>CM039599.1:31945145-32022185 GCA_022457205.1 Saccharum spontaneum | reverse complement strand
TGGGCTCCGTGAAGTGGTTCATCGGCGAGGGCTCCGTGTAGGGGTCGAAAAATCCAAACAAGTGGGTGAGAAGGAGGAAGAACTTTTTGAGTGGTTGAGAAGGAAGATGCATCTTTTATAATGGCTCACAAAGAATTCTCTAAAATATATAGTAGGAACAAAAGAAAACGTAGAAATGCTCAACTAATCACCAAAGGCCGCACTATTATTGTTGCTCTGCTTCCCGCCATCAGTCTGATGGATTAGAGGAGCGGAGGCGAAGGAGGCACCGACAAGCGAGGCGCCGGAGCCCGAGGACGGCGGTGACGTGCCAATGCTCCACGAGCCGAGGAAGCGTCCGTTGCCGTGGCCAGCGAAGAGCCCGTCCATGATGCCGCTGGGCTCGGCGGCTTCTAGAATCCTCGAGTAGTCGAGGTAATCGGCCATGTCGTCGTCGTCGCGGCCTGCGGCGGCCTGCGACTGCGACTCGAGCAGCGCGGCGGGCGGGCCCGCCCTGGTGGCTGCGGAGGCCGCCTCGGAGTCCCTGGCGCGGTGCGCGGCGGCGTCGTCGGGGAAGTTGAGCTTGGTGCGGCCGCCGCGGAAGCGGAGCGCGGCGGCGTCGTAGGCGTGCGCGGCGTCCTCGGCGGTGGCGAAGGTGCTGAGCCGCCTTCTGCAGGTCCCGGATCTCCGCCGCCCACTTCCCCCACGGCCGCTGCCTGACACCGCGGTACTTCTGCGCGGGCGCGGACGCTGCTGGCCCCGGCTCCTGCGCCGCCACCCCCCGTGAGCTGGCCACGGTGGACGGCGCTGTCGTCGTCCGCGCGGTGCCACGGCGGCATGACGAGCGCCGGCGCCCCGCGGCCGCTAGCGACGACGTGCGTGAGCGCGGAGACGATTGCCGCCGTCTCCGCCGCCAGCGACTGCTCCGAGCACCCCATCGTCGTCGGTGTCTGCTGCTGGATTGATCTTCCCAGCATAAAGCCGCAACGCATGGGATCACGAACGTTCCATGTTTTATAGCTCATTCTCTGAGAAATGTCAGAGACACGGAGCAAGATGCCAAGAGCAGGCTGCAGCGTCGTCGTCACGCGGAAGCCAACTTGGATTAGGCCTGCGATTAGCAGCAGCAGCAGCAGCCCGCGGCAGCGGCACGTACGAGTATGCAGGCACGCGCCATCCTCATCCTCTTCTTGAAGCTGCTAACAGCATTGCAATCAATAAACAACTCCATAAATAAAAATCCACGAACCGACCTAGGCAAACGCTGTCTTGGTGGCTAAGGATATGACCATGGCTGTCATCGTCTTCCTCGTTTGTAAGAAACCTCAGACGGAACAAAAGCCTCTGTTTTTGGAACCATGCTCCTTCTGCTTCTGCCGTTGAAGAGCCACGACTGCACTTTGAAGTCGCGACGCTCCGAGCCTGCTGAGTTGCTGATAGTGCTAGCCTGCTAGGTCGGCCGCTGTGGATACCGGATAGGTCCCTGTCTCTAGGAAGCGAAAGCAGAGGTACATTTATCGATAGAGGGAAAAGAAATGTTGTCTTGGTCCTATCCCAATTTAATTTGCCATATCGATCTTTCGACAAATATAATTTCAGTGTCAACTCTGACGTCAGACTGCTGACGTAACCTTTGCTTCCTCTCTCAGGATTTTCCTATACGTGGGCGAGGGGAAGAACCGCATTTTTTTTATTGATGAGGAAATTGCTTCTATATTATCCAAACTATAATGTTTCCTTTTGTACCATTAAAACAATATATAGATTAATTATCGTCGATTTAGTTTTTTTGTTCTATTTTTCCTCCACTGTATGCCAATACCGTCCATCCAATCCAAAAATACAAAATCACTCCATCGTCATTAATTTATATTTTTTTCTTTTCTTGCGTGCGATTGTTTTTTAATTTCATGCACAATCTGATAGACGCTAGATTGGACATTTTATTCTTCCCTGGCCACGTCCTTCTTAACCTATGTCCTTGTGGCTTGTTGTGGTTGTGAAAATGATTACTAGTTTACTACACACACACAAATCAAAGGGCCTGTTTGTTTGGATGGAATTGGATTTTATTTCAAGAATCAAGAATCACATTTCATTTTAGATCTTAATTGCGATGAAAGCTTGATGGCAGCAGTGAGGATCCCCCACAAGGAGCTTTTTATGCAGGACTCACGAGAGACGAGTGAAGGAGATCAGGGCACGGAGGGTGGTGATGAATCTCACTTTCCGTTTCTTACTCTCTCTCTCTCCATTTCTTACCTTCTGAATTTGACATAGGTCTATACTTAAGATCTAGAAAGTGGTGGAATACCAAATTCTAAGCTAAATAGACTAGTTTATGAAGTAGATTCCAGTTCAACTCAAATGAAATGGGTCCAAGGGATATATATTTTTAGCACCAACTAACTGCTTTAAGACGATGATAGCACAAAAGAGAAAATAATTTTGACTCAATGGCACTGAAGGAAAGCTTTAATTTTTAATAGTGCATAAAGGATGTCTATAGCTTTCAACAGGCATTCATGATATTTTTTTTCTCTTTTTCATTCCCTTTACACTTTATAGCAACCCAAACAAAATCAATGTCACTGAAGGAAAACTTTAGTTTTTAATGGCGCATAAAGGACGTCTATAGCTTTCAATGTCATTCGTGATTTTTTTTCTCTTTTTCATTCCCTTTACACTTTATAAGAAGTGTCAACCGAAACTAAATCTCATTGTATTACCTAGAACATCAGTCTATTTAGGTATCGCGGTTTGGATTTGGTCCAAGAAGCTATTTAATCTAGACACATGTTTAGTTCAGTTCTAGTCTTCTAGACCTCTAAACTCCAATTAATTATATTTACGGACCTCAAATAATCTTAAAACATTAAGATAGCCTAGCGCCCCAGTCCAGCCCAATGTTTAGGCCTGCTAATCACATGTCTACGACCTTACTAGCTAACCGTGCCTCCCCTCCTTATTCTTCCTCACGCCAACACCACACCCCTTTGCCATGTGACCAGCTTGTTATCCTGCGTTCATGCTGTATCGGTGTCTATCTCTAACTTTTAAGATCCATAAGAAAAATAGAGCACAATGGTTATGCTTCATGCTCCCAACCAGTATCCAGGGCCGCCCCGGGTAGGTCCACATGGTGCGACTGTCTAGGGCCTAGTCCAAGGGAGGGCCCAAATCTAGATATGTAACTTCCCAAGGCCCGAGCCAACGAAAGCCCAAACAGACAAGCAGATGGTGAGATAACTGCAGCTCCACACCCCCATCATCCCTGCGACGTTTCAGTTGCTAATGCACTACCCACTCCTACTTGATTACTTGCCAATCGCCGTGACACAAGTACGCCATGCCATCTCACCTCATGGAGTCACGGTCTTGGATGGATCACTGTTGCTCGAATGGGACATCGGACAACAGAGTACTAGACATGGGAATTTGGGGGCTCCTTTGAAATGCAAGAATTTTACATGAATCAATTTACTCTCACAAAAAAGTACAATATTATCTTAAACACTAAACAGTAAACGGTCGGTCACCTTTTGTTTTAGCATTTAGATTGTTTAGGAGGTGTTTAAATGGAGTTAAAATGATCTAAACAATTTTATATAGTAACACTTACATATACATATACATATTTATCGATGTAAAAGCTCAATATGCTATAAAGTAAACATATTTACGCATATAAAAAAAATAAGTACTCTGCTAATTTTTTTTGAAAGAAACTAAATCCCACTCCACCTCATATATTAACAATGTTATAATTAGTTGGGTGCCAAACGTAGTAGTTGTAATCCTCCTATTGATTAAATGGCTATTTAGCTCATTTAATCACGGTAAACTCAATTATCTTTGGACCATTTAAACCGTTTAGACGAGTTTAAGCAATCCAACCATTTATTTAATTGATTAATTCACTGTTTAGGTTCTAGATAGCAGCACAAACACATGAAATAGTACAAATTACCGCGTATAGAAGCAATTCATGGGCTGGCCTATTTCTTTCCTTTTTTTTCTTCAAACAAAAAAGCTTTGTTCCTTCCCTTGTTCCCTATGGGCCCCATGACCATGACCCCATCTATGCGTGGGACCCTTGACCGCCGTTCCCAGCTCGCCCTCGCCGTCGACGCATCAGGCCTCTCGTCCTCAGCTCCTCACGGCTATCCCCGTCTCAGCCGCTGCTGTTCTCCTTCCCCTCATCAACGAGCCTGGTACCCTCAGCCCTGTTTGCTTGAACTACTTTAATAGTATTTTTCAGCGAATGAACAATGTTTTTTCTCGCACAAAAAAAAAAATCAGCATAAGCATCCGCACAAGCCAAATTTCAGCAAAACGAACAGGGCTCACCACCATTCTCCACCCTCCGCGCCAGCCTCAGCCGGCGCCCACCTCGTCTCTTCCGTCTTCACAGCTCGGTGCGACCTCTCCCTCCTCTCTTGTTGATCCGGAGTGCCGGAAGTTATTTTTGAAGACGTCACCGGAGGGGGGAGCGCCTCACCTGAATGATTTTCCATTGATTCCGGCAAGCCGGTGGATGGAGAGTGCCGGAAGTTATTGGTACACCCTTGCCTCATTTTTTAGAGAAAACGCCCTAGCCTCACACTTCTCCCAGATTATTCAGATTTTTGAAAGAGTGAAGAACTCTTCCTTCAGCTTGCTTTGTTGTAAGATTCATTCATCCGCCACCTCTAAATTCCAATTTCACCCCGAATCTTTCTTTTTTCAGGCCGTCTTATTGCTGCCTGCTGTCTACAGTCGACGAATCACGAATGCTAATGGTGTTTCTGCTGCTTGGAACTCATTTCTTCATCTCTTCTGAACGAGGCTGCCCGGAAGATGTGTTTTTTTTGGGTGTTTCTCTGTATGCTGAATTTGTCCAATTATTCGGATTGCAGGAGGAAGAATGCGCAGAGACACCATCGTACATCCACATTGACAGCAACGATTTCTCCTACCGAAAGTGAGCAACCGAGTAGTTCTGCGTTAGTTCTTTCTCAGTCTGTCCAATGTGGTTTGAACTTTTGATGAGACTGGTTCGCAACATTTCCTCTCGTTTTCTGTTGTTATGGGAATGTACCTGACTTCCTGTGTTATCTTTTGGAGGCACAAGAGGCAGACAGAGGAGGACATAGCTGTGTGTGAGTTCCAGTATGATATCTTGGATCCAGAGAGTCCATGTGGAGACCGGTGCTTGAACTTATTAAGACTGGTCGCACCGGTGCCTGTAAAGGCATCCGGTAAATTCCAGTTGTGCTGGTAGCGGTTGGTATAAAGTAAATTGGAGCTGCAGCGGCTACGGAATCATCCTCCGCTACTGACGCTGGTCCTTTATATTTAGCGGCTGGTAGTCCGTTACCGGATGGAAACACACTAGAGAGGAGTATGCGTGTGTGAGAGAGGGGAGAGAATCTTAGGCGGGCCCCACCATTTCAAGTTGCAAAAAATGTTATAACTCACAAACCAATTAACCAAATTAAATTCCGATTGCACCATTAAGTTCGTTTCAATAAATTTTTTAAAACAAGATGTCACATGGATATATTTAAATAAAGTGACAAATGGACCCTATGGTAGATAGAGGATGATATAGATGATAGATGAGTGCGGAAGAATTAGATATAGAAGAGAGAATCTTGATGACTAGGCCTTTTAGAGGATGAATATAGAGATCCATGAGTGCGGACAGTCTAACACAGAATGCACGCCTGGCTATTGCCGCTGTGGTGTGTACGACAAGAATCAGGTACGACCTTGCTATTTTGGATTAGTGCTATAAGTTCAAAGTTATCTGATGCCTGATGCATTAGTTTTGTTCTGGCCCTATTCGTTTGAGCTCATCAGCCAGAATCAGCTAGCCATTCAACAATATTTTTCTCTTACAACAAATCAGCATCAGCAGCAGCCGCAGAAACGATCAGCCGAACATAGGGCGCTTTAATGCATGGATAAGGCAAAATTGGTCCATGGCACCGAAAGATCCTTGTTTTAGATAAATAACACCAAAAGATTCTGTACACTTTAATATCACCGCAAGTTTCTAATCTTCGGTTTTTTAGCATACTGTGAACTTCTCCATCTATTGCAGTCATCTGCCTTTACTAGGTTACTCCTCTAAGTCCACACCCAGATTATCCTTTTGCCGTTGCAATACTCCCTTATACCATTGTGGACATGCCGACATGCGCATACGTGCTCACTATCTTCTCAAATCTACAGTCATTGGGTTCACCCTGGAACAGAAGGTTTATGGCTTATTAGGATGAACTAGGACTAGTTGTTAGTTCAAACTAAAAATTAGTCCGCTAAAGTTAAGCTAGCTAAAAAATCATTTGTGGTGTGTCTGAATACCCAACTAAAAGTTCCATGGACACCTATTAGTTCCATTAGCTCCATTAGCCGGGTTTTGCCCACCTAATGGACTAGTTGTTAGTAGGGGAGTAGACTAAAAATTAGTCCACCTATTAGTTTGCTTATTTGAATGGACTAGGACTATTTTTTAGCCACTAGTTAATCCAAGTGATCTACCATGAGACCCAGTCTATGAGCCGAATTGCGGTTGGGCCAGGCGACTTGTAGCGCTGGAGTTTAGTACCATACAGTGAATTCAAGGTTCACCAGACCAACTTAAATAGCCAGGCCAAGGACGCGTAGTAACCTTCGGTTAACCGTTTTGCGCGAAGCGAGGATGAAAGCGCACTTAAGTTGCTACGTATGTAAGGCCCACCCCCTCGGCAGAGTGGGCCTGGGCTGTGTGCCGGGCCTGGGGTGTTACAAATGGTATTTAGAGCCAACTCTTGCGGTTTCACGCTTCGTATGGTCTAGAAGCCTGGACAGGTTGTGCATGGCTCCAGAGAGGGCATGACGCCTGGGCCGAGGAACTGGAAATACGATCGTAGCGTATTTAGAGCCAACTCTTGCGGTTTCACGCTTCGTATGGTCTAGAAGCCTGGACAGGTTGTGCATGGCTCCAGAGAGGGCATGGCGCCTGGGCCGAGGAACTGGAAATACGATCGTGGCCAAGAGAGCCGATCCTGAGCATTTGTCCCGTATGGGGTAAGATGGTTGGATAGCTCGACGAGGACGTCGAATCCATTGATGGTGGCTGGATGTGAAACCCAGCCCATGGGCTGCGCATTTGTTCCGTATGGGTAAGATGGTTGGATAGCTTGACGAGGACGTCGAATCCATTGAGGGTGGGTGGATGTGAGACCCAGCCCATGGACCGAATTGTGGTTGGTCCAGGCTACTTGTAGCGCTGGAGTTTAGTACCATACAGTGAATTCAAGGTTCACCAGACCAGCTTAAATAGCCAGACCAAGACGCGTAGTAATCTTCGGTTAACCGTTTTGTGCGAAGCGAGGACAAAAGAGCACTTAGATTGCTACGTAGGTGGGGCCCACCCCTCAGCAGGGTGGGCCTGGGTCGTGTGCCGGGCCTGGGGTGTTACATCTATGCAGGCCCTTATATAGTAAATACCAAGCACATCTTGCACAGAGCTAAACAAAGTTAGGTTGGAAAGATAGGCTAGACCGCTAGAGATGTAGAGTCATGTTCTTACCCATAGGAAATCTAGGAGGTCCATGAATTTATTCGAGCTTTTTTTTTTTGCTGTGATACTCAACGGCAAACAAAACAACCAATTCTAGGGTTTGAATTCTTGATTTCCCCCAAAATTTAGGGTTCACCAACAATTCAAATAAAACTGAAAGGGATTCCTTACCTGCTGCTGGCTGGTTTTCCAAGACGAGGAGCATACGCCAGGGCAAGGGAGGTGGGTAACAACCACATGCTGCAGGGACCAATCCTCCCTGATCTTGTCAGGGTGCAGTCACCAGCTGTAGGCATGTTTGGTTGGCTGGACTAAACTTTAGTACCTATTATATCGAATATTTAGACATATATATGGAGTACTAAATATAGATTATTTATGAAACTTAAAATAAGGGTGAGGATAATTTGCGAGACGATTTTTTTAAGCCTAATTAGTCCATGATTAGCACTAATTGCTAAAGTAAAATGTGCTAATGATGGATTAATTAGGCTTAATAAATTCGTCTTGTAGATTATCCACCGAATATGTAATTTGTTTTTTAATTAGTATCCAAAAACCCTATAGTCAACCTCGGTCAACATCCGATGTGACACGTACTAAACTTTAGCTCCCTGAACCAAACAGGCCCTATGTATGCGTCACTTGGGCACTCGGAGAAGAGGAGCAACAAGTCACGAGGGCAGGAGGGTTTGCCACAGGCTGCTGCTCGGGTCACTCAGCCGAGGCGCGTTGGGTCATCAGGGTGAGAAGAAAAGAGTAGATCAGATTGGATCTCCATACAACAGTTTCAAAATAGAAAAGCCATCGGACAATTGTGGTGTTTCTTGTTGCAGACTGAAATGGGAAAATGGAAAGAAAAAAAAGAACAGTGAGAAACTGAGCATGCTAACAGAAGTTAGCAAAGTTTTAAAAGCTTAGCCTTTTGTTCTTTCAGTGCTATTAAACTGTACCATACTCTCTCGTTGCTAGCTTTTCTAAAACTGGATCTTTGGGTGCCACAAAACCAATTTTGCCGTAGAATAATGTAGTAGCAAGTCAAACATATGTGACTTGATTCTAAACTAACATGATATGCATTTCACCCTTCTAATTCACTGACTTCAAATGTCACATTCAATCTTTGGACATTTGAAATGCCCAAAACCCTTCGGGAATCAGTTCAGTACTCCCAGCACCAATTCCTGTGGCATCAAAACACCCAAATTTTGATGACCCAATTCTAGTTTCAAAGCGCAAGGCCCAATTCTAGGTATTCAAAATCCATATAGGGTGCTAAATTGGAATGCTAGGACATGGTGATTTCTGTCTGTGGTCATGTGCTGCATCGGGCCTGTTCAGATTGATGCCTGGCAGGCATTGCCTGGCCAGGCAACAAATCGTGGCCCCAGGCGTCCAAAAAATCGGATGCTAGGAGGTCTGCCTGGGCCTGGCCGCCTTTTCAAGCCACCATCCAAACATGCTCCTATCATTGATCCATGCATGTATTAGCATGAGGAGCAATTGAAGTTTTCCAGGAACCGTGTCAATGTTCTATATGACATTATTAGTTCATTTTTCCCCTCAGTGCTTGTTTGGATAAACCCATTCTTCATGTGTATTGGAATGGTTTGGGAAGGATTGAGGGGGGAAATTAGTTTCCCCTCTCCAATCCACATGCATTAGGAGGGAATGGGTTTGTATGAATAACCCCTTAAAAAGAAATCAGATCTAGGAGGTCTTGCATGTTGCTTATTCTTTACGTTACACTTTAATGGCAATTATGGTGACACTTAATCTCTGTGTTGATAGCGGTTCCAAAAATGTCAATATGCCAGGACAAGACTTGTAAGAACTGAAGGGCGTGGATGAGGCCTTGTGGCTGATGAGAATATTATGGTGAATGAATTATGTTGGTGCTTTTTTTTCCTTATATCCTCCAATATACTGAAGTGAATATGCTTAAGTAACTTGGAACTAAAATGATTTTAGGCTGGTCCATTTGTTATTGAATATTGTGGAGAAGTAATATCATGGAAGGAAGCTAAACGGAGAGCTCAAGCTTATGAAACCCAGGGTCTGCTGATACTCTCTCCCTTCTTATATTTGAATTGTGGCACACTGGCACTTTTTTAGCTAGCTATAACATCTAGCTTCTGTAACTGTTAGGTTTAAAGGATGCCTATATCATTTACCTCAATGCTGATGAGTCAATTGATGCAACAAGAAAAGGGAACCTTGCGAGATTCATCAACCATTCATGGTAAAGTTTGTATTAAACGCACAACGTATTTAAATTTCATTCTTGCTTCTTATTTGTGCGATTTGATTATTGAAATTTTCTGTCATTGACTTGTAAGTAATTAAGTCTAATAGTTCACAATTGAAGCATACAGCCAACCGAATTGTGAGACAAGGAAATGGAATATCCTTGGGGAAGTAAGAGTTGGAATCTTTGCAAAGCAAAACATTCCGTTTGGAACAGAATTATCTTACGACTACAATTTTGAGTGGTATGGTGGTGTCATGGTGCGGTGCCTCTGTGGAGCTGCCAGCTGTTCTGGGTTTCTTGGGGGCTAAATCACGTGGTTTCCAGGTGGGTGAACAAATTTATGATGTGCATGTCCCTTCCTATTTCATGCTTGACACTAGTGTTCGACAGAAGGAATCGCCGCTATCTTTTAGTTGTTATATGCCAATCCTCGTTGTCAGACATTGGAAGACTGATTGCACTTTGGTTTTCTACATTTGCTCATTTGCTGACAATGTTTTGAGCCTTTGTGCTATCTACTTATTGCTTGGAAGATTGACATTCTGCATCATTATTTGGTCATTTTTGCATTTCCTTGTAAGTTGATATTTGATATGTTCATATGTGCCTAATGTAGCTTTGTTGATTGGTATCTTGCAGGAGGCCATGTACCTGTGGGAAGATGATGATGACAGGTTGGTTGCAACTGTTTGACCTTATGTTAGTCTCTGTACAATATAACAATGTTCAGCTTTTCTTTTCAAAATATATTTGACATGTACCAATGAGAAGCTTTGATTCTACCTCAGTTTCTAAACTTAGGTTCACTTGGATTATCTCTGGGACAACTTTTATGTGCTTGTTTCTAATATGCAAATAATTTTGTTTACCAACATATTTGCTTTGCCTGTTAAGAGAAACTGGAAGAAAGACTGAAAACTTATTAAATGGCATATGCGGGACTTCACATATTTTAACCAAATATTAATACTACTTCATGTCTTGATTTATTATCATAGAGAGAGGAAAGAAAATATGTCCTGCCTTTTCTAGATACATAACTTTTATTACGTACCTAGATATACATTATGTCTAGAACAACTAAACAACTTATAGTTTGGAATGGAGGGAGCACTATTTAGTGAAAATTATGCTTGCTCTGGTTTCCGGATGTACTTATCCTAACTAGTAAAATCTTTGATGCATGAAGATTTTTTTATGGATGCAATGATTTTGAGTACCAATTATACAGCAATTTCTGTTGATCTGTGCAAGTTTTCTGTTGAGAATATCCCTCTTTACAATTCTGCTGATGACGAACCTACAAGTATTATCAAGGACATCCTCTTATCAAGTCATGACATGGTTACCCAATACAACAACATCAGCACAGTCCAGAGTACCGAGAATCCTGGAAACGCTGGAACAAGTGAATTTGCACCAATTATTGTCGATGAACTGACAGCAAGCTCAAATGGATTAGCACCAATGAATGTTGAACCACTGACTGCAAGCTCAAATGAATTCACACCAATGACTATTGAGCCATCGAATGCCATGCCAATGGTAGCTCACTTAGGCTGTGTTCAGTTCCTCAAAAAAAAAAGTACTATATAAAAAAAAGATTCCCCGTCACATCAAACTTGCGATACATGCACGGAGTACTAAATGTAGATGAAATAAAAAACTAATTGTACAGCTTGATTGTACTTTGCGAGACGAACGTTTTGAACCCAATTAGTCAACGGTTGGACAATATTTGCCAAATAAAACCAAAACGTGCTATAATACTTTTTTTACCCCTTTTCAGGGAAGTGAACACAGCCTTAGTCGAGAATGGGTCGACTGAATATAGCGTACAAGACACTCATGACACTTCTCAAAATTCAGTGTCCAAAGCTGCAAATCATGCGAATCAAACTGGATCTCAAAGCAACAGCGACCATTCAGCGTTGGTCCCTGTAAAGCCCGCACCGAAACGTCGTGGTAGGAAACCTAAACGCGTTGTGCACAAGCAGCTGGATATTCCAGATATTTGCGACCGGCTTACATCATCTGTGGCGTGCGAAGAAATACTGTATTGTGAGGTAAGGGTCTGCTATGATTAAAAACTCCCGTCTCTTGAAACAGTATAGTAGTGGCAAATGGTGTGAAGTTTAAGATGCACGCGGCATTTAATCCATCTATCTAATTCCGCAGGAAGTGAAGAATCAGGCTGTTTCTGAAATCGACGCCCTGTACGATGAGATAAGGCCTGCGGTTGAAGAGCATGAGAGGGATAGCCAAGGTAGTGTCTCCACAAGCCTCGCGGAGAAGTGGATCGAGGCCAGCTGCTGCAAGTACAAAGCCGAATTCGACCTATATGTTGCAATAATCAAGAACATTGCCTCCACACTGCTAACATCGAAGGATGACGTGGCCCCGAGAGAGCACAACGGATTGAAGTACTTGCAGAACGGTTCGTGATTGTAGCTAGAAGCGTGAAATATATGCGCCTTCAATCTGTAGTTTAGGAGTTAGATTTTTTTTAACTGTGATTGGTCTTGTATTTAGGTAGATAGGTATTTTGGTTACAAACTTATAAATAACGTGGAATCATGTCATACACACTCGATCTCGTTGTCGTGTTTATGCTGTCTACCTCATTCAGGTTTGCTAACACGGTCTGCAGGTAAGCAACACTCATGGATATCAGTCTTACGAGTCGAGCCGGTTGAATAAAACAAATGCAGGCTTGATAATACTCCTTCGTCTAAAAAGCATTTCTCGTTTTTAAAAAGTCAAATGATTTGAGCTTTAATTAATTATATAAAAATACTAACATCTATAATGCAAAATAAGTACTATTAGATTAATTACGAAATGTATTTTATAATTAATTTATTTAGAGATATAAATATTAATACTTTTATTTAAAATTTGATTAAATTAGGTTTATTTGACTGACACGAATAACGAATCTTATAATTATATAAATATTTTTTTGGACGGAGGAAGTAAAATGGAGTTTGGACTTTGGACTCGTTTCCCTTCAGCAAACAGCCTGGTGGTATTTGTGCTCAGCACGAGCTGTCTCGTCACAATCATCAGACGAGATGACGCATCCACGTGCGTACGGCGCCCGCCGTGCCTCGGCGACATGTCACCCGCGTGCCCACGCGCGCTCTCTCGTGCGGCAACTGGGCGACCGCCGCCGCCGCCACTGCTGCCCTACGCCAGGTGCCAAGTCTTCGTCGGTACCTTTAGCAGGTCTTCGCCGGGTCCATAGCCTGCGGCGAGCACCCACCAGGTATGCACACCTTGTCTCCTCCCTTCTGCTGTGCGAAACAGCACCTGAACCAGAACCTAAATTAAGCTATCCGGCTATTTGCATTCAGATCTGTTCTGAGCACAAGTGTATACATGCCTGCTAACTTCGACTTTTTTAAAAATATATATATATTGGGTGTACATTTGCATTGCGTGCTCATGTTTACACTCATGTTCTCGTTTTACTTGCTCCGTCCACTGCTCTTAGCATAAGTTGACGTTGAACTTACTGTGTATTGAGCAATGAGAAGCATGAAGTCTTGAAGAAGTTCCAGTTTGGGACAATATATAGCATTGCCAAGTGTATACATCAATACATGCCTACTAACTTTAGTTTTTTTTTCTCGGAAAAAATATTGGGTATACATTTGTACAGTGCACATGTGTACACTCATGTCCGCCCCTGCTCTTAGCCCCTTAGCACAGGTTGATGTTGAAAGTACCGTTGGGCAATGAGACAGGATGATTCTCGAAGAAGTTTCAGTTTGCGACGATAGCATTGCCAATTTTCATCTCAAAACTGGGCTTGGTGATTTTGCTGAAATAACTATTCAATGTGCCATGTTTTATATAAATAAAAATAAGAGGGAGCTGACAATTAGTGATTTGCCTGTTGAGATAGAGATACCCCCATACACGTTCTTTTTTTTTACTATTTTTGAGTTGACACTTGGCTGCCTTATTTGCAGTACTATCACATCAATGCCCAGGCAATGATTTCTTTAATTTCCTCCTTTGGTCATTTTTCGTATTAACAAATTTTATGAAGACTATTTATGCTGGTTCAGGTGCGAATCATGGGGAAGTTTATGCATGACAATCCTGTTAGACTCAATCCCGTGCACAGTTATCTCATGATGTAAATAGATTAGATGCATTACATGGCACGTTTACGTTTTGTCCTAGCTAGCTGCATGTCCTAGAGTGGTCAGGTCTGAGTCATGCTGCGTTCATGGCAAGACCGAGTCTTTAGCTCCGCCACGACGCGCACAAAATCCGCTCCTGCGCTAGGCAGGCACGTCGCAGCGTGAACGGGTCGTGGCGGGGAAGTCGGGCGTTCCAACGCCGTGTAACCACTCAGTTAAAAGGGAACCATGAGATCCGAAGAAGCTGCAACGTTTGGCAGCAGGCATTCTCTGTGTGTTTTGCGTCCTCATCGTGTTCCTGTGCGAGTGAGAGCTTGAGAGAAACCGTCGCATTCCTGGTGACTGCGATCATCGTCGCGTTGCCGATCGCCGTCGTGGCAGCCATTCCGGCACACGGCGCCAACACGTGGTATCGGAGCGTTGTATGCAATACAGCGGCTCGATCAGCCCACCGCGAGAGCCGGCCAGGAAGAAGTTCGTCGTCCCTCGGAGGTGCCCGAAGGCGGAGGAGATGAGCGACACCGGCGGCAGCAATTCGGGCGTGGAGCGGGTTCGTGAGGGTTCCCTCATGTGGCCAATGCTCACCCGGTCAAATTACGCGGAGTGGGCGATGTTGCTTCAATGCAACTTCGAGACCCTCGAGATCTGGGACACCATCGATCCCGGCGGCGCGGGCGTGAAGCGGGCGCGGGACAGGCAGGCCATGGCCGGAATCCTGCGTTCCGTGCCACAGGAGATGTGGACGATGCTCGGCGCGAAGAAAACCGTCAAAGAAGCCTGGGAGGCGATCAAGAGCATGAGGGTGGGCGCGGAACGCGTCAAGGAGGCCAACGCTCAGCGCCTGCTCAAGGAATTTGAGAACATCAAATTCAAAGATGGCGAGACGGTGGACGAGTTCGCCCTGCGCATCGGCGCGCTGGCGGCGGACCTGCGCACCTCCGGCGAGAGCATGGAGGACGCCCGGGTGGTGAAGAAGATGCTGCGCGTTCTACCGCAACGGTACGCGCAAATTGCAATATCGATCGAGACACTGCTCGATCTCAAGACCCTCACCATCGAGGAGTTGGTGGGACGGCTCAAGATGGCGGAGGACCGTTTCGACACCAAGGCCGTGACGGATCGGGTCGGCAACCTCATGCTCACGGAGGAGGACTGGGTTGCCAAGTACCGGCACCGTCTGATGCCGGAGTCCTCGTCATCAGGCAGCAGCGGGAAGAAGCCCTGGAAGCCGAAGGGTGGTGGTGGCGCAGGCGGTGGCGCACGCGGTGGTGATCGCGGCGACAAGAAGGAGCCCGTCGTCAAGTTGACGTCCATGGGCACGCCCAGGCGCAAAGGCCGCTGCAGAAACTGCGGTCTCTATGGGCACTGGCAGGAAGACTGCAAAAGGCCTAAGAAGGAGCGCAAGGAGGAGGCACACCATGTTCAAGTTGATGCTGATCATCCTGCGATTCTGCTGGCCACGGTGAACGCAGTTCATGTCACTGCGCGCGATACCGAGCCGGTGGCGAGGTGTGCAGCGCGCCAAGTCGTGCACCTGAATGAGAGAAAGGTGCATCCAGCAGAAGGTGATCAAGATCGTGATGCCTGGGTCCTCGACACGGGGGCCAGTAATCACATGACTGGACGGCGAGAAGCAATGGCATCACTGGACACGACGGTGCGCGGCACTGTTCGGTTCGGTGACGGGTCGCTCGTCGAGATCGAGGGAATTGGCTCAGTGATGCTACAGTCAAAAGCCAAGGGACACAAGGTACTCACAGAGGTTTATTACATTCCTAAGTTAGAAAGTAACATTATCAGTTTGGGTCAACTAGAGGAGGGTGGTTGCACTGTTGTGATTAAGGATGGTTTCTGCAATGTTTTTGATTCTGAACAAGCTTTGCTAGTTCGAGCACCTAGAGTCAGAAATCGTTTGTATCTGTTGAGAACTCACCTTGCAGCACCAGTGTGTTTAGTGGCCAAAGCAGATGATGTGGCTTGGATGTGGCATGCAAGATTTGGCCATCTTAATTTCAGAGCTCTTCGTGAGCTTGGTGAGAAAGGAATGGTGGATGGCATGCCCTTGATAAATAAGGTAGAAGAATTCTGTGATGGTTGTGCTCTTGGTAAGCAGTCAAGAAAGTCATTTCCTCAGGTGGCCAAATTCAGAGCAGACAGTCCATTGGATTTATTCCACACTGATCTGTGTGGCCAGATCAGACCAAGAACACCAGGTGGTAAGAACTACTTTCTACTCATTGTAGATGATTATAGCCGGTTCATGTGGATTGAATTACTGGCAACCAAAGATGAGGCATTTAAATGCTTCAAGAAAGTGAAGGCTCTTGCAGAAAATGAGAAGGGCAGCAAGCTGAGAGCATTTCGGAGTGATAGGGGTGGTGAATTCAATTCAATTGAGTTTAAGGAATTCTGTGATGAACAGGGCCTGAAACATTTCACCACTACACCTTATACACCACAACAAAACGGTGTTGTTGAAAGGAGAAATCGTACAGTGGTTGAAATGGCTCGCTGTCTTCTGAAGAGTAAAAAGGTGCCAGGAGAATTTTGGGGAGAGGCAGTAACTACTGCAGTGTACTTACTGAATAGGGCCCCTACCAAGAGCCTACAGGGTAGGACTCCATATGAAGCTTGGTATAATAAGAAACCCAGAGTTGATCACTTGAGAACATTTGGAAGCTTAGTTCATGTAAAGAAGACAGGACCTGGTGTGAATAAACTGTCTGACAGATCAACACCTATGGTGTTAATGGGCTACGAGAAAGGAACAAAAGGCTATAGAGTCTATGACCCTGTAGCAAAGAAACTTCACATATCAAGAGATGTCATATTCCAGGAGAATCAATGTTGGGACTGGGAGCAAGGAAAGCAGTCAACTGGATTGGCGTCAGAGATTGATGTGGAGTATTTCTCTATTGTCGGAAAACCGACAGAAGCTGAAAATTCAGAAAATGCAGAAAATGCAGCAGCTGATCCAGAGCCAAATGATCATGGATCACCTCCACAGATGAATTGGGACAATAACACTAACTCCAGTGGTGGCTCAAACATGTCAACACCGGCAGGCAGTCCAGCTGGGCAGAATATTCAGTTTTCCACTCCACCTTCAGGAGAGTCAGTTGATTCAGAAGGGAGACAGATGAGATTCAGAACTATTGAGAACATAAATGAAACAACTGATCCTCTCACTGATTTTGAGTACAGTGGGGTGTGTTTTCTTGCTGCAGAGGAGCCAAAAGATGTTGATGAGGCACTAACTGAAGAGTGTTGGAGGCAGGCCATGCTAGCTGAGATGGATTCAATCCAAGCAAACAAAACATGGTCTCTGTCAGTATTACCTGCTGGTCACAAAGCAATCGGGCTAAAGTGGGTGTTTAAAGTCAAGAAGGACCCCGAGGGGAGAATTGTGAAGCACAAAGCTCGGTTAGTGGCAAAAGGGTATGCACAGCGTGAGGGGGTGGATTTTGATCAAGTATTTGCGCCAGTGGCTAGGATTGAAACAGTAAGGCTGCTAATTGCGTTGGCTGCACAGCAAGGCTGGAAGGTGCATCACATGGATGTCAAATCGGCATTCCTAAATGGTGACTTGAGGGAGGAGGTATATGTTCAGATGCCTCCAGGATTTGTTGTTGAGGGCAGCAGTGGAAAGGTACTCAGATTAAACAAGGCATTGTATGGACTTCGACAGGCCCCAAGAGCCTGGAATGAGAAGTTGGACAGTGAGTTACTGAAACTTGGTTTTCAGAAGAATCCATTAGAACATGCTGTCTACAGAAGAGCTAATAAACAAGGTGTTCTTCTTGTGGGAGTATATGTAGATGATCTGATCATCACAGGGTCAAACAATGTGGTGATAAATGAGTTCAAGATGGAAATGATGAAAAGTTTCAGTATGAGTGACCTTGGCCTGCTCACTTATTACTTGGGAATTCAGGTTGATCAAAGGGAGAATGAGACTACTCTGTGTCAAGGCTCATATGCAGAAAAAGTTCTTGAGAATGCAGGAATGAAAGGTTGTAACTCTTGTCATGTCCCTATGGAGAACAAACTCAGATTGAGCAAGAATGACGAGTCTCTTCCTATTGACAAAACCAAGTACAGAAGTGTCATTGGTAGCCTAAGGTACCTAGTGAACACTAGGCCTGACATTGCTTACTCAGTTGGCATTGTCAGTAGATATATGGAGAACCCAAGAGGTAGTCACTGGTCAGCAGTCAAGCAGATTCTAAGGTACATTGCAGGCACATTGAATTATGGTTGCATTTACAGAAAGCAAGGTACAGCTGAACCTAATCTGATTGGTTTCAGCGACAGTGATCTAGCTGGAGATGTTAATGATAGAAAAAGCACCAGTGGATCAGTGTTCCTGCTTGGAACAAGCCTAGTGACATGGTCATCTCAAAAGCAGAAAGTTGTGGCATTATCATCATGTGAAGCTGAATATATTGCAAGTGCAAATGCAGCCTGTCAGGGCATTTGGCTTAGCAGACTGCTTGGAGAACTCTTGGGGATCAAGGCACCAGTTGTGAAGCTGCTAGTGGACAACAAATCGGCAATTGCTTTAAGCAAGAACCCAGTTCACCATGATAGGAGTAAACACATAGATACACGGTATCACTTCATCCGTGACTGTGTGGAGAAAGGACAGGTTGACATCGACCATGTGAGTACTCATGGACAGCTTGCAGACATCCTGACGAAGGCGCTTGGGCGAGTCAGGTTTTCGGAGCTTCGTCAGCAGCTAGGAGTTGATGAGGTGCAACGGGATTAGGGGGTGAAATGTTAGACTCAATCCCGTGCACAGTTATCTCATGATGTAAATAGATTAGATGCATTACATGGCACGTTTACGTTTTGTCCTAGCTAGCTGCATGTCCTAGAGTGGTCAGGTCTGAGTCATGCTGCGTTCATGGCAAGACCGAGTCTTTAGCTCCGCCACGACGCGCACAAAATCCGCTCCTGCGCTAGGCAGGCACGTCGCAGCGTGAACGGGTCGTGGCGGGGAAGTCGGGCGTTCCAACGCCGTGTAACCACTCAGTTAAAAGGGAACCATGAGATCCGAAGAAGCTGCAACGTTTGGCAGCAGGCATTCTCTGTGTGTTTTGCGTCCTCATCGTGTTCCTGTGCGAGTGAGAGCTTGAGAGAAACCGTCGCATTCCTGGTGACTGCGATCATCGTCGCGTTGCCGATCGCCGTCGTGGCAGCCATTCCGGCACACGGCGCCAACAAATCCACTGCTTTCTCAGAGAGAAGTAAGTAGACATCACTATAGTCTTGCGGCAGTGGCTGTCGGTTTGGGAATAGGAGTTGCCGTGTTATGCAAGGCATTGTATAGTGGTTTGTCCATACCATGGGTTTCTCCAAGGAATTTATTTTTGGGGTCAGGGAGAGTATACTATGGGGGTGTTTAGTTGGCAAAAAATTTTGGTTTTGGGTACTGTAGCTTTTTGTTTTATTTGATAATTACTGTTCAATCATGGATTAATTAGGCTTAAAAGATTCGTCTCGCGATTTCACGGTGAACTGTACAATTAGTTTTTTGTTTCGTCTATATTTAATGCTCCATGCATGTGCCGCAAGATTCGATGTGATGTTTTAGGGTGAAAATTTTTGGAACTAAACACCCCTATGTTGGAGGTCTGCGAAATCTTGGCAACAATTGCTTTCTTAATGTCATCCTCCAGGTAAATGTTGACTCTGTAATTCTACTGACATCCAGCTGGGTTAATGCTAAATAAGATAGCCTTTCCTTGGCAGGATGGCAGGCACTTGCCAGCTGTGATGGTTTTATTTCCTTTCTAGATAATTTGCTTGCAACTGATGGCTTGCTACCTGAAGAAAAGGCTGTAATAATGCCTCTTCTTCTCGCTCTAACTTCTCTCTTGGAAGGTAAGATTGTTACTATGGACTATTGAACTTCTTATCATTTTCGAGATCCCCGCTGTGAAATCTTGTCACAACTCTAGATTCGGTGTCCATTGCAAGTATTGTCCCTTTACTGCAGTAAATTTCAGGGGGTCCTTCTATTGAGATTTTTTGAATTGCATGTGAACCATACAGTACGGGCGTGATTGGTTCTGGAATGTGCCCTGCCTGGCTAGCTGCTGCGAACCAGGCCGCCGCTGGCCAAGCTAAGCGCATGCAGGATGACGCTGTTTGGTCGCCGTTCTTTTGTGGCCTGGCTCCTGCAAGAAAGTGTTCGGTTGCCTGTTTTTTCATCATGAGATGCCTTTCCGCTTTGTTGTGGGCAGGAAGCGTCGCACCGCGCGGGCTTGGTTCGCGAGAAACGGAGTTCATTCGCGTTTCCGTGTTGCCAGGCCGAGACACGCCGCTTGCACCCGCTCTGCCAGGTTTGGATGGTCAACCAAGCAACCAAACAGCTAAATGTTGCATCCTCGGAGCCTGTTTGTCCTGGATACACCCAACCAATCACACCCTCATGGCTTATAAGTTCAAGTATCAAGTGGGGTCCTCAGCTGCATATGCAATATAATGCATCCATCGGTGGTGGAATCCATACACCCTGTAATTTTTCAACAGTGTTTTCTCCTATGCTCTGATCTTCCTGGGAATTGATGGGTCGTTGTTATTTGCATTGCTTGGATCCTTTGCCCCACATAATAAATTCTTGGTTCTATATAAAACGACTTCTGGGACTTATTTTATTTTCACTTTATTCTTCTGAAATTAGTCATGTCCTGCAAAATGTAAATGTATGACACTGTTCTTCGTGCCGCCATTTGATTATAATTTATAAATGCTTTTTGGTTACATGCTCATAAATTGTTATTATTGTGCTTGAGCTTTGCATGTTGCAGACTTGAGCATAGTTCGAGATGAAAGAACTGTGTTGAATCCACATGGAGTAATGCATGCTTTGAGTTTCTATGTTACTCACTTCAATTTGACCAGACAGCAGGTATAATATTTACTTCTCTATCTTGTTTTCATATTTTAGTATTGTATTAGATGAGCAGTCATCATGGGAACTAATTTTCCTTATATGACGCTTCTGAAGCTTTTCTCCATCTTCTTATAATCTGATCTCATTGAGGGATGAATTTTGCCATTGTTATGTACCACGTAGGAGTTCTCTGGCAGACATCACCCTTTCTCACTCCAAAGTATACAAGCCAAGGGAAGGTAACCTGCCTGACTGCAAGCACTGGAAACAAAATCTATTTGGCCCCCTTGATGGGACAATTGGCAGCATATTGACTTGCAGAAACTGTTCATCTGTGGTAGATTCCTATGCTTCTTATTTTGTCACTGTTAAACTGTGGCTTATAAAAAAGTAACCTACTGTTGTCTTCATAGCTGAATGCATTTTATTCCCTCTATACCACTAGATACATAGGTATTGACACGATCTCCGGTGCATGCCCCTACCTTTTGTAGCTGTGTGGTAAAATTAAAGAATCATGATTTTGGGAGTCATTTAGCCAACCACTACTGATGCTGTTTTCATATTACCAATCAAAGTAATTTTGTGCATTTTGACAGTTAGCTTAAAATACTTCTATTTTGTTAACTTTTAATGTTCTGCCCTTGTTACATATCACACAGCTGTCAATGGACTTCGAGAATTTCCACTGCTTGCCTCTTTCGCCAGTGCATAATGCAAATGGAGATATTGTATGACTGCATGAACCATCCTAAATTTCATTGCGTGATTCAAGATTTTTTTATTCATTTGCTGTGCATTTTATGCTCATTAATGGTACTTTTGTTGGGCCTTGCTAAGGTACACCCATTACCCCATAGGAGGTAAGATCTCAAACAAATCTTAGCCCTTGATTTTTTAAGTGTATATAATAATTAAGTAATTATTAATTAATTAAAATATTTATAAAACAGAAAATAGAAAAAGGCAACAAACCAACAAATGTATACAAGATATCTGCTATTCAAAGCTTGTTTCTTGCCATATACTACGTGTGCCCGTGTACAGCATGCAACAACGGCGCAACGCATATACGGGTGCATGCAACAGCGGCATACTCCTATACTGGTGTACCGACCTTGTGCCCGTGCTAGACGAGGCAACGTAGAGGTACATCACGTACCTGAACATGTCGCGTGTACACATCTGATGGTATAAATCTAATAATTCAATGTCAAAAGCTAATGACTGATAGTAGAATTCGGTTACCAACATACGTTTGCAAAATACTAAGTCACAAAAATACTAATGTTGGGATTATGAAAATAAATAAATCATTCAAATGCCAATACGTTCAAGACTGATGTTCACATTACCAACACTTTAACGTTCCAGATTAAATAAAAAACTAAAACGCACCTCTAATTTTGCCTCATGTGGTTGCATGCATGTTAGATCCAAAATATAGATATTTTTCCTAAAATTTTGCTCACTTTCACGTTTCTCAAAATTAAAAAATACATTTATTTTATTACCTCTCAGGAGGTAATATGTGATTATAACCATCTAGATCGACGGTCCACGGTTATTTGAGTGTACCATAGCAAAACCCACTTTTGTTTCTTCCATTTATACTATGACATGACACTAGACCAGTGGGTCTATCTTGGTGGATTGCCTAAAGTACTTCACTGTGGTGGAGCATCTTGACAATTATCGATGTGATCGGTGTTGGCACATCATTGCTGCCAAATATCTGTCACTTAAATCAGAAGTTGATGAGGTAATTATGTTCTACTTTGTATTAATTGTCACTGCAATGCAAATTCTATGGCACCCATGTTTTGTTATAAAATTTGACTTTGCAATGTTGAGTATGAGAACTTCATTGATAACTGTTACAGGAAAAGGTTAGCAAGCTTAACACCTGCTTCGACTATGACACTTGCAGTTGCAGGATATGTTCCCCATGGAGGAAATGCCATGTTCATCATCTTCATGAGCAACAAAGCAGTTGATTATCAGTCAGTGCCCCAAGGTATCCAAAATTGAAGTACTCGTTGAGACTTACATGAACTGTCATAAAATTAAGTAACACCTCCAATATGTCCTCTAAAAGATTTTGTGCATCCATTTGCTACGTGCTTCAGTCGATTTTGATGGTGAGCCCATCAAACATCAGGAAGCCCGCTGCTATATGTGAAATGTGGTTACTCTATCACACATTATAATTAGCATACTGAGTGATCAGTACTTCAACTGCAGGGACATATTTCTTTCCCTTTACTTCTCAATCTATCCCCGTTTGTGGGAGGTGCATCGAGTGCTGGACCTTTAGCAATGAATGTGCAAAGAGATGTCCAGCAAGCTCTCCATCTATATCGACAACTGAATATGCAGATGAGCTTACCTACTGGAGGGTACTTATCAAGTCAGCCATGTAAGGAAGAAGCAACAAACAATAGTGGTCACTCAATTCACGTGGTTGGTTACTCCACTTAAAATTTTACTACCTGATCTGGGTGGTAACTGGTAACAATCTGATTACTTGCCATTTTCAGGCAAATGTTGATGTGTCTAGTAGTTCATCATCATCATCATCATCATCGTCATCACCGCAGCTATCAATGAGCAAGTTATATGGTCTCTCGGGCGTCGTTGAGCACTACGGGAAATGTGGAGGACATTATGCAGTTTACAGGAGAGTTGCATCAAATCCTGACCCTGATGATCCAGGGAAACCTCTTGGAGGCCTTGGCAGGCGGTGGTTTTACATCTCGGATGGCCACGTATCAGAAGTTTCAGAGGAGGATGTTTTGTGTGCGGAGGCCACGCTCCTTTTCTATGAAAGATTGTAGCCGCTTGTCGGTGTAAGAAACGGCGGTTCTAGCACCAACGAGTAATATGAGTTTGCGCGTCGGGGATCCGGATGGTGTGCAAGAAGAACACAAGCGATTTATACCGGTTCGGGCCGAAGAACGCCCTACGTCCAGTGGGGGAGGGGAGTCTTGTATTAAATTGCACCGAAGTTCTTGTAGTAGGGGTTATAAGCGGGCGAGAGAGGGAGGAGCTCCCAGGTCTCAAGATGCGAGTGGAGTGTGTGTGACTCTACTGGTGCCCTCGCAAGGTCCAGGAGAGTTATCTGTTTGTGTGCCGCCCCCCTTTGGAACGGTCCCTGCATGCTCCTTTTATAGTCTCAAGGAGGTGCAGGGTATAAAATATTGGCACATGGTGTGATCCTTGTTGGAGAAGGAGCCCCGAGGCCTCGAGAGGGCCTTATCTGGTGGCGACGTGGTCTGCACTGTGGAGGTGTGGCGTTGGTACTTCTGGCACTGTTGCTACATGCCCGGGCATGTGCGCCACTGTTGAGGGAGTGGTCGCTGTCCTTTGGTGTTGTAGCGACGCGCCCTGTCATACTTGGTCCTGTGGCTGGCGTGGCTATGGCATGCTCGTCCTTGTAGTTTGTCTAGTGTAGAGAACCGAGGCCTCGCAAGCGAGAATTATGGCGCGATCTCACCCCGATCGAGGGAATAGTGGCCTAGAGCGGCATTTCGTACGCCGCATAGGCCTGGGTCGTGCGTATAGTGCTAGTATGGGTGGCATAGTGACCAGCAGCTTTTTCCCATGCTGCTATAGGCGACGGCATCGTGATTTGACAGCTATCATTCCTGGCCTGTCCGGTTGGTCGGTACAAGAACGTGGGTGACGTTGCAAGGGGTCTCGAGCGCGCCAATGGGGGAGCGGCATCAGAGGCCGATCTCGGGCGAGGCGGAGACAGATGACGTCGTCTCTGTTGCTCGGACGAGACGGTGATGATGCTGCGGGTTGGCCTGTGCCCGTGCCCCAGCGCAGGGTCTCGGGTGAGTCGAAGATGTTCCGAGACCCCTTGTGGGAGGCCTCGGATGAAGTGGAGAGATGAGCTGGTGCGCTCACGCGGCTTGCTGGAGGTCCAGCAAGGGGAGAGTTAGACCGCAGGTCTCTTTAGTTGATTTTTCCCTTTGACGGGGCAGATTAATGTTTGGCTTTGGGAGGCCAGGTGGATTTTTCACCTTAATTTGGGTACCCCTAATTATGGTACCCGACAGTAGCCCCCGAGGCTGTGGAGGAGTTGGGATACTCTTCCAGAGGCTGTACGTCGGGTTTACTCTTTACGGGCCTTTAGCCAGGTTGTTGTCGAGGCCTCGGCTTGCCTTTGTACAGCTTTTTTCCAGGGGTGCGAATCCGAGGCCTCGACCTTAGTGCAAGGGTAGCCCCCGAGCCTCAGCTCATGACGAGAGGTCGGTCAAGGGCGCCTTGTCTTTTTTCACGTCTCTTTCGCAGGGAGAAGGGGTGGAATATGCTATGCTATCCTCGGTGGGTGGGTAGTAGCACTTCCGGTGAGCTGTTAATGGGTAAGTCCAGGTGGAGGCCCGAGCCCTGTTCACTTAGGGTCGGCCAGTCATCCCGAGGCGCATCCGAAGTCACCCGAGGGTCGTCCAGTGGACCTTAGACCCGTTTGATGGGCTCTGAGGGCTCGGCGCCTCCCTCTGATGGGATTCCACTGGTCAATGCCCACGGGGTCCCGAACATGGCTTAGGGTGTCCCGGGCATTATTGCTCGGGCTTGGCCGCAGAGGGGCTTACCCTTACCCATCTCTGACTCTTTTGTCCTGGGACAACTATCGAACTCTAGGCGAGCCAGCCCTCGAACCCCTAGACCGCAGAGGGTTTCATACCCGCGGTTCCTTCTCGGAGAAGGTACCTAGCGAGAGGGTCGGTCGTCTGCTATGCGCAGAGGACGAGCGCGCCTTTCTAGGCGGCTTTCTCGGGGAGGTGGAACGGGTGCTGCAACGGTAGCGGCGGGATGAGACATTTCGCCCGTGGGCAAGTGCAGTTAATGCAGCATGTGTGCACGCGCGGTTAGCGAAAAAAGAGAGTAATCATGGTAGTTTCCGCAGTCTTAGCATTAAATGCGCGGGATTTAGTTGTCTCCTTAGATTCGCCGGTTCGCCTTCCCATTTTTTCTATATAAGCACGCGCCGGGCGCTGCGTCTCCTTACCTTGCCATTTGCTCTTGCCTTCCTTGTCCCCGTGCCGCGGTCGTGAACAAGGAAAACCAGAGTAAGGAGAGAGAGAAGAAAAGAAAAGAAACTACCCTTGCTGTCGTCGTCTCGCTGCCACCAATCTCATGGCCGCCCCTGCTTTGCCCGTGGAGCCCTGGAGCCGCTCTTCCGCGACCTAGGAGAGGCTGGAGGAGCTCATCGAGGAGGGTCTTCTCCGTCCCATCATCTGCCAGCCGCCCCCGCCTACACCTGGCGGGTGTAGCCCCCGACGCCGCCTTGGCGGCCTTCTTTGAGGGTGAAGTCGTCCTCCCTCCTCTTGACCTGTGAAGAAGCCTGGGCCATCACGCCCGTGTAATAGGTTAGTTTTCGTAGTGGAACAAGTGTGCGGCCCTTCGAGGCCTTTGTAATGAAAATGCTCATAATTTTCGTGTATTATTCTCTTTCGAGTTCCCATACTTGTGAGTGTTTTTTGACATGCGGTCTGACCTCATCAACTTAGTGTTTCCAAGGGGTGCCGTAGCCTTGGTAGTGTAGGCAGAGCCCACACTATGTTCGTCCGATCTGAGGAGTTCTCGCTTTGCCATATTCACGCCATTAGGTACCTCAGAAAGAAAGTTATATGATCATTTTTGGCTTTGTCTCCTGAACCCCTGTCTCTCGTTCCGTACTTAGGTGAATTTCCATGAAGTCTCTCTGGAGCGCGAGTTGTCCCTTAGGCGAAGGGTGGTGAGTGGAGGTGCCATAGCCCGGGGGCATAGGCGGTCTTGCAGCTCGACCGGCCTTGGCCTTAGTACGTTCTCTTGCTCCTTCGGATTTCATGGTTTTTCGCCAAAGTACAGGAGAGAGATTAGGACGGGGTCTTTTCGAAAAAGCGTTCAAAAGGAAAAATCGTCGAGACTTGGGGGGTCCCCCCCACCTAGCCCCCAAGGGAGGCTCGGCTCTGCCAGTGGCAGGGTCGGGCCTCGCTCTGATTGCGTGGTAAAGAAAAGACGCTTCCGACCCTACTAGTGGATCTGGATCGATTCTCGAAAGTGCGACAAGTAAGGAACGCTTCTTTATTGCTTTTGAGATAAAAATATGTACAAATCTTGGGAGCTTAAGGGTAAAAATGATGTAGCTACTCGATATTCCAAGCGTTGGTGAAGATCTCGCCCTTCTCGTTGGCCAGCTTGTAGGTTCCAGGCTTTAACACCTCAGCGACGATGAACGGGCCTTCCCATGGTGGTGTAAGCTTGTGACGCCCTTTGTTGCATTGTCTTAGCCTTAGCACCAAATCTCTGACGCTGAAGGCTCGGCCCTGGACACATCGAGAATGGTAGCGCTGTAGGGCTTGCTGGTATCTAGCTGAGTGTAGTAGCGCAATGTCTCGAGCCTCGTCTAATTGGTCAAACTCTTCTTCATGGGTGGTCTGATTTCCTTGTTCGTCATAGGCTCTGATCCTTGGGGCACCATATTCTAGATCCATGGGGAGGACGGCCTCAGACCCATAGACCAAGAAAAACGGCGTTAATCTTGTAGCACGGCTCGGGGTTGTTCTCAAACTCCAAATGACCAAGGGGAGCTCGGCGAGCCATCTTCTACTGAACTTGTTCAAACGGTTAAAGATTCTTGACTTTAGGCCTTGAAGGATCATGCCATTGGCACGCTCAACTTGGCCATTTGTCTTTGGGTGAGCTACTGCTAACCAGTCCACGCGGATGTGGTGGTCATCGCAGAACTACAAGAACTTTCTACCGATGAATTGCGTACCGTTGTCGGTGATGATGGAATTAGGAACCCTGAAGTGGTGGATGATATCCGTGAAGAACAACACCGCATGCTCGGACTTGATTTTGGAGATGGGGCATGCCTTGATCCACTTGGAGAACTTGTCCACGGCGACGAGCAGGTGCGTGTAGCCCCTGGGTGCCTTTTGTAGAGGTCGGACTAGGTCGAGACCCCACACAGCAAAGGGCCACGTAATGGGAATCGTCTGCAGAGCCTGTGCCGGGAGATGCGTCTGCCACGCATAAAATTGGCACCCCTCACAAGAGCGTACGATCTTGGTGGCGTTGGCCACAATAGTTGGCCAGTAGAAGCCTTGCCGGAAGGCGTTCCCAACCAATGTTTGAGGCTCTGCGTGGTGGCCACAAGCCCTCGAGTGTATTTCCTGAAGCAGTTGCCTCCCCTCATTGGTGGGAATGCAACGCTGCAGGATTCCCGAGGCGCTGCGCTGGTACAATTCCCTATCTAGTAGCACGAATGACTTGGCCCGTCGTGCGAGTCGCCGTGCTTGCGTCTGATCTAGGGGGAGCACCCCCTGGACAAGACATGCTAGGTATGGGATACGACAGTCTGGTCCGTCGTCGTGGTCGAGTCATTCCTCATTTATGTCCATGACCTCGGGTTCAGGGGTCGAGGGGGGGTTGGATCCTTTAGGAGGATCTGACTCTAGTGTAGGTTCGGGAGGCTGGTTGCCTTCTTGTCCTAGCTTCCCGTAGTCGACGGAGGGTTTGTGGAGGTCACTGGCGAAGATGTCTAGGGGGACTGTGGTTCGACCCGACGCAATCTTTGCCAGTTCGTCCGTGGCCTCATTGTAATTGCGTGTGATTGATTGAGCTCGAGGCCATCGAACCTGTCCTCCAGGCGTCGTATCGCTTTGCAATAAGCTTCCATCTTGGGGTCGTATCGCTTTGCAATAAGCTGCGTACCAGCGATATCTCAATGGGGAGCCTCCGCCCTCGCCATGTCCTCCCCAGAGCTCAGGCCGACTCGTCGGGGCTGATGGTGGAGCGGTCAGAGGAGCAGGCGCTCGTTCGCATGGCGGCAACAGACGTTGAGGGGAGGGCAAATGTCCACCTCTGTCAGCTGGAGGACGCCGACCATCGCGGCTCTGGTAAGTCTCTCCCTTTTGTTTCCTTCCTTCCTTCTTTTATATCTCCTTTCTAATCATGAGTGGACTCTCGTGTGTCAGAGGTGACCGTGGAGCTAGAGGGTCTCTGCACTGTAGTAGACGCCTTCCTGGACTACCTGGGGGTCGCCCCAGGTCGTAGGGAGGACTAGCTCTAGGCTGCGCATCGTCGTGTTACCGCCGCCATCGAGAGCAGTGTCCGTCATAGCACCGGGGTTTCCCTGGCTATGGCAGAGCTGTCGGTGGGGGCGGACCTTACCGGAGTCGAGGGCTTCCCCGCGGAGGAGCCGCTACGCCACCACGAGGATCTGGTGGCGTGCTATGGCTTGGCCAAGGAGGCGGTGGCCGCCCTCGTCCCCGCTCAGCAGATCCTCACAGAGCTCCCCTGCAACGTTGCCCCTTAGGGCTTTTTTATTTTTTTATTTTTATCAGCTTGCGACGCATAGCGTCTTTTATTTTGTTTTCCTGGTGAACTATGCTAAAGTTATGGTTTATATTCCTTCGTTGATCAGCTAGTTTTGTTGTTCATTTTGTGATATCCGTTTGTTTTGTGATGAAAACCGCCGGAGCATCGTCGGCGGCGAGCGTGGTGGGGTCTGCTAGGGGGAGGTATCTGTCCCGAGGTGCGGGTAGGGCTTTGATGTCGGCGCAACCCTTGTCGCCCTGTTGCCCGAGGCGGGGTCAACGCCCCTTGTGATGAGTGTGTGGATGGGACGTTCGTCAGCCGGACTTTTTTTTCCCTTGGCGACATTTCTTGACTTATCCTTACCTTCTGTGTTTCAGGAGGCTATGGTGGGCCTCGGTAGGCCTCGGGAGGGCCTTAGCAGTAGCCGGCCGCATGAAATTGGGCCCGAGACCTCCTTAGGATTCATTTTCGCGACGCAGGCAGGGTTTTAGCGTCGTCGTGACCTCTGCCGCCTCGTGTCTTGAGGCGGGGTCGGCAACTCTTGAATCCGTCGTGCGGAAGAGACGTCCGCTGGGCAGACTTTCTTGCCCTTGGTCGCCTTCTAGGCTCCGGACGATTTGCCCTCATACTTTAAGTCTTGGCAGGCCTCGGTAGGCCGTGCACATGAATCTGGACCTTCGAAAATCAGGACTCGTGGCCCTGATCCGGTCAGGAGGCCCAATGCATTCCCCTTTCGCATCTTTTTCGCAAAGAAGGAGGGGTTGGACAGCGGCACGTCATCCCTCTCGAATAGGGCTGTTTTTCGTGGTGTCCGTTTGAGTTGCTAGCGGGTATTTTATTTCGAGTGAGGCCCCGAATCTTGTTCGCTAAGGATCCATCGTAGGTATCTAGTGACCGACCTAATATCCTCGACGGCCAATTCAGGGTAACCAGGGTCGTTTCGGCACGACCCCGACGGCTCGTTGCCTTTCTCTGGTGAAAAACCCTTAAATCAGTGTCCGTCAAGGCTCGAACATGGTTCGGGGAGTCCCTTATGGTGCTCGAGGCACCCGGGTGTTGGCCTCTATTGTGCCACTCCTCATGCACCATCCCTCACTCTGTTGGGCCAGAGCGGCTATCAAAACCCTTTTGTAGAGCTAGCCTATGAACTCCGAGCTCGGATTCGGACCATGTGCAGGTGATGCTGCATGATGTATGTATGATGCACGCATGAGGCATGTATGATGCATGTATGATGCAGTTATATATATAGTATTGTGAGGGAATCAAAAAACAGCTCATAGAGAATTTTAAGAGCGATTCAGAGGCAGTATTAATAAAGATAACGGGGGGCGGGCTCGGCAAACCAAATTCTACGTTGGGATCTGGTCATCCCCTTCATGGCCATGAGAGCTCATAGCCGTTGAAGCGATCGGTGAAGTCGTCGTCGCATGGCTCGTCGTCGAGGAGATAGTCGCTGATGCGCAAAAAGCGTTGCATCCTCTGAAGCTTGGCGAAGCCGGTGCTGCCTCGGTAGTCGTCGTCATAGCCGTTGTCGTAGTTGGAGTCGAAGAAGTCAGAGTGAAGATGTCGGAGCTGGAGTTCGTCTCTGTTGATGCTAGGGTGTCGGTGATGGCGTGCCTGAGCTGTTGTGGCAGGTCCTCCGGCACCTTACCTGCCTTGGGGCTGAGATGGTAAACATTAGTCGATGGCCTATGAATCTTTTCATTGTGGTAAGGCTGAGCAGCTCGTGGTAGACCAGGCAGGCTAAACTCGTTGGGCCACATGTTCTTGAACTCATTGGAACAGCGTCATAGGTCGACCACGGGCTCGGGGAAGCTGGCAGGCTTGTCGGTCGGTGGGACGAGGTTGAGGTCATCGCCTTCCCCGGTGATGATGAACTCGAGACTCCCAAACCAGATGTGGGAGCCTGGGGTGAAGTTGATGTTGCCTCCGACCACCGAGGGTATGCTCGTCGGGCGGGGGTGGGATAATGTAGCCATCCTGGACCCTGCAGGATTAGTTAGTTGTGACGCGCAAAGCTCCCCTACCTGGCGCGCCAACTGCCGGTGTAAGAAACGGTGGTTCTAGCACCAATGAGTAATATGCGTTTGCGCATCGAGGATCCGGATGGTGTGCAAGAAGAACACAAGTGATTTATACTGGTTCGGGCCGAAGAACGCCCTACGTCCAGTGGGGGAGGGGAGTCTTGTATTAAATTGCACTGAAGTGCTTGTAGTAGGGGTTACAAGCGGACGAGAGAGGGAGGAGCTCCCAGGTCTCAAGATGCGAGTGGAGTGTGTGTGTGACTCTGTTGGTGCCCTTACAAGGTCCAGGAGAGTTATCTGTTTGTGTGCTGCCCCCCTTTGGAACGGTCCCTGCATGCTCTTTTTATAGTCTCAAGGAGGCGCAGAGTTACAAAATATTGGCACGTGGTGTGATCCTTGTTGGAGAAGGAGCCCGGAGGCCTTGGGAGGGCCTTATCCGGTGGCGACGTGGTCTGCACTGTAGAGGCGTGGCGTTGGTACATGCCTGGGCGTGTGCGCCACTGTTGAGGGAGTGGTCTCTGTCCTTTGGTGTTGTAGCGACGCGCCCTGTCATACCTGGTCCTGTGACTGGCGTGGCTATGGCATGCTCGTCCTTGTAGTTTGTCTACTGTAGAGAACCGAGGCCTCGCAGGCGAGAATTACGGCGCAATCTCACCCTGATCGAGGGAATAGTGGCCTAGAGCGGCATTTCGTATGCCGCGTAGGCATGGGTCATGCGTATAGTGCTAGTATGGGTGGCATAGTGACCAGCAGCTTTTCCCCATGCTGCTATAGGCGACGACATCGTGATTTGACAGCTATCATTCCTGGCCTGTCCGATTGGTCGGCACAAGAACGTGGGTGACGTTGCAAGGGGTCTCGAGCACGCCAATGGGGGAGTGGCATCAGAGGCCGATCTCGGGCGAGGCGGAGACAGATGACGTCGTCTCTGTTGCTCGGACGAGACGGTGATGATGCTGCGGGTTGGCCTGTGCCCGTGCCCCAGCGTTGGGTCTCGGGCGAGTCGAAGATGTTCCGAGACCCCTTGTGGGAGGCCTCGAATGAAGTGGAGAGATGAGCTGGTGCGCTCACGCGGCTTGCTAGAGGTCCAGCAAGGGGAGAGTTAGCCCGCAGGTCTCTTCAGTTGATTTTTCCCTTTGACGGGGCAGATTAATGTTTGGCTTTGGGAGGTCAGGTGGATTTTCCACCTTAATTTGGGTACCCCTAATTATGGTACCCGACACCGCTTGTAGAGTAGCTAACATATGCGTCATAACAAAATTTAGGGCAGTTTTGTTGTGAAGACTACGGTAAGCCTCCAAGTAGAGGGAATAAGCCGTGGCACAAAAACAAGGTCTCTCGGCCTCTCGCCATGGTTGCTTTCAGCATGATACATGGACTGCAGGCATTTTCTGGGTCCTGCAAACGGGAAAAATTCTTCTTAAATGCGATACATCGGGGAGGTGTTACTCTTTAAGAATAAATAAATCAGACCTTCATTGTTTTGTAACATTGCAAGCAGGAATTGGTGGATCATGTGAGTTTTGTTCTGATGATGATGAAATGCGTGAATCAACTTTCGGCTCACAGTGTTTCTGGTTTTCTTTTGTCCTTTTTGACAAGGAGTTTTTGGTTTTCTATCGGTAGCAGCCAGCAGCATAATAAAAAAATGCCAAAATGCAGTTCCACTGCAAAGAGCCTTTTTTCCGAAAAAAAGAACGTTATATGAGAAGCCAAATGCAGAAGCAGAAGGCTGCATGTGAAGCCAAATGTAGTTTTAGCGGGACCGGAAAAAAGGGGGTGATGTCTATCTGGAAGGACAACTGACTAATCACGCCAATTGATAATCAGCTGTATTTTTTTTGGAATGACTCTGTCACTCTATCTTTAATCGCCTTTTGTTAGTAGGCGTTTCGAAGAGCTGGAAAACTGCAACTCTGCCGTAAGGGAAATTATTTTGGCAGCCCCTCACACGATGCAGCATGCCAGCATGCCTTTTACCTGTTTTCCTGTGGTACCTGCCAATTTGGCGTGCCAGCTTGCAATGCAAAACTAGCAGCGATTTATTATCTGAGGTATTTTTTATTTGAAAAAGGTATTATCTATGGTATTTTTCTGAGGGAGGTGTTATCTGTGGTATTGCCAGTGCCAAAAGAATACAAAATACCGCGCCGAATAGCGCGATATATCGCCGTGACCCCAACAATGAAAATACCACCGGTATATGCCAACTTGTGTATGGACCAAGCTTCTTTGGGCCATTTGGTTCCAATCCCAGATTCCAGCCCGAGTGACATACACATATATGAAACTTGATTCACATTGATCAGGAAGAACCGTGGTCCTCAACACCATCTTCTTCCGTGGATCAAGATGAAGATGCTGAGATGGATATGAGTCTAGGAGCTCCTCTTCTGAATCAGAAATGGGTCAGTCTGATGTCTGATGTTTATGGAAAAGTACATCTTGTAAATCAAATGCTTAACTGTTTAGTGCTTATTATCTTGTTTGTGAGTTGTAGGCTCGTGGCTGAAGTTAGAACAATCCACTGCTGAAGAGTTGTTACTTCCTTTTAGAGAGGAATACAGTAGGGAAGCTCCTAATAGTGCATTCCATGGTTTTGAAAACCATGCTAAAATGAAAGAGAAGACCTATACATGCTAAAGTGATATGGTGCAACTATATGAAATGATGTGCAAGGAGAGGAGGGAGACATTGTACAGAAGAAATGAGCCAACAAGAATGCTTTGGCGAAGCCTAGGTCATTCTGTTCAAGTGAAGATTTACCGCATCAATGAAGCTAGTTTTCTACAGTTCAATGGATGGTCTTGTTTGATGAAAAGAATAGGCCATTTCTTTGCTTCCACACCCGCCATGCTGCAGTTGTGAAGGCTTCCAACAAGAAAGGATTGCTGGAATTGGTCATTGTTTGCGAAACATGCTGACAGGTTGATGCATGATGATCCCATCCAACTCCAACGGAATCACAACATCTGACACTGAAGGGGCTATTGAACAACAAGTGATAGGCATTTTCATCTACAGATGTTACACACCCTCAATTTTGTCTCTCTTTCTTCTTGGGGTATCTCTGTTATTCAGTCTATACATAAAAATAAGATATGGTAAACACTTTTTCCTGTTTTATAAAACTTGGATTTCCATGCCGATGCAAGTGTTTTTAGTGGAGCAAGTGACGTGAAACGAACTGCATGAAATTTACTTAATGAAAAAGTTGTGGCTTCCCATGTGTCAACCAGGGTGTCAACTTTTCTACTATCTTGAAGAACATGGATTTTGGCCTGTAGAATTTGAACTCCCAAAGAGCTTGCCCTAGCATGGCAAATTGGGTTTTTGAGGTGTTATCAAGTGGGAATTCCTTCAGGGAGACATTTTCCATTTTGGTAAAGCAAAGTTGTTACTTCGATTTGATGCATTGTTATTGGCAAAGCAAGTTGTTACTTTGAGCATTGTTATCTTGGTGAAGTTGAACTTGTCTACTTTCAGTTTTGGAGTGTAGAAAGTTCCATAAATGGCGTGATTGCCCCAGTAGAATTTTAGCTCAAACTGGTAGAACCATTCAATCATGGATGCCTAACAGGGTTCGTTGTACTTCATCAAAACACAAAATTTCACATACAAAGATATATCAAAGAAAACTACCATAGATTTCAAACTTTGTCAAAGTGCTATGTGTCTTGATTAGCAAAAACTCCTAGCTATGCAATATCACAGTAGGTAAGTTGCCATTAGTAGTATTCTTTTTAACATTTATCGCCCGAATTTTTTTTTTGTGTGTGGAGCATGTCTGCTATTCTTTTTTTAACTCTTTATCGCCCGATATATCGCACTTATATCGTTAAACGATAAACAGAATTTCAGCCGGTATGAGGCGCTTTATACTATCTCTAACTTTGATGATGAGGCACAGAAGCTGCTAAAAAATGCTGTTGGTGGTATAAATCTTTTCTGTGTGCCAACCTCTCCATCACAAATCCCCCTGCACACCCCACACCCTCCTCTCCTCCTGCATCCACCGCACCATGTCTCAGGAAGGAGCCAACTTGCCCCAAGATGTGGAGGGGAGCCATGATCAGGCCACCGCCCCCCATAGTAGCATCCCTGCCAGCGTCGGGTCACCGACGCCGACTGTGATGCCGGCTGGTTCCAACCCCAGCTCTCTGAGCATGCTGGCCAGCGCCATCAACAACGCTGGGTTGTCTGAGCATGCCAGCCCGGCGGTGCTCTCTGCCGGCAAGGACAGCAACGCCGCATCCAAGATCGCCAGTCCGGCGGTGCTCCAGGCTGGCAAGGACAGCAGCCCCGTGTCCAAGATTGCTAGCCTAGAGGTGCTCCTTGCCGATGAGGAAAACAAAGCCGAGTTCAAGATCGCAAGCCCGACAGTGGTCCTTGCCGGCGAGGAGAAGGGCAACGACGCTGCTGGGTCCAAGCTTGCTGGCCCGGTGATGCTCCATGACTGCGACAACAGCAAAGCCGAGTCCCATGCTGGCGTGGACAACAACGCCGCCCAGTCCAAGCTCACTAGCACGGCGGTGCTCCTTGCCGGCGATGACAACAACGGCGGATCCAAGATCACTGCCCCCGCAGTGCCCCACGCCATCGTGGACAACACCACCGGCACCAAGCTCAATAGCCCGGTGACGCTCCATACCAATGAGCACAACAATGCCGGGTTCAAGCTCCCAAACCCCGCAGTGCTCCATGCCAGCAAGGACATGGACAACAACGCCGGGCGGCCCAAGTTTGCCAGCCCGGGGGCGGTGTTGCTCCATGCTGGCGAGGACAACAAAGCCAGGACCAAGCTCGCCATCCAGGCAGTGCACCATGCCGGCGGTAACGCTAGGTCGTCCAGGCTCACCAGATCGGCGGCGGCTGCACTCCATGCCGCCAAGGAGAACGCATCCAAGCTCGCCATCCAGGTGGTGCCCCGCCCCTATGCCGCCAAGGACAACAACGCTGGGTTGTCCAAGGCTGCCACCGGACCAGCGGCGGTCGACGCCGGCGAGAGCAACGCCAAGGAGGGAAAGAACAACGTAGCTGGAGAACAACGTGCCCATGAGGCTGACGTGGGCGGCGGCAGCGGGAAGGGCAACGCCCCCACGGTGGAGGACGCGGACCCCAACTTGCACATCTTTACGGAGAGGGAGCGAAGGAAGAAGATGAAGAACATGTTCAGCACCCTGCACGCGCTCCTCCCCCAGCTCCCTGACAAGGTCCGTGCATGGCTGAATTTTTTTTCTTTTCTTGATTGAAGTTTTCCATGAGCGATGATGTGAGCGCGCAAGCTGAAAAAATCGTTCCTTTGTTTTTCTTTGCTGTTTTCATAAATCTTTCTATTCGTATGCAGATCACCAACTGCATGCGTTGTTGTGAATTCTAGATTTTCACTTATTAGTGCTTGCTTTGGCAATGGAGTGATCATTAGAAGTAAATGGGGGAACTTCTGTATTTCTTATTAGGCAAAATCTGCTTGAGGACACCACAGAAACATGGAATTAGCCGGCACACACCGCCAAACGGAGAATTTGCCCAATACCATTATAAATATGTGGTTGTTTGCCAGGGGACGTCGTGCCGAATAAAATAATTATTTCCACCATTACGGATAGCGGTGCGTGTCAGGCAGGCAGGGGCAAAAGCGTCTACTCACTACGCTTTCTCTCCCCCGAGCAGTGGAAATGATTATTTTATTCGGTGCGATGTCCACTGGCAAACAACTGCAAATTTATAATGGTGTTGGGCAAATTCTCTGTTTAGTGATGTGTGCCGGCCAATTACACGTTTTTATGGTGTCCTCAAGCAAAATTTGCCTTCTTATTACTAAAGCATTTATGGAGTTCCCCACATCCGAATTTTATCTTCTCCCTCTTCACACTGCATCCTTCATCAGGTAGGTTAGGTTTTAGATCTCGGATTTGGACGCAAATTGTAAGGAGGCTAGGGCATTCTAGCTTTTCTAGGTATATAGTTTTTGTTATGCTCCAATACACACATTATATGTAGATACATAATAAAAACTATGTATGTAGAAAAGGTAGTACGACTTACAATTTGGAGCGGAGGCAGATATGAGTTAGCATGTCAACGGATTGGATGCTACAAATTTGGCATGATGTTACCGAAGACGAGCACTAGATGTGGATACCCGATCCAAATAAGGAAGAAAGTTGATATAGCCTGTTGGGTTTGGATCCGTTCGATATGCACTTAAAAGTACTATTGTACGAGGCTTGATGTAGTTTCTTGTTTTTGATCGAAATACAGCTCAAAAAATAATCTGGGAGAAAATCATATACTTAACTAGCTTCTTGATGAGAAATCATATACGCCAGCTAAACCTATTAATGGAAAGGCCAACCCGACCAGTGCATTGAGTGGGTTGGACCTTCAATTTCTAGTCCACTCTAATTCTCTGGACTGGGCTTGGGCTTCGTTTTCTTGCATCTGGGCACTGACGCCCGAATAGAGCCTAGACCGATCGGTAAAAATACATGGTGCCTAGGGGCAGGCTTGGGCTTTTTTTTGCTTTGGCTCGGTGTCAGCCTTTGGGTGGGTTCGTGCTGTAGGATTTGTCATCGGGCTTTTTAAAGCCCGTCCCAACCTAGGTTTGAACATGTCTAATGTCAGCCCCAACCAATCCTTGTTTTCACACACCCCCTCCCTCCAACTTCAATCGCCTTCTTCCAATGTTGCCTCTTCCATCATTCTAATATCTCATCTTAGCCATATTCCTTCGCAACATAAAACATCTTTCCTAATTTTCCATTATTGATTTTATTGCATACTAACCCCTCTCCCTAGTCATCCCTCCTCTCCCAGACCACGCTATGTACATTTGTTATATATCTAAATGTGGAATACTTCATGTTTAGTGAATTGTGTACTAGAGGGTGTGACACCCCCTCCCTGAAGGGACAATAATTTCTTAATTTTCATTAAAGCTAAGAAAACAGCAATACCTTATTTGCCAGGTGTGCCCATGGCATCGGAGGCCTAGGCATATGGTGATGAGAGATAAATGAGGTATTATGCAAAATTGCATAATAATCAGCACCAATGTTTGGCCAAATGAGTGGTTACTACTATGCATTATGGTTGTAGCAGGAATGTACTTTGAACCTTTTATGAGTGTTTTCAGTTAATTTTATTGGACTTGGATTCACCTTTTGTTCTGTCTCAATTTTTCATTGTGCAAATATGCATGATCTGTTGTATTGGTGATTCAATGATTTTTCAGGGGACGTTTCCATTATTTATGTTCAAATTGATATATGATGTTTGTAGGCTGACAAGGCCACCATAGTTGGGGAGGCCGTAACCTACATTAGGACTCTGGAAGGCACCCTGCAGAAGCTGGAGAAGATGAAGGTGGAGCGCAAGCGTGCGCTGGCGGCACAGCAGCAGCATGGTCAGCAGCAGCTGGCGGTGGGTGCCGGCAGCAGCCACGCGTCGTCCGCGCGCCACCCCGCACCACCAGCGCTGCCAGCACCAGCACCAGCCCCGGCAATGTCATCGTCAAGGGAGGCGAACCTGGCGGACATGGTCCATGGCTTGGCACAGCAGGCCGCCGTGGCCGCCGCGAACAAGGCCTTGGCAGCGGCAGCGTCCGCGGCCGCGGTCGGGGTCGGCGGCTCCTCCTCCTCCGGCGCCTCGGCGCAGCTGCCCCTTGGCGCGGTGCCGTTCCCGGCGCCCGTGGCGGGGTTCCAGACGTGGTCCGGGCAGAACGTGGTGGTGAGCGTGGCCAACAACGAGGCGTACATCAACCTGCACTGCCCACGGGAGCCCGGCACGCTGACCAAGGCGCTGTTCGTGCTGGAGAGGCACAGCATCGAGGTCGTCACCACTACCATCTCCGCCGACGACGGCTTCCGCATGTACGGCATCCATGCCCGCGTAAGTCATCAAACAAGCATTACCAGCTGGGATCTTCTTCTCTTGTAGGACTGTAGGAGTAGCTTCTATCAATAATCTATAGCTGATTTTTGTTTGCGTCGTGGACGTTGGACCTGCAGGCCAATCCGGCTTCGGCGTCGGCTCGCTTTCCGGAGAATCTGTGTGCTGAAGACAGGTTCAAGCTGGCGGTGTCGGAGATAGTGCAGCTGATCAACATCTGAGGACTGAGGCCGCCAACGCGCTCATGCTCATGCTCGCCAATGCAACAAATCGCTCTGCTCCTTGGACTTGGAGTTGAGCTAGCTATGCTGCTGCCGTCGTCGTCGTTGAACTGTTAAGACTTAATTAAGTCTGGTCGTCGTTGAACTCTTTTAATTTGTTTCTCAAAGAGTCTGGTTCGTGTCAAGTTTATTTGGTCGTCGGTTGAACTGCATGTTTTATGTCTCAAGACAAGAAGAGTCTGGTTCGTACCGTATAATAAGTACTGTTTCGTTTAATAAGAACTGTTTGAGATTTAACCTGTCGTGGATGACCTGTGTATGGTTTGTTGGTCAGTAATGGAGTTGCAGTCTTGCAGACATGCTTGCTGCTCGATCAGATAATTCTGGGGGCCGCGGCCTCGTTGCTGTTTGCGACCCTCTCGTGAATTTTGGGCAGATATGATCTTCCAATGCATGCCAAGTGAATCCGCAAATACATATGCATGGCCGGATTGCTGGCTTGCTGCCTGATGCCAGTCCTACATATTATTCTGTTTCCTTGTAGTTATTGGGATTGAACCAGTCATCAAACCGGTGAGAGCATCAGTTCATTAACCAGTTCATTGAAGGATTGCTGATCTGTTCATTGACAAAAGGTCAACTTTCCCTGGGGAAAAAGGGACCAAGGCCTCTATGGGAGATGGAAGTGTATAGTTTGACAAAAACCTGTTCTGTATTGTATTGTATTGTAATGTAATCCTATTCATCTCTAATATAATGGTCAACTTTCCCTAGAAAATAGAGTTAATTAGAACAATGCCTTTATGAATTCAACGACTCTTTTTCTAAAAAATAAAATAAAATTCAACGACTGCTTCTCATCTAATAATGTTGTTACCATTATAATTCATTTGAAACATGAAATATGCCACTTTGTTGGTACCATTATAATTCGTTTGAAACCTGAAATATGCCACTTTGTATGCTTGTGGGCTACTTGGAGACACATGTATCCAATCATATTTTGTATGGCATTTTGCCTCTCTCTCTCCATTCGCAGATTCGTGGGTCCCACCCATCATCCCTTACCTCTCCCTCACTGCTCAATTCCAGCCACCGTGCTCTCCTCGTCTATGCCGCATGCTACCGCCATTGCACGTTGCTCTCCTCGCCTATGCTGAGAGTCGCCGCCACCACCTATGGTCCCCATCACTGGAGCGGGCGGCACTTGAACTTGCTGCCCTTCGTGGGGGCCTAGCACTGGGCGACAAACGATGGCTGTGTAGGCTGCGGGCGTACATGCTACACCGCTCCGCTCACACCTGCATGCGTCGTCTCGTGCACAATTGTCGTTGGCTGAGCCCATCCCACCACCCAAGTGTCTGTGGCGAGTGGAGGAGGACAACATCAGGCACATCTCCAGCGAGCAGCGTGGCTAATGCTTCAGTGGAGGAGGCAAGGCGAACGATGGAGACATGGTGGCGCCAACATCGTCTTATGGGGAAGATGTGGTGGTCCGGTGAAGGAAAGGAAGGGGGTAATGGGTGGAATCCACATGTCAGTGAGTGAGGAGTGGGAGAGTACTAAAGCCATTTTAGTTCCATATGAAAATATGATGATTTGCAGGTGGATCCATATAGTTTACGGGCGTAGAAAGTTGCATATTTTAAGTTTTGGATGAATTGTAATGGCACTAGCGATGTTAGATGAAAAATAATATTGTTTCTCAGAACACCAAATATAATGGCACTGATTCTAATTAACTCAAAAACTTAAAAGGGTCCACTTAGAGGGAGACGGAAGTATATAGTTTGATGGAAACCTAACAAATAATAAATGTTGTGTATTCCAAGCAGAAAAAATCGTCAAAAAAAGGAAATTGTGAGGCGCACCTGTCATGCGCCTAATGTATTAACCATGTGCCTGCCAAATCTTTCTTGAATAATGTTTATGTTCGCTATGTGCACATACCGTGCAGCGTGCCACCAGCACACGAGCTACGGACTCGTGCTCTGAGTGTGCCTTCATTTGCGGCACGCCTGGCATTGGTTCGGTCGCCCATTTCAGCTCGGTCGCGCATGCCTAGCCATCCTGTATGTTCACAGTTCGTTCAATGGTTTATTTCCTGCGCTTTTACGTGTTTATTATTATTATTACATCAGGCGGATCAATGGAGCCCAGGCGCCCAGCTGTGTCTTTTCCGGGCTGAAAGCTTCAGCAAGACTTTAGTTGCAATCGGGCTGAAACCGATGCGATCATGTAAGGTTCGCGTAACTTGCAATCTGCTCTGAATTTAGTTCTGCTTCTCTCACCGGCCAGCGAGCGACCTGGATTTACGATGATGATGATTAGACCCGGGCGTCCGTCGGACCAACCCGTCGTGCCGCTGGTCTACATCACGCGGCAGCACTCTGCTCGCATCGAAAAAAACCATCGATGAGCACTCTACTCTGTATCTGCGACCGCCGCAGACGACACCACCGCTCCCACCCCTGTCGGTCGACGCCGCTGCCACCTCCATGCGTTACGCACGGGCGGCCCGGCGGTGCCCTAGCCGTGCGGCACAGCCCCAGGTGGGGTGGCCGCTCGCCCGTATTGCGCACCGTGCGCCTCCGCCCCACTCTGCCTCGCTGCTCCTTCCATCAGATCCACTGCATGACGAGAGATTCGATGGTGGTGAAGACTGCGACATCGACTGCAGCGGCCACGAAAGGGTCCCCGCCAACCTCGTAGTAGGTGAAATTCATCTGGTCTATGTTGGCGTTGGTCGATGGTGGTGATGGGATTGCCGCCTCTAGTAAACTTCACATGTCAGCGAGCCTCCATTTCATAAGCAACAAGGAGATGTTGTTCAAAACACATATTGCAAGTGTATGTTTGAAGTGTTTCAGATGTTTCAGAGGTATGTCACAAGTGTTTCAGATAAATATTACAAAAGTAGATCAGATTGTTGCATATGTCGCAATGGTTGTATATGTATGTTGCAAATGTCTATTCCTAATGTTTTATTTATGTTTTGAACATATTGTTGCAAGTGTGTTTATCTGGATGTTGTATACGTTTTCACATATATGTTGCAAGTGTTTTATCTAGATATTGTGTATGTTTGTAATGGTTTTCAAGTGTTTTTCATATGTTTTTACAGGTGTTTCAGAGTATGTTTCAAGTGTTTCAATTGCCTTCAACTTATGTTGCAAGTGTTATGTCTAGATGCCTCAAGAGTAAATTGGGTGTTGCACATGTTGCAATGCGCGTGAGAAGTGGAGGGGACACGAGCGGTTCCCGCACGCGGTCTGGCGGCCTGGACGGCGTCCGAGCAGTGCGGGCCCGTGTGGGCACGTGAAACCCAGGCGCAGGCGGGGCCCTACATTTTTTTTGCAAGTGTGGGCGTGTAGTGCTGGTGTGAGCGTGGAAAACTGCAACACGGATGTTCGGACACTGACCTCGGGCCGGACGTCCGGGACAATACCACATGTGTCCAATTATCTTCTCCAAGAACGAACTTTGTACAAACAGTGGAAGGTACGTACAAATCTTAGGAGGTGTTCAGTTTCTCCATAAAAATTTTTCACCCCGTTACATCGGATGTTTAGACACATGCATAGAGTATTAAATGTAGACGAAAAAATAACTAATTACACAGATTGTGATAAATTTGCGAGACGAATTTTTTAAGCCTAATTAATCCATAATTTGACAATGTCATGCTATAGTAAACATGTGCTAATGATGGATTAATTAGGTTTAATAAATTCGTCTCACGGTTTTCAGGCGAGTTATGTAATTAGTTTTTTATTAGTATCCAAACACCTCTTCCGACATCCCATAAAACAACCGATGTGACATCCTAAAATTTTTCACTCCAGGAACTAAATAGCCCCTTAGGCACAACATGTTGTGGATTATGGATGACTGGAGTTGCAGACATGTTTCCTGGATGATACCCGTCACGTCAACCATTGCAGTAGTTCTGATCAGGCGTACATTGCGTGAAATTCAGACACGCCAGCGAAGTTTACTTGCGTGTGCACAGGTGCACGAACGCGGCCACGAGCAGAGCCGCCTTGAGCCTGACGCTCCAGGGGATGCCGTAGCTTCCCCTGCCGACGGCGACGAGCCCCCTCACGAACGGCCAGAAGCAGAGCACCAGCCAGCCGCAGCACACGAGCTCCCCGACGCCCGGGCCGACACCGCCGGGCACGCCTCCCGCCGCACCGACGACGACTGCCCTCCACGCCCCGACGGCCACGGCGACGATGCTCAGCATCGTGAGCGCCGTCGGCGGGACGAACACCGGCGACGAGTCAAAGGTGAACCGCCCCGGGTCGGCGTCCGCGCCGGTGTCGCCGCCATCGGACGAGCTCTGCTCCTTGCGTGTCACCTCGAACACCGTCTCCGAGAGCCCGAGCGTATTGAGGACCACGGTGAGGAAGGCGAGCAGCCAGGCGGAGGACGACACGATCCGCTGCATCCTGTGGTTGTTCCACCAGGCGCGCGCCGAGAGCCGGCAGTCCTTGTACTCGCCCAGGTTGTAGGCGTTGTAGGCCAGGAACAGGGCCAGTGGGATGAGGAAACCCAGTTCTGACGCCTGCATCCCATCACAAGAAGATAAATTATCAGAAATTTGGATGAAGGTTTCACCTAAAATCATACATGTACTGGTGATAAAACATAGAAGGATTTACCTTTGGCAAGAAGGAGCGATTTGCAATGAGGCAGTAAGGTGGTAGCAATGCATAGCACAGCTCAAAAGGTGCCCTGATGGGCCACACGTCGATGACTAGGTAGGCGACGCATTGCCGGAAATCGAGGCGCTTGAATGCGGCGAGAAGGAACGGGTTATGGCGGCTGAGGAGTATCTCCAGCCAGCCCGTCGCCCATCTCTTATACTGGGTGAGGCTGGCCGGCCCGCCGGTCGGTGCACCCCCGAGGAACGCCGGCGGGTCAGGGTTTAGGATCGTCGACCTCCAGCCGGCGGCGTGGATGCGCTGCCCGGTCAGGATGTCCTCCGTCATGGACCCGTAGACCCAGCCAACCTCCTGACCCCAGCTCGTATCGGTCTCGTAGTTGCAGGCAGAAACTTGTTTAGCTGCTTCGATGCGATTCGTTAGGTCTGTTGGTGCTTTGAACATGTCCCCGGAGATGATGCTCCTCGCCGAGTCGATCAGTTCATTCGATCTGCCAAACCTGTTCTGTAGCTCCTTGTACGATGGTGAATCTGCATGCCAGAGTTTGTATTGTATTGTACAACCAGTCAAGGCATGGACTGAATGCAATGCCGACACAGCCCCAAAGAAGTTTTCCACCGAGAAAGATCTCACCTTTGATGCCGGTGGTGCTGGAGTCTGGTGGCACACCGTAGATGACTTTCCTACGGTGGAAGCAACCCGTCCCACAGTAAAATATGCCTTGAAGTCCGGCAACTCCGCCTATAACTTTCTACGTAAACTCAATTACACAGACGTCGAAGTTGTCGATATATCTATATCTTATGGGATTTACTAAATTTCAGGTGTCTAAATTTTAGCTTTCTTTCAGGCAATGGTTATTGCACATATTTTAAACTAAAAAATTACAGTTTTATTTCGTTGTAATTTCTGTAAACACAATCTGTAATTTTTGGTTCTGAGAATAAAAAACCCGTGGGACAAAATCACAAATCTGACAAAATCTGATATGTATTGGCATAAAGACAATTTAACTATTTACAATTATTTCTATAGTCAAATAAGGACAAAATTTTGATATGTTATGACACAATGACAAATAACAAATAACAAAAGTGGCAATTTACTTGTACTAATTTGTAGTATAAGAGTGTTGTCTAAAATCATCTTAAAATTTAGGCACCTGAAATATAGGAGAAGTGATTAAAAAATGAATGTATTTGTCTAAATAAAATTAAGCCGCCAGTCAAGAAAAAAGAAAAAGAAAAAAGACTAACAAAAAAAATACTCCCCAAAGATATCCTAGGTAACTTAGATAGTTAGGAATCCTAAGCTGCCGGTAAAGAACCTGCGGCTGATGAATCAGGCAATGCTGGCCCGTCAGGCATGAAGACTCCTAGCCTTTTCCGATAGTCTATGTGCAAGAATTTTGAAAGCTAAATATTACCCGAACAACAAACTGCTGGATCATGCACCGGCGGGCGAATCATCACAGACCTAGCGAGTTGAGTATGGCCTGGAGTTGTTGAGACAAGGAGTCATACATCGGATAGGGGATGGTTGATCTACTCAGATTTGGCGTGACAACTGGTTGTCTAGGGGTTATGGACTGACACCGGTTGGTCCAAGTCATCTCTGTCGGCTCCATTGGGTGCATCACCTCATTGATGATACAGGTTCGTGGGATGAGACAGCTATACTCATGTACTTCTACCCGTGTGATGCGTCTGAGATTTTCAAAATTAAACTACCCTCACCTGGTGCAGCTGATTTTGTGGCCTGGCACTATGAGAAAACCGGTATGTTTTCGGTTCGAAGCACTTAAAAGCTACCTGTCCGGAATTCCTATGGAGTTGGAGATATTGGTACTAGTTCTAATTTAGAGCAAGGCCGAGCAGCATGGAAGAAGTTGTGGCAGGTCCAGGTGCCTTCAAAGGTAGTGTCTTCACCATGAAAGCTGCTAACAATGGCTTACCAACTAGAGTAAATAAGAAATATTGTCATATTGAAGATCAGGATGTATGTCAACTATGTGGCCAGCAAGCTGAACATACCTATTATGCTTTGGTGGTCTGTCCACATGCATTAATGGCCCTCAGGCAAGCCATGACAGATCCCTGGTTCCTACCGTCGGAGCAGGAGCTGTTCCAGGCTGAACCGGATTGGTTGATGATGCTCGTGTACAACAATTTAGTTGAGGTTCTGGCTAATTTATTCCTGCTGTTCTGGAATACTTGGAACATCCGCAATAAGGTTATTCATGAAGGCACCCCTCCTTTTATTGCTAGTTCGGTTACCTTCCTAACCCGTTATATGGATTCACTGCTCACCATGCGACAACAGGGAGTGCATCAGGACATGAAAGGCAAACGCAGTATGGTGTCCTTAGCGAGTGGAGCTCAGAAACATAAAGGGGTTAAGGATAGGAAACGATGGAGGTTGCCGCTGCAGGGCACTTTCAATATCAATGTTGATGCTGCTTTTAATCCATTATCAGGTGAAGCTGTTGTAGGAGTGGTTATTAGAGATTGGGAAGGGAGTCTTAAGCTGATGGCTTGGCGTACTATTTCTCATTGTAGGGATGCCAAAGAAGCTGAAGCTCGAGTGTGTCTGGAGGGGGCTAACATGGCTCTCAGGTGGCCTGACATTCCGATGGTCCTTGAGTCAGATTGCCAAACGGTGGTGTCCAAGCTCCATGCTGCTGGCCGTGATCGCTCCATTCTATGGCAATTCATCGACGAGACACGTGCTATGGGTGCCCAGGTGTGCAAACTAGAGATAATCAAGATTAGTAGGAAGCAGAATAATTTGGTGCATGAATTGGCGTAGTTTGCTATTAGTTTTAAGGATTGTCAATGTTTTTTTGCTTGTTTTTCAGAGTGGATTGTATCCCTCTCTTGTAAGGATATTACTTAATTTTAAATAAAGTTTTTGTTTTGCAAAAAAAGTTAAAATTTGCGGAACGTTTATGAACCGTGCTCTTAAAAATGATTAGATAATGTGAAGATAGTTTCTATTACTCAGTTTTTGATAGGGCATATTTCCTAGTATATATAAGCTAAATAATATCGTCAATTAGAGTACTCCTATGCTATGATAGTGATCTGTACGTACCTCGAACATAACCTGGTTCTGGTTCCCGAAAGGATCGTCCTTGAGGCCGCCGTAGAACTTCTGCGGCGCCTGAACGAAGCCACTGTGGAGCTCGTCGTCGAATCCCAGGAGGAGGCACATGGCGTGGAGGGCCACCTGCGGGTTGTTCGCAAACATGTCGCAGTCCACGTTCAGCATGACGGGAGCGTTGGTCACTACCGCGGACACCCTCGTCTGCGCCAGGTTATGTTCAGGTTCAGGACTTCAGGAGGCACCTCAAACCTCATCACTCATCAGAGAGTCTGAACTTGCTCTATGCTTTCTACTGGTCTGCCGTTAGACCGAAGACGTACTGATGATGTACGTACCAGGACGTTCATGGCCCCGGCCTTGAAGTGGTGGTTCTGTGTGGGGCTCTTCTCCCTCGAGACGTATATGAGGCTTGGGATTCCATCGCCTGCAGCCTGATTGCTCTTGCTGCTGCTGTCCCACAGCACCTGAACACTCTCGGTCGCGGCAGCACAAGAACGTGGGCCATGCTTGTTAGCAAGCAAGAAAACAAAGCAACGAGATGGGCTCATAGAACGAAGGAGCTCGATCGATCAGCTAACGTTCGTCTCTACCTTGATTATGGTCGGGTGGTTCCTGCGGTCAGCACCCAGGAACTCGGCGAACTCGCCGTCGCCGCGCCGGACTAGAGACTCCTCTTCCGCGTTCTCGATCCGGCGGACCAACACCTCGTACTCGTTCTACGTGCAAGAAAACGCCAGATAACACGATTAGACACTGGCCGGCAGTCTGGCACGTACTAAGTGTGTACGGCACTACGGCGGATATTGACTTCAGAAACAAAAATAGCTATATTTGATTTACCTTCATGGACGTCCAAGCGCGCATGAACTCGGCATCATCGGCGGCCCCACAGCGCTCCGCCGTGCCGCCGGAGGAGAAGTACACGAAGGGGGCCCTGACCTTGACGCCGTGCTTCTTGCAGAACGGCACCCAGAGCTTGGCGAACTCGGCGGCCTCGCGCAGCGCGTAGCAGGTCACCGCCGAGCACCCGTCGTCGGAGACGTAGCACGACAGCTTGCCCGCGGGGTAGTCCAGCGCCAGCAGCGACAGCACCGTGTTCACCGTCACCACCGGCGGCTCCAGCTTCGGGTCGGCCGTCGTCACGAACATGTCCACCGCCGGCAGCTCGTCGGTGCTGCAGACGACGAATAAATAAATAAATCATTACGATCGTTTTCCGGGAGAAAACCTAGCTTAGTCTTGGTGGCACAGTACTTGCTAGCACCACCACTCACCGTTGGGCGAGGCGTTCAGGGTGCGTGTCGAAGCGGACCGGGTTCCACTTGGCGTTCATGTTGATGAACCACACCACCGTGAACCACGCCTCGCAGATGAGCGCGGCGACCCAGCACCACGTGCACGCCGGAGCCGCGCCGCCCGCCGCCACCAGCGAGGACGCACGACGAGCAAGGAGGGCCAGGAGGAGGAAGAGAACGGCGAGGTCGGCCAGCTTCCATGCTGTGCGGGGGAGCGGGACCCTCTCCTGCAGCTGCAGCTTCGTCTTGGCGCTCGCCATGGACGACGACAGAGCCAGCCGGACGACGGACTCTTGCTGGTCACTCTCAGCACTCTCTCAGCATGCAGTAGCACGCGAGAGCCACAAGAAAAAACACATACACAATCTAGTACGGGTCATCATATACAACCTTGTTTTCCAGACCTAAAGTTTTGGGATGTTTTATGAGATGTTGAAAAGAGTGTTCGGATATAAAAAAACTAATTACAGAACTCGTCTGTAAACTGTGAGACGAAGTTATTAAGACTAATTAATCTGTCATTAACATATGTTTACTGTAGCATGACAATGTCTAATCACAGACTAATTAGGCTCAAAAAATTTGTCTCACAAAATACATGCAATCTGTGCAATTAGTTATTTTTTTAGTCTACATTTAATACTTCATGTATGTGTGCAAATATCCGATGCGATAAGATGTAAAGTTTTGAGGGAGGAACTATACAAGGCCATAGACGACACGCTTCATAGCCAAGGTCTAGAGTAAATTCACCGCAGGTGTCTGAAGTTGTTTGTAGATGTCATATAGGTCCTCAAAGTTTCAAAATGCACATTTGAGTCTCTGAAGTTAGTTCGGGTCTCATTCAGGTCCAAATAGGTGTTTAACTGACCCGATAGTTGACGTGACATTCTGACTCAGCGCTTATATGATCCACATGTCAGCAGCGAGGCTTAAGTTTAGAAAAATCATATTTTTTATACGATCTTGATGAAGATGATTCTTATATCAAAATTACTGCAGCCCTTGATAAGATCTATAATTCTTTAGTTTTGAGATTTTGTCATTTGAGATCGTTAAGATGATCAAAAAATAATATAAAGTTTCAATAGCATATTTTGTCGTGTACCGATAGCATATTAATCATGTACCAAGCTTGTCTCTTTAAAAAAATCATATCTTTTTATATTGTATCAGATAAAGGTACTTTGTATACGAAAATTGTAGCGTTCAACAAAATCTATAACTTTCTAGTTTTGAATATTTTATTTGAGATCGGTAACATGCTCAAAAAAAATGTTGTAAAGTTTCAGCAGCACATTAATTATGTACCAAACTTGTAGCCTTAAAAAATCATATAATTCGGGTATAATATGGGATAAAGATATTTTGTATACTAAAACTGTAGCTCAAACGTTAAGTCAAGGTATCAATCATTGAGGGACAGATGTAGTACTCCTAGTAAACGCCTATAACAGTAAAAGGTATCAATCATGGTACATCGCGTTCATGCCAACTGCTCCTACACCACTTGCCAAATTTCAATGTGTGCAAGCTACTTCCACTGGCTGCGTCGTGGCAGTGCCGTGCCATACCAGAACACGTCTTCCCGGTCGTGATTTTTTTTTTCTACCGCTCATTCCGTATTCAGTAGGAGCGCCAATAATGCAATAGGCGTGTATAACCGTAGCCTCTTGGCCTCAGCATACAGACAGGCGTTTCACGACAAACAGCACAATCGTTGAAGATTCACCCAAATCCATTCAACATCATCAGCGGTTCAGCATTCAAATTCAGAAAATAAATTCCGAGAACTGCTCCGATGCTCTCTTTTTCTTTACTTGGAGTATCTTCAACAGTGACACCACACCTAAGTTAGAGCGTCTAGTTTCTGAGTAAGGACTTGCTAGCTCTACTTTTTGGAGCTTTGTTTTTAGCACCCAAGCCCAACAATCCTATTGGCTTGTCTTATAAACCGTACTTTTTCAGCCAACGAACAATGTTTTTCTCTCACAATAAATTAGCGAACAATACTTTCAGCCATGGTTTTTCAGCCCAGCGAACAGGGTCATTCGATTTTTTTTCATATTTTGATATAATATCTAGGCATATCCTTCGTATCACACCACTATAATTTAAAGTTAAATATCTGTAGACCATAAAATGAACGATATTCAAATTCAAGTTTTCAAAAAAGATAACTAAATGCAAATTCCAATTTGTTCAGACAGAAAAATTATATAGGCTTATACTATGTTTGAATCTTATGTACCCTGAACAGTGAAATAAACAATATGTGTGTGTGCTTAATTGTTTACTAGTGGACATGCACGTGCGGCACGCACATGTCTATTCAGACAATTTCATTCGTAAAGGAGAAAAAATGGCCAAAGCTGACAACACAACCTGAAACTCCGAAGAATCTGGTTGCATTGATGGATTTAAGGAGTGATAAGCACAATACTTTGAATATGCATCACCTATATTACAATTGATAATAATATCAATAGATATGATCTGGAATCTCTTTTAACCACAAAATTAGATATTTATTTACCCTCAGATTGGTATAATATTGCGAGTCACAATCTACTCTTCCTTCTCCTTCAAAATAATTAGAGGGAGTAGTATCTCCAGTCCTCCAGTATCCCTAAAAGAATGAGGGAGACAAGAAACAAATATCAAGATTTTTTTCGTGCAAATCAGAGGTTAGTCTGGATGGCTACAAACAATAATTAGATAATGCCATAATGGAAGATCTTGAATTACTGCTGAAAATTGGATCCATGGTACGTTTAATTTGCTCAATATGTCGGTCACTTGGACCTTGAGCATACTGTTGAAGAGCGTTCCTATTTGAATCCTTTAAAGAAGAACCACTTAACCAATTATGTATGAAGTTAAAATGTTAGGAAAGTTAAGTAGTGACCATATTATAAGATGGGGAAGGTTCATTTCTTGATAGGGTTACTTGCTGATGTTTGGAATTATATATATATTTCCAAGTTGAGTCATATCACCAAAATTGTCCTAGATTAGTATAATGTTCATATGATACACAAGCTATACAATGGGTTAACACACTTAAAAAAACAGTTGTCAAATGAAAGTCATCTTGATGACTGAATTGTATTGTGCTCTATGCATGCAAATATTTCAAGGCATAATCCAACAAACTCTTGAACATGTCATCAATCTAGCACATAATATGTGCAAAAGTAAATTGATGACCAACAGTGGAGCTATCCGAAGAAACTTGTATGTAAGCCCAAACAACCAAAGCATAGCTGCCCCAATGGTAAATTCTTCAAAAGGGGACGCTAATATCTGTTGTAAGTTGTAAGTGACCCACCAACCCAAAACTACACATGGTCAGGAAAAACACACTTTAATACAAAGGAGGAAATGACGCTTTAAGCTTATTACAATACCGTACAAATTAAACAAAATTGAGACATATCACAGTTTCATTACATTTTTCGAGTCAACATCAGTTGAGCCACATTCTGTTTCACTGGCTTGTTCTTAGATTGCCCCTTTGCTAAAGAATGTTGGAACCTGTTCAACATGCCATAAGCCAAGACTCGAGCTTCCCAGAAGTTTTATTATGTATCAGGCATCAGTCCAATAGCCAATTCTTCATGATCTTAGCTATCCTCATATGTTGGGGAATTTGGACCGTTAGAAATGACTTAATCTTCAAGAACATCCCAGCCTCGGTTGTTGGTATCAAAAATGTTTTCTCAAGAGAGCTCAGCTTGTTGACAGTTAGAGCGAGGAGCAGAGATGCCAATCTTTTTGATCTACGGAACCAGAGTTTGTTATAATTGTATCTGTTTTCTTCATTTTTTTTCCTCTCCTTTTTTTGGTTTCTTAAGCTTCTCCTTTTTGTTTTTTGTACCTGTAACTGTAACTGTTTTAGCGTTTTGCCTCTAATAAATTTCCTGTAGGGGTGCAAACCCCTCCAGTTTCGTAAAAAAAAAAATACACAATATAGAATACAAAAAAGGGCATTCATAGGTACCCACATTTTAAAATCTATAATAGCATGATTTTTTTCAAAGTCATTGTGTGGCGTTAAACATATCACAATCTTAAGGATTCAAATTTTCAAACACTTACATTTAAAGATCTGAGCTTCCAATGCATCTGTTGGTACAAGCACTGAAAAAAGAAATAATTTCACCCTCGTGTTGGACACCGAGTAAAAGTAACATAAAGAAGCTAGTAAACAGGCTTGATTTTTAAAGATTAATCTAATAATAAGCATACTATAACAACCATATGAAGAAATTAAAAAGAAAGAATAAGAGATAAACTAACAAAAAACACTGAAACAATTTCAACAAAGTTCCGAGGTACCTCCATCCTGCGAGCAACCGCATCGGGGCCGGAGGCGGGGCGTTGCCATTGCTGCCGGGGAACCGGTTGGTTCCAGCGAGGTGGAAGCCGTAGTACCAGCTGGCGGGATGCTCCTGCTCAGTCCTCCGTATGGGCGCTGCCGCGAACAAATTTCTCTTGATTCACTTTAGCCCTAAACTATCAATAATTGTTGTTTCCAGTGCAAATTAAATATATGAAACTCCATGCATTTTTTCAGTGAAAATTACAGCCGCCATCACATTTGGAGAACTGAATCACCAATGATGATAAGCATAACAGGTTCAAATGTTTGGTTGAAGACAAAATTGGTAGTTGAAAACTAATATGGTGTACTGAATGGGCATACATTCTACGTATCAGAGACATGTGCTGCTTGTTGTATATCCCTACGGCATATTTTCTCTAATGCATGGATACTCTGCAATAGCAGTAAGTTAATACTCCATTGTATGTCCAAAATTTAATATGTGCATTTAAGCAGAGATAGTGACACTCTGCATTAGCAACAATTTTTTCTATATTTATATGCAGTTCTTTACTATTTCAAACAAATGGAGTCATAATTTGATAAAAAGGGGATGTAGCAGCACACCAATGGAGTACGGATTCTGCGGATGCAGCAAAAATCACATCCTCCACCAAGGGTCTGAATCTACCAAATTACAACAATGAAAGGAAATTGGAATTGTGAGATTTACCGTACTGTATCAGAGCCCCACACTGTTTTGCATCAATCTGTGCATCATGCTCACCTCCAAATATTGATAGCACCTCCTATACCTGCATCATGCATCTTCCACTTCAGATCGATAGCACATCTAAACAAAGAATTTTTTTTTTGCAAAACCTAGATTGGGAATCGATTAATCAGCCATGAGATTAAATAAATATAAATAAAGTGTAGTGTCAGTCACCGAGATTGGCGAAGCGGCCGTGAAGCCGGCATGCAGCCGGGAATTGTTCTCCAGTGAAGAGAGTGGGAGAGAAAAGTAGCAGGCACAAGGACGCTGCATGCCAAGGGAGGAGATGGAAGGGGCCGAGAGACCATTGCTCACCGCAGGTAGCAACATGACAAGCCAGGAACAAAGCCCATGGTTGTATCCTTCTCGTTCGGCGCCGCCCCTGCAACTTTCGGGCCACGCGGAGGCTGAGGCAACGGGGAGAGGAGGTCGTAGATCGATACTACGTGTACGTCTCCAAGTCCAACTAACCAGGAGGGATCGACGATAACTAACTTGATGGAGATGGAGAGATTAGTTGAAAAAAAGATGGTGAGATTGGATCGACATTGGTGGAAAGTTGTAAAGGGTGGGTAGAAAACTACTGGTGAAAAAAAATGGAGGGGGAGCATGGCCACGAGAGAGAAACACACGTGAACGTTTACAAGTTTTCCTGCTGGGTCCACTTGTCAGATCATGGTGAAAATTTTAGATGCGTTGGATCTAATTTTAATGTAGATCTAAGGAATAAGAATTAGGTGAGTAGAAATATCAGGGTGAGAGGCTATTTTTAATTACTTCGCACTTTTATAGTATAGATATAGATTAAGACCTGTAGGATTTTTTGTTAAACATGGGAACTTGCAACTTGCTTAATTACGTGTTGTGAACTGCGGTTGTTTTGTCTATGGTGGTCGGCAAGGTCGCCACTTGATGTCATGATTCTCTTATTATACACATGCTTGTGTTCCAGTTTTTATTTTCGATTCTTAACTGCTACAGATTATTTCCGTTCATATTTTGATTGTTTTTTATGTCCCACAATCATGTCTTAATTCCCATTCTCAATCTTTTTGTTTTTTTACTTCGATTTAACAAAAAAAATACCAATGAAAATGGAAGATGAGCTTCTCCGGCTGCTCCCATTCATTTTCATCCATACCTCTATAGACAGTTGCATGATGGATGTGACCCGGTGTTTTTGTAACATACCAATCACAGCACAGTTTATTGATAGACGCGATTTTATTTGCCTGAATGACTTGTCCATGTGAGCTGCATTCAATCTACATGTTCAAATTCTCACGACTATTACTATCTTCGTCTAAAAAATAACATGCTAATTTTATCCTAAGCCAAAAATTATTCTAAATTTACTAAATTTACGCAAAAATATTGATATTTATATTACAAAATATAACTATATTATCATCGTATATATACATACTTAGTGTCATAGATGACAATCTTCTCTACAAATTTGATTTAAATTAAGATAGTTTGACGTAGGGTATCATGTTTTTTTTGGGATAAAGGTAATAGTGCCCTTGTAGAATATTTTGGTTCCGTTTTTTGGAAGCTATAGCCAATTTTTTCTTAAAAAATTGAAGTAGTTTTGAAATATCAAGATTTCTAATGTTTTTCATATACTAGGTCTGTGTCCCTGCGTTGCAACAGGAGTCTGAAATTTTCATTACACAAGTACCTCATGGTCATGGGTAGTATAAGTCTACGCGTGTGTTGCCATGAAAGCCCAAAAAAAACCCTTTAATACATCAAGACCAAGAAGTTCTTGGATAACACTACAATGATATGGTATTGTAAATCGTTAATGACATAAGTGATACGCATTTGGGTAATCAAGCGTAGAACTTCCAATCAAACAAACCACTTTCTATAGTTGTCTTAGGTGGTGTTTAAATCTTGGGAGTAAAGTTTAAGGATGTCATATCAGGGTGTCACATGGGAGTGTTTGGATAGTAATAATAAAACAAATTACAGAAGTCCTCAGCAATCCGCGAGACGAATTTATTAAGCTTAATTAATCCGTCGTTAGCACATGTTTACAGCACCACATTGTCAAATCATGGACTAATTAGGCTTAAAAATTTTGTCTGGCAAATTAGTCGCAATCTGTGCAATTAGTTATTTTTTAATTTATATTTAATACTCCATACATATGTCCAAATATCCGAAATGATAGGAAGTAAACTGTAGAGGGAGGAACTAAACAAGGTCTCAGTTGCTTTCTGTTGTTATTAGCTCGTCGTTTTTTTTGGTTGCCTGACCTTTTTTTTAGTGGTCATTGTTGCTACGTTGTAGCACCTAATTTGGGTTTCTCCATTTTAATGTAATAATCATAAACTCTCTTGTCCGATTCTTAAAAAAAAACTTTGTCAAAAAGTCATATATTAAAGGTCAAAGAACATATAGAGTGAAAATGTCATATTAGATTATTGCAAAAAAAAAAATCAGAATTTCAAAGATCCAATCAGTCATCATGACAACCCGACGTGAACTTCCAAAAATAATTAATACTTTAGTAAGACCACCCATAAAAATTAAAAGCATGGAAGAATCTAAAATTGGTCAACAGCTTTTTCCATAGGAAGTCCTTTGCCTCAACTGATATGTCTATCCAACTTCGTTCGAACTGCTGGGTTTAACTCATGTCTTACTAGTGCCCCGATTGCATTACACCACCGTGCTCTGAAATGTTTTGACTCAAGGATCTCCCATCCTGTCGTGACCTCTGTTATAAAATAGAGCTCCATTTCTGAACAAAGGTTCGCTATTCTGCCCCCCATCTCCTCTTCGTCTGGCTACCCGAGTTCGTGGCTTTGGGTTGTGGAGCAGAGGCCTCAGTGTCCAACTCTGTGGCTCTTTCCTCTGCTCCCCCTTCCTCTATTCTGTCTTGAATTTCAACCAATATTTTGAAATAGTAAATGATTTCAAATAAAAAAGTCATCAACACCAAAGTTGTGGAACCCATCAGGATCTACAACTTTTATTTTGGACATTTCTTCAACCGACTTTGTTTGAACAATTCAAATTTTGAATTTCAAAATATGACTACTTCAAATAATATTTTGAAATAGTAAATGATTTCAATTCAAAAAGTCATGAACATCAAAGTTGTAGAACTCATCAAGATCTGCAACTTTTATTTTGATCATTTCATCATCCGACTTTGTTTGAACAATTCAAGATTTGAATTTCAAAATATAACAACTTCGAACAACATTTTGAAACAGTAAATGAGTTTAAATGAAAAAAGCATTAAGAAGACCAAAAATTGATTGAGCATGATTTTATAAAACTTTTAGGGAAAGATCATCAAATTTGAAGTTAGTATGAGGGAGAAAGACTAATTACAAGTTTTAAGCAGAGATTAAAAAGAGAAACTACACTAGTCCAACAATTAACAAAATTCAAATTTGAATATATGAGAACTTTGAACATAATTTTGGCACAATAAATGATCTCAAATGAAAAAGTTGTAAACAACAAAGTTGTAGAACTTATCAAGATCTACAACTTTTATTTTTGCTAATTTCTTCATCTAACTTTGTTTGAACAATTCAAGATTTGAATTTCAAAATATGACAGCTTCAAACAACAATTTTAAACAGAAAATGATTTCAAATGAAAAAAGTCATGAAGTTGTATGACTCATTGAGATCTATAAATTTTGTTTTGGTCATTTCTCCATCTAACTTTGTTTGAATAATTCAAAATTTAAATCTCAAAATTTGAGAACTTCGAATATCATTTTGGTCCGGTAAGTGATTTCAAATGAAAAAGTCGTCAACACACATACATAGATAGTCTCACACACATATATAGATAGTCTCACACACGTACACAAATATTATCTCATACACATACATATATATAGTACCACAGATACACACACTTACACAAAACACACTACATCTTGAACAACTAGCCTATAACAACTTACCCCTTGACACATTTTGGTTCTATAGCAGCATGTCTTTGGGCAGGTTCTTTTCCACAACACTATCTTCTTAGGAAAGTCCGTGAATAGCTACCTTTAAGAGCGTAGTTATTGTAGACATCAACATCATCCACGCCGTCAACTTTGGCAATACTTTGTTTCCCGGAGGCAACCACGTGCTTTTCTTCCTCTTTGGGGGAGGTTAGTTTGCGGGTCAGGTAAATAGAAAACCTGTGCGACACATGAAGCAAGCACCCAAGGGTCACCTTAGTAGCCTAGATTGTCGAGGTCCATGACTGTCAACCTGATCTCATTCGCTTGGTGTTGTTTGACCCAGCAGCATCGAAATCAGGCCATCTGTAAACCCATTCCATAGTCAGAGACCAAGCCCTGCTACAATTCATTGCTGGAAGAGACTTCTAGATTGATTTTAAGTTCCCATATATCATCAATGATGCCAAAGTATGGGGTCTTTCGCCCCACTCCATCGACAACTTCTGTTCGAATGCCACTGTTTTGGTTCACACATGTACTATCCTTTGTATTAGTATAGTACGTGTACCCATTGATGTCGTAAGCTTGCCATGATGTCACTTGTCTCAATGGCCCTGCAACCAACCTTCTGATGGTAATATCATCTCTGGTTTCTTCATCTGGTAGGTTTTGCTCCTGTTGGTATATTTTAGATGTATACAGATAAATCCGCAAGCACACGGATGCAGTTGTACCTTTCACCCGGAGTATTCCAAGTATCGTATCCACATGGAAACGTGTGAGATTGGTAGCAACAAGGATAAGGATAAACAAGAGCGTAGAGAGGATTACTAAGGTTCTCTAATTCCGACTTGGGTAAGCTATGTCTTCTACTGTTCAACTAGGACATTACTAAGGAAAAGCACAAACAAAGTATGCTTTCCATAGCAACCAGGTCCTACTCGGCCTACAAACGGGAGGTGGACTACAAAGGACTCAACGAGGCTTTATAGTCACCCTCGCGATCTACCACCAGTCCGGAATGCAGGGTATATCCACGAGTAACTAGAGTCTAAGCACCACACTTACACTACGATTACTACTTTAATCCTTCTAGAACAGGAATAAAGCACTCAAAGAGAGTCACAAACTTGATGAACAATATAAACATTAAACTTCCTTGAATCAGAAGTTGATTACCAGAGATATCTCAAGAAGCAAGCCCAAGTAGAACTTGATTCCGCCAAGGTAAAAGCCATAGAGAGAGCACTGACAGGCCGGCACTTCCTCCAAACTCTTCTCTCACTCTCTATCTCACTATTTCTATTTACAAAAGCTAGATCCTAACTTAGAGGACTAATCTTCTCTTGATTGCTGACATACCCAGAGGGGGTATGAGGGGCCTTATATAGGGGGCACCAGGAGTCCTGTGGGCCCATGAATCCATGGCAACATCAAATCTAAGCCCTCGATACAAACCGACCTTCAGCAACAGCGGAGGCTGAATCTTAAAGGCGGTGGGAAACCGACATACGAATGAGAGACTGACAGGTGGGACTCATAGGCTGACCGGTCTACATGTGAGGCCGGTCAGCCTGTCTCTGTGATAGGTGGGCCTCCCCCTCTGGTAGAAGCTTCTGAACTCTATCTTGAGTTGTTTTTCGCAGGTTTCGCGAGTATTCACTTGTTGATGTCGGTTTGCTTATTTACAGTGTATGACGGTGGTCCCAGGGGTTGTTTTCTGGATAAATCGTCCTGTATTCACATTTTCACCGAAGCTCGTGGAATTCATTAGTTTAAACCCCTATACCTATGTTTGGTGATGGAATTAAGTATATATAGGATATGTTGACCGTTTATGATTGATGTTAATGACCGTCAACAAGCTCCCCCAAGCTAAACCTTTGCTCATCCCAGAGCAAAGCTAAACTCAGCAATGGATCAAGAGTTGCTTCAATGCTTTCACGCCTCAAAAGTACACAAGCGTTCAATCAAAAATTCTCCTCTAGATTAGAATAAACTGATCTGACTTTCAAACTTACCCATATTACCTTCAACTATAGGGCTTCTTAGTCTTCACTTGGGTCTTGAGCAATTGAAGGATAGAATGATTAAGTGAAGCACTATGTCTCAAGTTCTTTGTTCCATCATTGTTCTAGAGTTTTTATAAGTTTTCAAAACAAAACTGTCACACCCGGTTTTCTAAAGAACAAAACTAGGCTAATCATATGTGTGCCCAGGAAGTCCACACATATGTCAGAATGAAAAAGTATCAGAAAAAATGTTATTATATAACGTATACATAGCTATATTAACACTTACATCAGAGTATCGCGGAACGGTGACTAAACTTCAGGCTCCATTCTTCTCAGGGACAGCTGACTGGTGGATCCATATGCCAAACACTTCTGAAAGACCTCTGAAAACTCCAGTACCTCTTTATCCTTCTTCTGAGCAGCACCTCACTACACACTGAGGTGTGGGGAAATAGCAAGAGTGAGTCCATGTCAAACTCAACAAGTATAACATAGGGTTCATGAGGCTCAAAAAGGCTAGACACTGTTTGACTGCGTTTAGCTTTTAATCATCACATAATTAGCAATTGAGTAGCATCAAGACGAACCAATTCCCATTAATGAACCAATGATCAATTGTAATAAGGATAATGAATAGCATTAACATGAGCATAATAATAATCAACATTAATTAAGCATGATATAACAATGGTGATCAACTATCTGTAGATGTTCCAAGGCCACTCGTATCTGTGAGCACGGCTAGTATACCAGTTTATTAAACTTTGCGTAGAGGTGTACACTTTCACTGTGAGTCATGATTTCCAAATACATGGGATAGCTAGTCCCAAAACACCGAAAATCATATAAAGTCATTCAAAAGTTCGTCTAACAAGTTAGGGCCGCTAGATTTACTCGGCAGGCAGATGTAGAACCCCCTTCCCAATGGCACACAACTCGCAGCCTATACACACAAAGGATAGGGGCTCGCCCTACACCCAAAGTGGCAAGCCATTTTTACGCCATTTAAGGTAACCACTAACCAGCTAGAAAAGGTCTCTTGAACAACTAAAGCCAGAGCCATATAGCCCTCACAGTTGTACTGTATGTTCCAGATGATCACGTATAGATAAGTCCTTATGGAGAGAAACCAGAGCATCAAAATAACCCACATGCTCTAGCTCCCTTTTCAACAGTAATAAAATCATCTTAATGGTTGGTTGCTTAATCCATTAATCAAATTACAAGATCATTGTTCATAATTAAGCACTAGCAATAGCTACCCAAATACACAACCCATAGGTGACAAGGAAACAAGATATCAATAGCTAAGTTATAATATCTATGGTTGTCAAGGAGGACACATGCATATGTATGATAATTTCAGTGAATAGGACAACAAGGATGGTCCCATATTATACTTGCCTTTTTCCCAAGGTTAGACTGCTCAGAATCTTCAGCTGCTATCTTTCGGTCTTCAACTTTTGCTTCGACTGCCGGTCATCAACTCCTAGTCTTCAGCGCTGATGAACCACGCTTCTTCTACTCGTAACAAGCACCAAGCAAGTCGAGCACACATACAAGCAAACAAGGTAGACTAAGAACAATACACCAATCAAGTAAAAACTTGAAAACAGCGTGCTAAAAGAGACGGCTCATTGCTACGGTCATGGGAACACAAGAGTCCTGTGGGCCCATGAATCCATGGCAACATCAAATCTAAGCCCTCGATACAAACCGACCTTCAGCAACGGCGGAGGCTGAATCTTAAAGGCGGTGGGAAACCGACATACGAATGAGAGACTGATAGGTGGGACTCATAGGCCGACCGGCCTACATGTGAGGCCGGCCGGCCTGTCTCTATGATAGGTGGGCCTCCCCCTCTGGTAGAAGCTTCTGAACTCTGTCTTGAGTTGTTTTTCGCAGGTTTCGCGAGTATTCACTTGTTGATGTCGGTTTGCCTATTTAGAGTGTATGACGGTGGTCCCAGGGGCTGTTTTCTAGATAAATCGTCCTGTATTCACATTTTCACCGAAGCTCGTGGAATTCATTAGTTTAAACCCCTATACCTATGTTTGGTGATGGAATTAAGTATATATATAGGATATGTTGACCGTTTATGATTGATGTTAATGACCGTCAACAAGCTCCCCCAAGCTAAACCTTTGCTCATCCCAGAGCAAAGCTAAACTCAGCAATGGATCAAGAGTTGCTTCAATGCTTTCACGCCTCAAAAGTACACAAGCGTTCAATCAAAAATTCTCCTCTAGATTAGAATAAACTGATCTGACTTTCAAACTTACCCATATTACCTTCAACTATAGGGCTTCTTAGTCTTCACTTGGGTCTTGAGCAATTGAAGGATAGAATGATTAAGTGAAGCACTATGTCTTAAGTTCTTTGTTCCATCATTGTTCTAGAGTTTTTATAAGTTTTTAAAATAAAACTTAGAGATTTCATTGTATGACACTCTCAAGTTTCTCAATATATGTGGTATTTGTGAATCCTCACCAAGGCATAACTTGTGCCTTTTTCTTACTACCACTAAGGCTTATGTGGAGTTTATAGGTAGGGAGAAAGCTAGAGTATACTTGTAATGCATATATTGTAAAGTCAAACACAAAGAAAAATGAGTCATACAATCAAATCAAGATGTGCATATGTGTGGATATATGTGGTGGGTATAGGGTGAAAACCTAATTCTATTTTACTCCTTGAAAACATATCTCTCTCTTGAAACTTGGAAACATTTTTAGTGAGACAGGGCCTATCTTATTCATCTCTTTCTTTTTTCAGGCAGGCATCTAACTACCCATTGTTTTTAATATCTCAGACACTTTTGTGTCAATTTTTTATCATTTTTTCTTCTTTATGAATAACTTTTGCATAGCCCCATACCTCTTTTCCGCAACAAAACTTTGAAAGATAGTAACAAGAACTTAGAGCATTTATTTGGTGGATGGAAAACCTATCAAGCATGTTTTTTGTTCACCCCCAGTGTAGGAGTAGAACATTTTTGGGTGGATCTAAATGGAAAGCATATTTTTGCGCATACCCCTAATGTAATAGTAGTGCATATTTGGGTGGTGTGCACGTGATCTTGATTTTAAGAGCATGAAAAATCTCTCATAAGGGTCACGAAGCTTGACAAAACTCAATCCAAAAGCAAGCAACATATATGTGAAAGTTTTCCTAGCCTAAGTAACATGTTTGGCTCTGGTGGGAATTCAAACTATGTCACACAGGAACTCATCATAACATTTTTGTGTTTTTCCAAAAAGTAAGTCTCCAAAATTTTGGTGTCACTTTGGAATAAGATAAACAACAGCTCAGACCTTCTCATATCATATCCGTCAATTATCTAGACTTCGATCAAGCATATGCTGCCCACGAGTTTCAAGTTCAGAGTAAATCTTTATATCAAATCAGTTTTATCCAAAACTTAGGAGAATTCATGGCTAAAAACTAGGTACTTGAAAGGAATTACAACAGAGCGACTATTCATCATGTCTATTTAAGAGATTATTCAGAGTCCTCTTTATTGGTTAATAGCTTTTAAAACAAACTATCATACACACTCTTTTTATTTTGTTTCCATTCATCATTTTTTAACTATTAAAATGAAACTAAAATTTAAAACAAAGGGAAAAGAATACTTACCTGGATACACAGGGGTGCTTCTCCCCTAAGCTGGCTCTCGACATAGTTCATTTTATCAAAGTTTTTACATATTTTTATTTTGTTTTATATACAGATAAGTTCTTTTATGCAAATACAGAAAATAAACATGCTAAAGGAAATCTATGCAATTGGAAATAAATACGGATAACTACCAAGTTATATTTTGGCAAGGGTTCAGTGTTTAAGTCCTTCGAATGGGACTTCTCGTGAAGTTCATTAATCGAGTACCTCGGTGCGCTTTGAAGACGAGGGTTCTTGTGGTGGTGCCTCTAATAGTAGTGCTTTCAATGGTGGCGCCACCTTCTGATAAACCCGTCTTGGCTTTGGTTTGACAGGTTCATAACATTCACTTGTAGAAATTTGGGGAATCGACTAACTCCCCCACACTTTGCTTGAAGTGTGTCCTGCTCATAAAAATAAGGTAGAGATCAAGTGCATGGGCTTTGTTGGTGGGAAAACACCAACAGAACCAAAACTTTATTTATTATTCTCTAACCTTAGGCACATTGAATAAGATGATAAGGTTGATGCTAGCGTTGTTCATTTATAACATGGGTGATAAGATCAGAAAATTGAGCATGAATTGTGGCACACTGGCAGTTATTTAGCTAGCTATAACATCTAGCTTCTGTAACTGTTAGGTTTAAAGGATGCCTACATCATTTACCTCAATGCTGATGAGTCAATTGATGCAACAAGAAAAGGGAACCTTGCGAGATTCATCAACCATTCATGGTAAAGTTTGTATTAAATGCACAACATATTTAAATTTCATTCTTGCTTCTTATGTGTGTGATTTGATTATTGAAATTTTTTATCATTGACTTGTATGTAATTAAGTCTAATAGTTCACAATTGAAGCATACAACCAACTGAATTATGAGACGAGGAAATGGAATGTCCTTGGTGAAGTAAGAGTTGGAATCTTTGCAAAGCAAAGCATTCCGTTTGGAACAAAATTATCTTATGACTAAAATTTTGAGTGGTATGGTGGTGTGATGGTGCGGTGCCTCTATGGAGCTGCCAGCTGCTCTGGGTTTCTTGGGGCTAAATCACGTGGTTTCTAGGTGGGTGAACAAATTTATGATGTGCATGTGCCTTCCTATTTCATGCTTGACACTAGTGTTCGACAAAAGGTATCCCCGCTATCTTTTAGTTGTTATATGCTGATCCTCTTTGTCAGACATTTGAAGATTGGTTGCACTTTGGTTTTCTGCATTTGCTCATTTGCTGACATAATGTTTTGAGCCGTGCTATCTACTTATTGCTTGGAAGATTGACATTCTGCATCATTATCTGCTCATTTTTGCATTTCCTTGTCAATTGATATTTGATATGTTCAATATGTTCCTAATGTAGCTTTGTTGATAGGTATGTTGCAGGAACCCACATATCTGTGGGAAGATGATGATGACAGGTTGGTTGCACTTGTTTGACCTTATGTTAGTCTCTGTGCAATATAATAATGTTCAGCTGTTCTTTTCAAAATATATTTGACATGGACCGATGAGATGCTTTAATTCTACCTCAGTCAATTTCTAAACTTAGGTTCACTTGGATTATCTCTGAGGCAGGTTTTATGTGGTAGTTTCTAATAGGCAAATAGTTTTGTTTACCAACATATTTGCATTGCCGGTTAAGATAAACTGGAAGAACGACTAAAAGCTTATTAAATGGCACATGCAGGACTTCGCATGTTTTAAGCAATATTAATACTACTTCATGTCTGGATTTATACATTATGTCTAGAAAAGCTAAACAACTTACAATTTGGAATGGAGGGAGTACTTTTTAGTGAAAATTATGCTTGCTCTGGTTTCCAATCTACTTATCCTGGCTAGTAAAATCTTTGATGCAAGAAGACTTTTTTTATGGATGCAATGATAACCTTGTTTTGAGTACCAATTATACAGCAATTTCTGTTGATCTGTGCAGGTTTTCTGTTGAGAATATCCCTCTTTATGATTCTGCTGATGACGAACCTACAAGCATTAACAAGGACATCCTCTTATCAAGTCATGGCATGGTTACCGAATACAGCAACATCAGCACAGTCTAGAGTACCGAGAATCTTGGAAACGCCGGAACAAATGAATTTGCGCCAATTATTGTCGACGGACTGACAGCAAGCTCAAATGGATTAGCACCAATGAATGTCGAACCATTGACTGCAAGCTCAAATGAATTCACACCAATGACTATTGAGCCATTGAATGCCATGCCAATGGTAGCTCATTTAGTCGAGATTGGGTCAACTGAATATAGTGTACAAGACACTTGTGACGTTTCTTAGAATTCAGTGCCCAAAGCTGCAAGTCATGCGAATCAAACTGGATCTCAAAACAACAGCAACCATTCAGCGTTGGTCCCTGTGAAGCCCGCACCGAAACGTCGTGGTACGAAACCTAAACGCGTTCTGCACAAGCAGCTGGATATTCCAGATATTTTGATATTTTAGTATTGTATTAGATGAGCAGTCATCATGAGAACTAATTTTTCTTATAGGACGCTTCTGAAGCTTTTCTCCATCTTCTGATCTCATTGCGGGATGAATTTTCCCATTGTTACGTACCGCATAGGAGTTCTCTGGCAGACATCACCCTTTCTCACTCCAAAGTATACAAGCAAAGGGAAGGTAACCTGCCTGAATGCAAGCGCTGGAAACAAAATCTATTTGTCTTGCAGAAACTGTTCATCTGTGGTAGATTCCTATGCTTCTTATTTTGTCACTGTTAAACTGTGGCTTATAAAAAAGTAACCTACTGTTGTCTTCATAGCTGAATGCATTTTATTCCCTCTATACCACTAGATACATAGATATTGACACGATCTCCAGTGCATGCCCCTATTTTTTCTAGCTGTGTGGTAAAATTAAAGAATCATGATTTTGGAAGTAATTTAGCCAACCACTACTGATGCTGTTTTCATATTGCCAATCAAAGTAATTTTGTGTATTTTGACAGTTAGCTTAACATATTCCTATTTTGTTAACTTTTAATGTTCTGCCCTTGTTACATATCACACAACTGTCATTGGACTTCGAGAATTTCCACTGCTTGCCCCTTTCGCCAGTACATAATGCAAATGGAGATATTGTATGACTGCGTGAACCTTCCTAAATTTCATTGTGTGATTCAAGATTTTTTTATTTTATTCATTTGCTGTGCATTTTATGCTCATTAATGGTACTTTTGTTTCTTCCATTGATCCTATGACATGACACTAGACCAGTGGGTGTAGCTTGGTGGATTGCCTAAAGTACTTCGCTGTGGTGGAGCATCTTGACAATTATCGCTGTGATTGGTGTTGGCACATCATTGCTGCCAAATATCTGCCTCTTAAATCAGAAGTTGATGAGGTAATTATGTTCTACTTTGTATTAATTATCACTACACTGGAAATTCTATGGCACCCATGTTTTGTTATAAAATTTGACTTTGCAATGTTGAGTATGACAACTTCATTGACAACTGTTACAGGAAAAGGTTAGCAAGCTTCACACCTGTGTGAACTATGGCACTTGCAGTTGTAGGGATATGTTTGTCGGTGTTTGATGACTGACAACTCGTCACGGGGTTATCCGGGACGATGTTCGAAGGGCTTCGTTGTACGCAGAACTCGATAGTAAACGCAAAGAGACAAACGATTTATACTGGTTCGGGCCCTCTTGTCGAGTAATAGCCTTTACGACCAGTCGGCGTGTAGCCTTTTGCATTGGATTGATTGGTATGATTGTTAGAGTTACAAGAGGGTGCACCGTACCTCTCTTTATATAGGAGAGAGGGTAAGGGCACGTATCTAGTCCTAGTCGGTTACAAGAGAAGAGTGCTAGTCCTATTACAGAACCAAGCTTTCATTGTAAGCCAACTAGATCGACCTGAAATAGCTTGAAGTCCATGCCATTCATTGTAAGCCAACTAGATCGACCTGAAATAGCTTGAAGTCCATGCCACCTTGTCTCGCTTCCTTCAACAGGTCGTGGGCCAGCCCAGGGCCCATCTGGGTAGCACCCCTATGGGGAACCCCTAGGACCCTAGTCCGTCAAGCCCTTGAGCGTATCATGGTTGAACTCTAAAGCCTTCTTGTTCCTTCAAGGCTGGCCGAGTAGAAACAAGCGTAGTCTGAGTGCTTTTATGAGTGAAGCCATGAGGTGCTCTGCAAGCCTCCGGGTGACGTGCACTTTTCAAAAAAGTGCACTCACTGAGTGTAGCCCTCGAGCCTTTTGTTGTTTGCAAAATAAAGAGTTAGAGGGTCTAAAAGAAAAAACATCCGTAGAGGATATGTACCCTGCAGCCCCCGACCCTGGGTCCGAGTGCTTGTACTCAAGATAAGAATCTGAAAAGAATATACTCGAGGATGAGAATTTCAGCAACAATTATTGTCCTGTCTGCTTGTATAGAAGCAGGTAAGACGTGTCAAAGTCACATGCAAAGCTTAGTACAGTTAGTCCAAAGATGCATAGAATATTCGTGGGAATATACCATCAAAGGTGCTGCCGAGTGTACGGTTACTTCACATGTGTTGAGATAAGGCTGTCGGTACACTGAAATGGTGTAGTGGGATGCACTGTACTCTTGTAGTGTAGCACGTGAACCTGTGAGGAAGTTAGTAGCTTGTCCGTGTACTGTGCGTGAACCTAGTCTATAAACACCACCAAGACGCCTATAAAAACCCTCCTGGCAAGCACTTGAACCTCAGTTGCAGAAGAAGCAAAGTAGCTCTGAGTTTGAAGCTTGCAAATATGGTGGTGAGCGAAGTAGACCAGCCCTCAGGAGTACTCGGCTGGTATAGCCAAAAACTATTATGACTAGAAGAAATCTTGTGATAGGGTTTAGAGGTAGGCTAAACCCGCAGTTGTGCACAGTAGAGTAGCCTAGAGCTGCAACTAGAAGAAGTCTTGTGACGGCTGGTAGAGTGGCACATCCAATAGTCCCATGTCAGTTCTTCGAGGGTGCCTGTCGATGTCTGTCCATGAAGGGTCGAACTCTGACCCGAATGTGTATAGATGGCGTCGGCTAGGTGGCACGATGTGTGAGTAGCTCATCCTGCATACTAGCTAGCAGGCTTCCTCTTACAGTAGCTATGCTCCTAAGGGTAGTCGGCTAACAAATTGTGAGATCATGTGATGAAAAATTGGTCTGATATGAAATTGGCATTGCAAAGTGATTTGAATTATGGCATAATTTAATATGCATGTGCTGCTTATATATGCTTATGATAGCATGGTGATTTGGTATTGTTGCATGACATACTCGTGTGAGGTGTTGTGCGGATTGACTTGAGTCAAGTCGTGGACTTGGGCTCGGACGTGTGCACTTGTTTATTCATGTGCAGGTGTTGCATGAGGCGTAACGTGGTCGATGACAGACTGGAACTAGGTTCAGGGAGGAACTAAGGTTTCGGGACTAAGTTCAGGGAGGAATTGAGGTCCTATCGGTCAAGGATGTCATGCAGGACGTTCGGGCTAAAAGAACGGTGTACATGAAGAGATCACTCCGTGAGACGTACACGGAAAATGTACGGGCTACGGCGTGATGATAATTGGCAGTCGCGATACATGGACATGCAAGGAATGCATGGGAGTGTGATCGTGAGTGCAGGCAAGGAGATGCAAGGAGATGGACGTGCGTGCACATGCTTGATGGTGTGTGCGTGTGGTGCATGGGAATAGTGTCCAAGCTGGACACGTTTTGGAGGCTGACTGAATCAAGCAAGGAGACTTGGCTTGGTCAATATGCAATTAGAAAAAAGAGGATCAGCTGCATGCTAGGAGCTTTGGTTGTTTGACTAGGACTTGGCGAGGTGTCCAAGTCTGGTTAAAAAGGAGAAGCGATCCGGATCTGCCGTGATTTGCCTGGTGCTGGACGTTTTGGTATAAAAGGAGACCGAGGTGTGTACTCTGTTGGTGTGGAGAATAGTAGAAGCAGGCAAGTGCGACGCCAGAGAAAAGAGAGACAGCGCAGGCTGGGTTTAGCCAGCGGTTGTTTTAGTGCTTCGGGATTTTGTGTAGAATCCTTGTGTGGATGCTTGTAAGTTGCATCTTGTGAACACATTATCAGAGTAATGAAGTCCAGTTCTCTCATATCGATGTGTTGTTAATCTCGTTCTACAGATCAGCTTCTTGATTTACATGTCTAGCTTTTCGTTTTAGATTGATATCTTGTTTGAAAGTTTAGACATGTCTTGTGTTTGATCCGAACTGTCCCAAGGTATTGTGCTCATAATCTGAAAAGTCTCATTGCATAAGTTTTAATAGATTTTGCATAATCACAAAAATAAAGCTGGACCAATTCTCGTCACTATCAGACACAGTGACATTGTTTATTTTATATCTCGAGTTCTAGACCTCCGATTGAGATGATTCCAGTTGGGTTCATTCACAAATTTCATATAGTTTATTGTGTTAAATTTTGAGATCAATTGAAGCATATTTGGTGGTCGAGTTTATTTCTATTAAAAGCACAATGTTCTGTCTAGAATTGAAAAACGAGGCTTAATTCGGTTTTGTGTTTAGGGTGAAGTTTTTAAATTTAATTTTGGCTTCCGCAATCATTCACCCCCCTCTGATTGCCTATCCTAGAGTGAATCGATCCTACAAGTGGTACCAGAGCAAGGTTACTTTTTCTAATTGATCTTAACCGGTGATTAGAAAACATGTCGACGGATAGGTATACGGCAAAACCGTTTGTTTTCGATGGTGTTGATTTTCAGTTCTGGAAAGCGAAGATGGAGTCTTATATTCAAGCGCAAGGCTTTGCAATATGGGAGAAAGTCTACAAGCCTTATGAGGTGCCCGAAAATGATGCTGTGACTGAGGCGAACATGACACAGGTGGAAGCTAACAGCAAGGCGAGGAACCTGATCATACAAGGTATTGGAAAGAATGATTTTTATCGTGTTGCACATCACAAATCTGCATATCAGGTATGGAAAGCACTTTCTGATTACCACGAGGGTTCATCTACAATTAAAGAGGTACGTCAAGATATGTACAAAAAGGATTACATGCGTTTTGAGATGAAACCTGGTGAATCACTAGATGATTTCTTTGCTCGCTTTAATAAAATCCTAAGTAATCTTCGTTCGGTTAATGTTACATATACTGATGCTGAAAATACACGTCAATTACTTGGAGCTTTAGATATGTCTATATGGGAAATGAAAGTTAATTCTATTCGAGAATCTACTGTCATGAGCACGCTTACTTTAGATGTTCTCTATTCTAAATTGAAAACTCATGAGTTAGATGTTTTTGCTAGAAAAAATATTGCAAATAAATCAATAGCTTTGGCCTCACAATCTAGCAATTCAAATGGTGATAATTCTTCCACTAGCTATGCATTGTCTTCTTTGTCTTCACTAACTGATGAACAGCTAGAACAACTTCCAGAAGATGATTTGGCACTCCTCTCTACACGCTTCACAAGAGCCTTGCAAAATGTGAGATCAAGGAAGAGAGGACACACTGGTCCTCCAAGGTGTTATGAGTGTGGAGATGTTAATCACATCCGTCCGAATTGTCCAAAGTTTTTGGCAAGAATTGGAAAAGATAAAGATGACAATGAAGAAGAAACTGAAAGAACAAAGAAACACACATTGAGAAGTAATAAAAAGAAGGGCCATTTGAACCGCAAGGTGGTGCATCGTGTTCTTTCAGCTCTTGAGCAAGTCAACATGAGTGATGTGGACACAGATAGTGAGGATGACATTTCTAAAGGAAGAAAAGACTTGATTGGGCTATGTCTAATGGCAAGTAGTAAAAGCTCCATCGACAATGATGCTTCTGACAACGACAGCTACAATGAGGTAGAACCTTCTTATGATGATTTAGCTAAAGCTGTTGAAAAACTTGGTACTTTACTAGAGAAAAGAAATAAAAGGATTAAGAAACATGATGTCTTAATTGAATCTTTACATGCTGAAATTGCAAGACTAAAAACTTTAATTCCCGATGATGATTCTTGCAAATCATGTGACATAGTTTATACTGAGCTTACTTCATTAAGGGATGTGCATGTTTCTACTTTGGATCAACTTAAGGCTGAAAAAGATAAAAATGAGAAACATGTTTGCGCTACTGTTGAACCAACCTCTTGTAATAAATGTGAATTACTTAAATTGAAGTTGAAAGATGATGATGTTAAAATAGAACAATTGAAAAATAATTTTGCTATTCATGAGGTTCTTTCATGTTCTAATTGTGGTAAAAAGGATAAATCTAAGAATGATGCTTGTGAAAATTGTGTTATGCTTTTGAAACGTATTGATTACTTGCAAGGAAAGTTGGGAACTAAAACTTTGAATCAAATTTTAGAACAAAAGACTAGTACAAATAAAACCGGTTTAGGTTTTGATTCTTATGCTCATTCTAAGGCTCATGCACCAACTATTTCTAAACCTCTTGGTAGTGGTAAATTTGAGATAGCTAATGAAACTAAAAAGATGGTATTTAAATCTGCTGGTATTATGTCATCTTCTAATCAAGAAAATGTAAATGCCACTTATACATCTCAAACTAAACATAAAGTTAAATACACTTGCAGCCATTGTGGTAAAGACGGACATCTTGTACAATTTTGTTTTAGACTAGCCAAACAACAAAAGAAAGAAAAAGCTAAGGCTAGGTCTAATTTGAGAAAGGCGTATTCTTTTGTGACCAGAAATATGAATGGTACTAAATATGAAACGTTACGCAAGAATACTCGTTTTGTGCCTACATTTGCTAGTCGTGTGTCTCAGTACTGGATTCCTAAATGTTTAATTTCTAACCCCAGTACTGAGGCCTCGACATCATGTGTTTCTATGTAGGCTTCTCGTGCAAGGAAGGAGAACATATGGTTAGTGGACTCTGGATGCTCACGTCACATGTCTGGTGATAAAGGATGGTTCTCCTCCCTCTCTCATGCATCTCGACCAGAAAGTGTCACCTTTGGAGATGCTACTTCTACACCTGTCGTGGCAAAAGGTACAGTAAAGGTAAATGACAAGTTTATGTTTAAAGATGTGGCACTCGTTGAGAACTTAAAATTCAATTTGCTTTCAGTCTCACAAATGATTGATGAAGACCTTGAAATATGTTTTAATAAAAGAGAATGCAAAGTGTTAGATTCTTCAGGTGATCTAGTTTTTAAAATTTCAAGATTTGGAAGAGTTTTTAAAGCAGATTTTGATGCCTCACATGATGCTAAGTTTAGGTGTCTAGTTGCCAATGTTTTAAAAGACTTATTTTTTTGGCATCGTAGACTTGGGCATGTTGGTTTTGATCACCTCACGCGTGTTAGTGGTATGGATCTCATACGTGGATTGCCTAAACTTAAGCATGAAAGCGATATAGTGTGCTCCTCTTGTAAACATGGTAAGATGTGTGCAGGTGCACATCCTCCGCTTACTATGGTCATGACAAATGCACCTGGACAACTTCTACACCTTGATACAGTTGGACCATCGAGAGTTCAGTCTTTTGGTGGTAAGTGGTATGTACTAGTGATTGTTGATGATTTCTCTAGATATTCTTGGGTTTACTTTATGGCATCTAAAGATGAGGCTTTTGGTCATTTTAGAAGTCTTGTTCTTAGATTATCTATCGATCATCCAGGATCTCTTAGAGCTATAAGAAGTGACAATGGAACTGAATTTAAAAATTCTTCTTTTGATCTTTTTTGCGCTGAAAAAGGTATTGATCATCAATTTTCATCACCATATGTTCCACAACAAAATGGTGTAGTTGAAAGAAAAAATAGGACTTTGGTTGAGATGGCTAGAACAATGCTAGATGAATATGAAACTCCAAGAAAATTCTGGGCTGAAGCTTTGTCTACTGCATGCTATATTTCAAACCGTGTGTTTTTGAGATCTAAACTTGGTAAAACTGCATATGAGCTTCGTTTTGGACACAGGCCAAGTGTATCTCACCTTAGAGTTTTTGGGTGCAAATGCTTTGTGTTAAAATCTAGAAACTTAGACAAATTTGAAGCTAGATCATCTGATGGCATTTTTCTAGGATACCCTACCCATTCACGTGGCTATCGTGTGCTTGTTTTGGCGACTAACAAAGTAATAGAAACGTGTGAAGTTACTTTTGATGAGACTAGTCCGGGCACTAGTCTAAGTGATGTAGGTACAAGTGCATATATTCAGGGGGAGAGCATATTTATTGATGAAGATGAGGATGATGAAGATGAGGTCACAATTCCTACCCTTTCTCCACCTCAAGTTCCTACTACACCCTCTACTACTACAGCTACACTTGGACATCCTCAAGCTACTGCTTCATCTACACATGTTGAAAATGAACAAGAAGATGCTCCAGAAATATCAGCCCCTCACCACATTCAAAGGAGACATCCACCTGAGCAAATAATTGGAGATATAAATGAAAGAGTAACAAGATCGAGGTTCATTGATTCTAACTCATATGCTCATTCTGCTTTTGTTGCTTCTTTTGAGCCCAAAGATGTATCTCATGCATTAACTGACGAATCTTGGATCAATGCCATGCATGAAGAATTAGAGAATTTTGAACGTAATAAAGTTTGGAAGCTTGTTTCACCTCCTCCTAATCATTCTATAATTGGAACTAAATGGGTGTATAAAAACAAACAAAGTGAGGATGGTGTTGTAGTTAGAAACAAAGCAAGGTTGGTTGCTCAAGGGTTTACACAAATAGAAGGGTTAGATTTTGAAGAAACCTTTGCTCCTGTTGCTAGATTGGAAGCCATTAGAATTTTGTTAGCTTTTGCTGCATCTAAAGGTTTTAAGTTGTATCAAATGGATGTAAAAAGTGCTTTTCTTAATGGCGACATAGAGGAGGAGGTGTATGTTAAGCAACCACCTGGCTTTGAAAACCCACAGTTTCCTAATCATGTTTTTAAATTGTCAAAAGCTTTGTATGGTTTGAAACAAGCCCCAAGAGCATGGTATGATAGGTTGAAGAAATTTTTACTTGAAAAGGGGTTTTCAATGGGAAAGGTTGATAAAACTCTCTTTGTACTTAAGCAAGGCAATGATCAATTATTCGTTCAGATATATGTTGATGATATCATCTTTGGGTGTGCATCTCATGTTTTGGTGACTGAGTTTTCAGAAATGATGAGTAAAGAATTTGAGATGAGTATGATGGGGGAATTGACTTACTTTTTGGGACTACAAGTAAAACAAACAAATGAAGGTATTTTTGTGCATCAAAGTAAGTATACAAGAGATCTCCTACATCGTTTTGGGATGGAAAACTGCAAGCCTATTATGACACCTATGGGAGCTACTACATCACTTGATCTTGATGAAGAGGGTGAGCCTGTTGACCAAAAAGAGTACAGGAGCATGATTGGTTCACTTTTATATCTTACTGCTTCAAGGCCAGACATACAATTTTCGGTCTGTTTATGTGCTCGCTTTCAAGCTTCCCCACGTGCTTCACATCTACAAGCTGTAAAACGTATTCTCAGGTATCTACACGGTACTCCAAACTTTGGCATATGGTTTTCTGCTTCCTCTTGTATTAGCTTAAGATCTTTTTCTGATGCTGATTTTGGAGGTTGTAGAATTAATAGAAAAAGTACATCTGGATCATGTCATTTTTTGGGAAATTCTCTTATTACATGGTCATCTAGAAAACAATCTTCTGTTGCACAATCTACCGCTGAATCTGAATATGTAGCTGCTGCTTGTTGCTGTTCACAAACTCTATGGATAGTAGCTACACTTAATGATTATGGGATAAATTTGAATAAGGTTCCCCTTTTCTGTGATAACACTAGTGCTATATGTATTGCTAAGAACCCAGTGCAACATTCAAGAACTAAGCATATTGATATAAGATTTCACTTTCTTCGAGATCATGTTGAGAAAGGAACTATTGTGCTTCATCGTATAGATACTGAACATCAATTGGCAGACATTTTCACAAAACCTTTGGATTCTTCTCGTTTTGCTCTTCTTCGGGGAGAACTTGGGGTGTTACATCCATCTGGGTTGTTTTGAAGGGGAGTCTATATTCTTGTACATACTTCATTTTGCCTTTTCTATATGGTACTCTTTTGGGTCTTTTTTGGTTGTTTCCAAGAATTTGTTTTGAACCCTCCTAGCTGCTTCTAGAGTTTGAGCCAAATCCTATCATTTTTGCATTGCATCTCATCATGTGTGATAGAGCATCTTTCAGCTTCATGACTATAGCTATTAGAATAAAATTATGCTCTCTTTGGTATGTTTTGTGCGTACATGATAGTGCTCCTTGCTTAGGCTCTTTTTGATCACATTGATACATGTTATGAGCTAAGCCTGTTTTATAATCTATGAACATGTCCATAACTTGATGAAAACTTGAAAAAAAAAGAAAATGTTCACCATTGAGTTGGCACTAGCTTGTGTATAGGATGTGTTGAGATCCATGTTGCTATCATTTGTATGCTAGGTTGCTATGTCTCATGTTTCTTGAGTCATACACTTGACTTGGACAACTTGATAAACTTGTACTAAAAATTGAAATCCAAGTTAAGTTATGAAAAATTTTGAGATGGATCTTTACTGTCCCACGTCAAGGTATCGAGATAGCTTCCCATTGCACTTAGGGATGAACTTGAGCCTTGTAGTGCAGTCCAAAACCACTTGTGACGAGACAGCTTCCTATTGCACTTAGGGATGAACTCGGCGTGGTTTATTAAAAAAAAATACATACTTATTTGGCGTGACAGTATTGATAATCTCTCGCATACACATGCTCCACCTAATGCTTGTGTTACGCTACAAACTCTGATAATACTTTGATAAAAACACAAGTGTGAAATGAGTCTTTGAGACATGATGTATGACCGTTATATGGGGTAGTTCACTTTTGTATACACTTGCTAGCACTAGATTGATCTCCTGCTTATTTGGCGTGACAGTATTGATAATCTCTCGCATACACATGCTCCACCTAATGCTTGTGTTACGCTACAAACTCTGATAATACTTTGATAAAAACACAAGTGTGAAATGAGTCTTTGAGACATGATGTATGACCGTTATATGGGGTAGTTCACTTTTGTATACACTTGCTAGCACTAGATTGATCTCCTGCTTATACTTGCTATGTGCTACTCTCATTGGTGAACACCTCTTTGAATTGCTTAACACTAAATCAAAAGGCTTAAGTATCATACTTTGTCTCATTTGATCAGTTTGAGTATTTGCTATGGCTTGTACTTGTTGCTACACACATGACAACACCAACTAGAGCATCTTTTCACTCTGACTGCTATACTCCTAAAGCTTTGCACTTTCTACATCTCATAGCATTTGTTGAGGGGGAGTTGCAATCTTTAGTGGTTGAGCCCTCTTTTGCTCTCTTTTGTGCTCCTGATGAATCCATTGTCAAAGGGGGAGAGAGGTTTACACATTGCATGTTCACATGAGTGATTTTGTGAGATAAGAAAGGGGGAGAGATGATTTTTTTTGATCTTTTGAGATGATCTTTTTTCTCTATTTGGATCTTTTGATATGATCTTTTCATTTTCACTTTGCCTTTGATTTAAAAATGATTTAGTGGATGTGAATGCCAATGTTCATTATTTATATGGTGTTGCCAATGTTTTCATCAAGGGGAAGATTGTGAGATCATGTGATGAAAAATTGGTCTGATATGAAATTGGCATTGCAAAGTGATTTGAATTATGGCATAATTTAATATGCATGTGCTGCTTATATATGCTTATGATAGCATGGTGATTTGGTATTGTTGCATGACATACTCGTGTGAGGTGTTGTGCGGATTGACTTGAGTCAAGTCGTGGACTTGGGCTCGGACGTGTGCACTTGTTTATTCATGTGCAGGTGTTGCATGAGGCGTAACGTGGTCGATGACAGACTGGAACTAGGTTCAGGGAGGAACTAAGGTTTCGGGACTAAGTTCAGGGAGGAATTGAGGTCCTATCGGTCAAGGATGTCATGCAGGACGTTCGGGCTAAAAGAACGGTGTACATGAAGAGA
>CM039599.1:31839763-31945045 GCA_022457205.1 Saccharum spontaneum | reverse complement strand
TTATCCGTCTTTATCAGGGCCCTTCTACTAGAGCATCCGTCACAGAGACGGACGACGATCTCGCAAATAAGTAAATGTAAAGCTTAAATAAGCAAAAGACTTTTATAACCAAAGGAATCATGAATACTTACTAAGTACCCGTTGAGGTACAAAGCCAGTGTTCGCTGAGGTTCAAGCGGGGGAAGGTTACCGACAAGCCCGACACTTCTTCCCGAACTCTCCCTCACATCTCTCCCTACTAAGTTCCTAGAGCTAGCTAGGGCCTAAGCCCATGGAGTGGTATTGTTCTTTCTCTTGCTTTGGTGCTCTTCCTTCTCTTGTGTGTAGTTATTCTAATGAGGGGGAGAGGTGCTCCTTTTATAGGTGAGAGGAGGAGGGTCCTTGAAAATGTGCTTGATCCCCATTTGGAAGGAGAAAACCGCCCTCAAACTGACGTGTAGGTACATTGAATCTTGCCTTAACCTAGTGAACCGCCTTCAGCATGTCAGTATGAACCGACTAGACGATGTTGGGCTCGAGGCAAGCCACCTGGGGCCGCACCCTGGTTGGCCCATCTTGAGTCCAGCTTTGTTTGGTGATCTTGTTTGTTACAATGTTACTATTACTTTGTCGGATGAACAAATGATCAAAATAAAAGTTGTAGATCTTGATGAGTTGTACAACTTTTATGTTGATGACTTTGTCAACTAAAATCATTTACTGCTTCAAAATGTTGTTTGAAGTTGCCATTTTTTGAAATTCAAATTTTGAATTGATAGAACAAATTCACATGAAAAGATGACAAAAATATTGGCCGTAAGAACACAATAAATTGATAGAGCATGATTTTAGAAACATTTAGGAAAAAAATCACCACATTTGGAGTTAGCATGAGGGAGAAAGACTAGTTACAAAATTTCGCTACAGATTAAAAGGAGAAAACTTTTGTTCATGTTCTTCAATTTCTAATATTTAAGCAATTATTTTTCTATTGAAAACCAGCAACGCATATTTCGTGGCAGTGGAATTTGATTCTCATGAAAATGATCACTCTCATGAAATAGACAATTTCGTGGCGGGATAGTCATTTCCATGGGGGTATTTGAATACTCTCACGAAAACAGCTGATTTTCATGATGGTGTGTGGAGCACTCTCATGAAAATAAGTTTTCGTGGCGGGATTTACATCATTCTCATGAAAACAATTATTTTTATGAGAGTGTGTTTTCCACTCTCACGAAAAACCCTCACAAAATCTCGAGTTTTTGGTAGTGAGTACTAGTTTGATCACGTGTGTGCAAGGTGTGAGAACTGATGTTACTGAAGCAGCTGAGCATTACAGTGAGCGGAAGGTAAGCCGTTATAACTGGGTGCGATGTGATTGGAAGTTTCTGCTGTGGACCATAAACCTTAGCGGCGTTGGTTGGACAACTATACCTTAGTCCTCCACTTTGGTGCAGCCAAGAGTCCTGGTGCCTCCCAGTCCCACGATACACACACTCCCTTGTGCATAAAGGGGTAATATATGTTGTCTGGCTGATGGACACGCCCTCAAGCCCTTTTAATAGAGTGCCTGCTTTAAGATCATGATCACTTATCGGTCTCTGCAGTTGTTTGGCATTCACATGTGTGAAATACGTGTGTTTGCTAACATTTTGCTACTTCCACACTTTTTTCTCCAATCACATGCAGGCATTTGGTTTTTAAAGTGCTACCTTCTCATTTAGTGAACATACAGTTTGCCTTAGCTAGAAACTTTGCCTAATGTCATGCATATGTCAAAACACAGTATTAGATAGAACATTTTTTAATATTACTATGAATTTAATGCATGGTGGCCATGATAAATGTCCATAACAGATTTTTTTAGCTAAAGGAACATCGTTCTGGCCTCTACACTTACGAATAATAAGTGTGTCTGTGTACGCAGCCATACTATTACAGATCACAACAACACTTAGGTTGCAACAGATGTGCATCCACAAGCACAAAAATTGTTTTCATTAAGAAGTTGTGTATATATTGACATCTGCTTTTGCGAAGCATCTGCCTTTGATTCATATCTTCATGGCAGCTGGTTTGTTGTCTTGGTATTGGAAATTTTTTTTTTGGAATTTGGAATCTTTTTTGTGAGCCACATCATTTGTTTCATAGGTATTGGATACACCAACAAATAACAGCTATTCATGCCCCTCAATCAGGATGGTTGGCGAAGCACCTATTGTGTTGATCTACCTATGAATTTTGCACAAAACCTTGTGATGTTTCGTGAAGTGATAGAAGCCATGCTAGTTTGGCATTCTGCTACAAAGCTTCCACAAATATTACTCCTGCAAAGCAGGAACCTTATTTAATTATTTCAGAGCGAAAAAACCCATGGGCTACAGATCCCTCCCTGTATGCCTCTACTCCTTCTCCAGTGGCTGGCCTCACATATCATACATTGGAGACTAGACCAAGGGACACATACATATGACATGTATATATGCGAACTGATCTTGACGAGGCTCCACAGGGTGGAGTCGTAGATCTCAAGGTCTTTACTCTATCGGTGTAGCAAGGGTCTCAGTGCTTCCCAATCCCACAAATACAGGTACACTACTCACCTTATGCACAAAGGGCATCCTCCTTCTGGAGCATCGAGCTCACCCACTTTGTTTTCACTTCTCACTGGTGTTCTTGGTCTATGCGTGTGTATTTTACTGTCTTGTTGACTGGCTGATGGACACTACAGCCTCCGCTCCTTTTTGAAAGGCCTTAAAGATCGTAAAGATAAGTTATTGACTGGCTCATGGACACCCTTTTTAAGGGCCTTAAAGATCAGAGAGATGAGGTGTGTCAGCGCATGGCTGAGGTTGAGATCTGGGAGGTGAGAAGCCGCATCACGAGCGGTGAGCTGGGGTAAGAGGCGGTGAACCATTAGCCGTGGCCAAGATGCAGGCAGGGGAGGCCGGTGGCGGGGAGGCGCAAGGTGGTGGGCGGCATGCCACGACATGCGCACGTGGAGCCAGTGCGGGCCCTTCGGCCACGCAGAGATGGGCAATGAAGGCAGGTGGCGCGGGTCCTCTATTTGGGGTTCATGAAAACGGCGCCGGGTCAGTGATGTTGGCGTGGTGACAGTGTGGCCACCATTTAGTAACACACGAGACGCTATTTGCGGCCGAGCAAGGAGGCGGCGAGCAGTGGATGAGGTGTGTTCATGGGCAGCAGCGGTGCATGCGGCCGCTATGATGCGAAAAAGGACGGCGCTTGGCCAGAGGTCCTTATGCGACGAGGTACATTGTAGTCGTTGCCGTGTTCACTGTTCTTGGTGGTGCAGAGGACTGCTTCTAACCCCTGTTTGTTGAATTCATCCTCTGTTCTTCCCGTGCTCTTCGTGTTTTTGACAAGTTCATCCTGATTTAGGCAGCAGACTCTATGTGAGAAACAGTGCTGAATAACGTGTTGTAATCGAAATGGTCAAATGTAAAGAGAGACAGAGATTGGACACATGTGAATGAATGGTTGAATTGTATTTGCTTTATTAATTGATCTATATTTATACATGGCCGACTGTCGCCTCAAGAACCACTGACACCCCATCAGGTATGTCGGTGTATTTACATGGGTGAACAGTAAACATAGGATCAAATCTACGGTTAATACTAAACCTATTCACTAATCCGTATGCTGTCTTGATCTGTGGGAGAAGATCACTGCCTTCTCATTGGTTCTTAGTAAAACTATCTGACAGCTAAACCTGAATGCCCTATAGTGTAACGGGAGTTCAGATTAGTGTCGTCTAGCCAAGTACAACAGCACAGAAGGAACCGTGTTACATCGTGCCGATGAATCATAATTCATAGTAGTCAGGAGTCCGGATGCCTACCAATCCCACGATACACCTACTCTTCATCTCGTGCACAAATGACATCCCCCTGGAGCGCGCGCGCACACACACATCTCACTTTTCACCAATGTTCCTCTGTGTGTGCATTATATATGTTGCCTGCCTGATGGACACAACCTCAGTTGCCTTTTAATATATATATCTGAGCTGCCTTTATCCTTCTTATAATGGTGCAGCATTGTCATGTGTGACAGCTGTAAAGTACTGTAGATCGTCTAGTAGTGTAGATTTAGTGGGTACATTCTTTTTCGTTTGGTATAACGAGCATCTGCGATCTAGAACATGAACTAGGGAGAGAGGTAGGGGGAAATGACTAACCATCGACTTGTCTTAGTTGGAGTGGCAGTGATGCCCCGGTCAGCGGCGTGTACGTCGAGGTCGATGCAGCGGCGACGATGGACTTCCCGTCGCTAGCAGCACTCCTCTCGATCGGTCTAGGAAAAGAGGTGGGGCAGTTACTGTGGCGGTGAACCTCGTGTTGCAAGCCTTTGCCCCCACCTCCTCTTTATTGTGCTGCGCGATAGGGGCCCACCAGTCAGGTCGTTGGGCTGGGCGTCCCCGATCAGGACGCGGTCAAGGGGTCCGTCTCGACCGTTGGGTCAAGACGGATGAGATCAATTCTAACATTCTCTCCCTTGATCTCATCTTATACTTTAACTTTAAACTTTGACTTTGATTGCTTTTACTTTTATTTGTTCCATCACAAAGTAGTGTATAGAGTATGCTTCATCGTCACGGTCAATTGCCGATAGATTTAACAGCTACAATACACGTCTCTGTTCTGAAACAGATTCTTTAACTTTCAGGCCCTTTATTGTCCGGAAATCATAGGCTATACCATAGACCCATGTCGACTGTGTGTTCTCTGAACACACTGGGTGGTAAGTCTTTGGTAAGCGGATCCGCAAGCACTTGCTTGTCACTTTTACATTCAATACTTTTAGTATGATTCCAGACTTTTTCCTTAACAACGTATAACTTTAATGTCAATGTGTTTGGCAGCACACTTGACTCATTGTTATAGGAGCAAACTACTTAAATGGTCATTGCTGTTGACAACCATTATCAATTCCAGGTACAAGTTACTTAACCATTTCGCCTGTCCCTCAGCCTCATATCATGCTATATTATAACTTTACATCACTGATGATACTAGAACTTTTCTTTTGGAGCTTTTCCACAATAAAACTCCAACTGCGAGTGTTACCTACTATGTGGGTTTCACTAAACATCTCGCCAAAATATAACATTTGTACCCTCAACTACTTGAGAGTACCTGTTCTTTCCTTTTAGCATGAGGCCGATATTTTTAACTCCATTCCAGTGATCTATATCTAGACTGGACTTTTGCCAAAACAACCCGGATACATAAACTGTGTCAGGGCAAGGTCTTATCTTTGTACTCATTAAGCTTCCAACAGCTGAAGCATATAGGACGTCCATCTATAACAATCTTACATTGCTTTTGGAACATTAAAGTTCTCAAAACTATTACCCTGACCTTGAGAACAGGCGTAGGTTTACCCGCATAGGTACTTTATTTCTTTAAAAACTTTTCTTAGCATGCCTATGCGATAGTCATAATACCCCTTTTCTTTTATCTCGGTGAATTTCAATTCATATAACGAGATACATTTCACCAAGAATTTTCTTATTGAACCTTGAGGACAAGAACTTCTTCTCATGCAGTAGATTGACATTACTATTAACAATTAAGGTGTCAACCACACAAGATTAGGAAATGAATTTTCTCTTCTATAACTTTGTACAAACGCAATTGTCCTCTCATTCTCTTTAACCCAAAATTTCTAATTGACTCTTCAACTTTAAATGCCACTGTCTAGAGATTTGCTCTAGTCTATAAGAGATTTCTACAGGTGGCATCCCTTACGTTCTTTTCTTTCCATGACAAAACCTCTGAATTGTGCCACGTAATCATTTTCATGCAAATCCCATTAGGAAATGTTGTCTCTACTTTCATCTGATGTAACTCAGATCATGATGTGCCACTAGCACTCATTGTAATCTATTCATTCGCTTCGCGCAAAAAACTTTTGATTCAAGTCGCGCTCCACATCTTTACATATTTTCTTTGGAGTCACATTTTGTCTTGTAGACCCATTACAGCCTACTGTTTTGGCTCCTTAGGAATTTATTCTAGATTCCAAAAATTATTGTATTATCGATTTCATTTCATCTTCCTTTACTTCTTTCCACTTGGACGAGTGAACGCCTCTCATGGCTTCTTCAAATTAGGTGGAATTACCCTCCATTTGAATTTCACTAACATAGACTTTATAATCATCAGAAATATCTGATTTTCTTATTCTTTGAGACTTTCTGGGGCCTCAGCTACTAGCATTTCTTGACCTTTATTGCCAAAAGATAATTGATTCTACAAGGTCCTGTATAACAAGATCCTTCTTTACATTATTCATCCTCCTTGCGGAGTTAGGTCTCTTTGTACCATGCTCCCCTAGATTGTCCTATCTTCAAACTTTCTTATTTTGGGTTTAATCTGCTAGAACTCATATGACGCATTTAGCACCGTCTTAATAACTCTGAACACATCCAGTATGAATACTGGCTGACTATGCTATCCTTCTATTGGAACTGTAAAAGGTCCATGGATTTAGCTATTTCTTTACTGTAGGGGTATCGTTATTATGACCGTCTTACTCCCCCGATGATCACATTCATCTTTTATAGATCACTTTAGTATGCATCGCATTGTCTGAATTATGGGGAAGTATCTTTCTTAATTGTCTTTCTTCTTTGATCTCACCTTTCTCCCCCTCGAAATGTGGTACAAACTTTTGTACCACAATTTCGAAAACTATTCAGAACTCAAAACTATTCAGAACTCTTGTGAATAAGGAAACTTTGATTACTTTCTTCATCCACATGATTACATCATGCAAATGAAATTATTTCTTAATTCATTGGGAGTACTTTTTCCTCATAAACTTCAAGAACTCAACAGAGTCTTTTATCATTAATACTTTCGCAAGTCACGCTTGCATGTCATTCTTATCTTAAGGTTCGTCTGTAACTTTATGTTCTCCTTAAACTTATACTAGGATAGCATAAGAGCTACCCTAAACTTTTCTCCCTGTACGGGATACACTCAAAGCACATGAGTCATCACAACTTTCTCCCATCATGCAGGATAAATACTATGTCAAATTTCTCCCGCCATGCAGGATTGATTAACATAAGTACTATGCCAACTTTACCCCGTCATGCGGGTATTTTCTTAAACTTTTCCCATCATACGGGTACTATCACAAACTTTTTCCCGCCATGCGAGATAATTTTCTTGAAGGGACATAAATGTTAATATTGGCTCATATCCAATCAACAAATTTAGAAATAAATCCAAATACTCTTTAACACACATGGTTAATCTGATGTTGGTCAAATTAAACATGCATGTCACTTATTACATTTCAAAACATGATGATTAAGTCTAAAATTATATTACTTATTACATCTTTTATCATGATGATAAAAACTAAAACTAAATTCTTCTTCATAAGGAGTACATAAAAGGCATCTTTTAAAAATAAACTCTTAATGTTCTCTTTCTTGGATCAATATCCTAGAATTCCTTTCTTTTGAAGCCATTCTTTAAAGAGACCGCAGTCCCTTACACAATGGTCTTCTTTCTGCAAAATTTGCACTTTTCATCTTCTGAGTCACAAGTACTCAGCTCATTTCCTTTTCACCCTTCAAGAATAAAGGCATGAAGTTCTTTGTCTGAAAAACATTAATCAATAATCAACAATAATGTTTATTAAACTTTTAAAACTTTATGTTCTACTCTATATCACCATTGGGCAGAAATAGAATAAAACAATATTCCTCTACATTAATTCCATATCACCGTTGGGCAGAAATGGAATTAACATATGAAAACTCAATTATCTTATAACCCTTTTCAAAACTAAATTCTCCCGTTTGTTCGAATTTAATTTTGAAGATCATCATCATTATTGCAGCGGAAACATGAAAATACATTACACTCTGCTCGCTCTGGAGCATCTATTGTCTCTTATCTATTCTCTGAAAATTGGTCACTTTGATGCAAAATTCATCAGAGATTTAAACTTTAAACATAAAACTCATAGAATTATAATATTGTTATCATCAACGTTGGTCAGAAAATAACAATATCATAATTTTCTTTAAACATAAACTCTTAAATAAACTTATAATATTGTTATCATCAATGTTGGTCAGAAAATAACAATATTATAATTTATCTTAACTATAAATCAATTATCCCTCCAATTTAAAATTCCCGTTGGTTCCAACTTTAACTGGAGGATCAACCTTTTATTATCATTTACTGAATAACTATAACTGCTCTTCAAATTAAATCCTCCCGTTGGTTCGGATTTAATGAGAAGGCAATAAACTTTTAACTTTGCAGTGGAAACTTGAGAATAAAATCTCAAAGTAATATTCAGAAGCATTAACTTCAACTTATCTACTTCTCAAAAGTGTTTTTTTGTCTCTTCTACTCTCTGAAAATTTATCTCCTTGGTTCAAAATTTTACAGAGGTAGAAATTTCCAAACTTTACAGAATTTCTTTAATGATCACTTCTGAAAAATTAGTAGAACAATTTCAAGAGCATCACTGTTCATTGTTGCCATTCTGGGCCGAAGGCCCAGCTGTTCCCGCGCTGCTCTCGCAACGCGTGCACGCGCCCAGCAGTGGGACAAGCCGGCCCACGCCCAGTTCATCACGGGCCATGCTGCTGCTCGCCATTCTCTCGCGGCCCAGTGGCCAAAACGGCCCGTGGCCGAGCCACGCGAGCCGCGCTCCCCGCGCCCAGGCCGCAACCTGGGCCTGGGCCAGGAAAGCACCTCCTGGGCCGCCTGATCTCGCCGGCCTGCTAAGCCCCGAGCAGCTCCAGCCGTTCATCGCAATCGGACGGCTCCCCTTCGATCTCGCTGGAACAAAACTGCTCAGGCGGCTCCCCTTGAAACCCTAAGACCATTTCTATTCCTCTGCCTTTTCTCTCACCGCGAGCGGCGGCCGAAACCGCGACAGCGGCCATGGTGGCCGTCGGCGCCCGTGGTGTCCTTCTATCTTCACCTTTCTTTGCTTTTCTCTTCCTCCTCCTCTTGCACAGCCCGCAGCATCGCCTGAAGACGAGCGGCGGCGGCGACCGCCCATAGTGGCTCGGAGGAAGGAGGTGGCGCCGCCGGGGCGCCCCTCGCCGGCGCACGCGTGCGTCCGCATGCGGCACCGTCGAGTGGCCCCTCGGTCGGCGCCCTTTGCAAGTGTGCGCGCGCACGCTCATGACGGCGGCGCGGCCTTTTGTGCCCGCACGACGGCACGGTCTCTTCCCGCGCGACCGCGGTGGTCTCCTTCCCGCGACGGTGCCCTTTGCCCCGAGCCCGTTCATCGTCTGCAGCTCGAGGTCACCTTCCCGCGCGCCGGTGGTGGTGAAAGCGCGGGTTTCCTTGCCGCACGACGGCGGTTGCGACGGTGAGGAAAAGTGCCCGGGTACGCTTTTGACCTCACCGTCCTCTTCTCTGTTTGAGCTCCGCTAGGGTAGAGTTAGGGTTTGGATTACTTTGCCGATTCACACGGATTGGTTGATTTCTTTCTTTTTCCTTTCGGTTTTTCAATCTCCGATCTAGATCTACACCGTAGACCCGGCTCCGGTACCAATGTAAAGTATTGTAGATCGTCTAGTAGTGTAGATCTAGCGGGTACATTCTTTTTCGTTTGGTATAACGAGCATCTACGATCTAGAACATGAACTAGGGAGAGAGGTAGGGGGAAATGACTGACCATCGGCTTGTCTTAGTTGGAGTGGCAATGATGTCCCCGGTCAGCGGTGTGTACGTCGAGGTCGATGCAGCGGCGACGATGGACTTCCCGTCGCTAGCAGCACTCCTCTCGATCGGTCTAGGAAAAGAGGTGGGGCAGTTACTTTGGCGGTGAACCTCGTGTTGCGAGCCTCTGCCCCCACCTCCTCTTTATTGTGCTGCGTGACGGGGGCCCACCAGCCGGGTCGTTGGGCTGGGCGTCCCCGATCAGGACGCGGTCAAGGGGTCCGTCTCGACCATTGGGTCAAGACGGATGAGATCAATTCTAACAACAGCATGTGTGTTTTTGACACTAGTTGTGCCACATAGCTTAGGAAATGACATGCTAACATGTCATCTACCTTTATTTCTCTTTCCATTATTCTTATCTCTCTTCCTTCCATCCTGATATTATCCAGCACCTCCACTCCTACCTCCTGGCTCCTAAGACTTCCTCACCCAGGCTCCCCACATGTCAATAAGGCTAGGTTTATGTCTACCCTTGAGTATACTATGAAATATACATGCCTTGATATTATGAAAACATGTCCCAAAAGACACTGCTGCCACTGCTGCGGCACCACAGCTCCACCGCTCTGCCATCTAGAGGCTCTCTCTTTTTTCCCTGGTGAGTTTGCCGGTAACAAGGAGAGGGGACTCATCTCTCTCTTAGAAGCAGTTTTTAGATCTATTTTGCATAGGGTTTAGTCTAAATAATTGTACCGACAAAATCAGATGATTTCCGGTCGGAACCTTGTTATCTACGATGCATTTAGTGATTGTCAAGATGAGATTGCCGTTGTAGGTATCGATTTCATTGGCAAGAGAGGCCAATTTGTGGCCATTATCTTCATGGGGATGGATGCTCTGGACACTCGCAATGAGGATAGTAACTCCAGTTCATCGATCTCATCATTGATTGTCATAGAGAGGAAATCAGGCATACACGAAGAATCGAGGGTTGGAAATGAGGAATCTGTAGCCTATGTCACACTGATGCAACTGTCGATGTTCTTTCATCGTTCTAGATGCGTGTTTTGGACTAGTTCTGGAACGTCAGATCTTAAGGCATGTCCAATATTTTGAGGTAGATCCTTGGATCAGCATAAGAATTGCAATTTGAATGTTGTAGCTTTTTTATTTCAGATATTTTCATATGTAATTTAGGAGGATGTATTGTGCTGAATTTCAATATAATTCCCCCTCCATCCACAAAAAAAGGAAATTCATGTCATAGAATATATTTAGTATTTTCTCTCCATTTTTAACTTCATCACATAAAATTCTCTTGATGATAGAACAGAAGCGCATTATACATTCTTATCACGGTACTACTTTGACCGTGCGTGTTCAAAGGCCTAGGCACAACAAAGGATAACCCCGCGGAAGTTAAAGGCATATGTTGACTCCCTAGCTGCTGAAGTTTTGCACTAAAACTTCACATGCTTGCACAGATCCACTTCTGCTGAGCATACACATTCCTGACGTCTTTGTAAGTATTCTGGATTTTTTTATCAGCCAGATTGGTTTGTTGGATAGTTATTGGAGCCACCACATTAATCTCTTCGTGCAATGCATCAGGATGATTGTTGAAACACCTCTATAGTACTTATGAATTTGGTATTGAACCTAGGAGATGCAAAATAAACCAAGCTATTGGTATTCTGCTAGCAAAGCTACCACAACTGTTACTCTTGCAAAAGCAAAAAAGAAGAAGAAGAAGAATAGCAGGCAATATGGACTACTTGTGACAGCATAGCGGGCAGTAATGGGACACGTAGCTATCTGGGAGGCAGCACGCCGGCCTCATTGGCACTGTTTACCTTCGTGGACGGGTGCATTTTGTTCTGAAGGGATGGGACACCTGGTCCGGGGTCAGATGGTGCAACAGTGAATTCTATAGCACTGGGACCTTGATGGCCGCCAACAGGACTCCAGATTAGGATGGATAGCTAGTTCTACCCAAGACGTATATCCCAGAATTCCAATGCCTCCCAATCCCATGATACACTCAGCGGGTCACCTCTCTAGCACGCATCCCCCTCCCTCTCGAGACTATAGTCACCTGATTCTCAAGTTCTCATCCCCACTTGGGCGGCTCTCAGTGTGTCATTTGTTGCTTATCGAATGGGCGTGCTCTTGGTCTCTTTTAAGGTCATGATGATTTATGGGTCGTGCAATCGTACATGCAGCTGGCATAGATGGCCATTACACGATCTCACGTGCACTGCACGTTTTGCTGCCATTCTGCTACAGCCAAACATTTATTTCTATAACTAATGGCAAATGGTTTTTGCACTGTGCCCTGCTTCAACGGAGTTTTGAAACTCAGGTAGTTTTTTTTAAAACAAAAATCCTTCTCAATTAGCGAGGATATCATTTGGTTTAGTTGAAACTTCGTTATGTTCTCGTTTCACCTAAAGCCTATGCACATGAGAGATGCACATAGCAGGATCTTGCTATGAAATTAACTATGAACCGTTTTTTTTGGAAAACAACTATGAAGCATGGAAAAAATACATATATCATAGTGCAAAGAACATGTATACAGTATAAACGTGGGCATTCAGACCATCGATTCCTCCAAATCGATACGACAAAAGAAACGTTCTTCCAGTTGCTATTCTGGTGCCTGGAGCATTCATGAGCTCCTGCCTTACAACTTCTTCATTGATTTCTTCTGGTGCTAGAGCATACTTTCTGCCTTCACTATCTTCAAGATACCCTCTGCAAAGAATGAACCTGCAAGATGTGTATAGTATGAACCCATATCTGAATGCTTTACTCCTTCATGGTAAGTAAAGAAGATAGCAGCAATCACAAACACACCTTGAAGAACTAGTTTCTTTATATGGTTGTTCAAGTGTTTAGCTTGCTTTGATAACGATGAAAGAACATACAACCTGCGGCATGCAGATTATTGTTTAGATTCACAACAAACTAAGTGCTCATATATAGGGTTGATTCACACTAAGGTAGTCAATCAGAGGGGGCGAATGACTGTGGAAGCTAAAAATAAATATCTTCATTCTAAGGTGTACACATATAATATAAAAATCTCTAATTATATTGCTAGGTCTGGTAGCAAGCAAGTAGCATAGCATGAACATCCACTTTTGCTAAGCATTGACATTCCCGACGCCTTCATAAGTATTATGGATATTTCTTAATAATTAACCAGATTCATTTGTTGGATAATTATTGGAGCCACAGACAATGATAACTTATCGTACTCTTTAGTCAGGATGGTTGGTGAAACACCTATAATACCACTAGTTATGAATTTGACACTGGACCTTGTGATTTGTTGAAGTGAAATAAACCATGCATGCTATATTAGTATTCTGCTAGGGAAGCTGCCACAACTATATTACTCTTGCAAACGGAAAAAAGAAAATTAATTTATTTTTTACATTATCTCACAGTGCGACACGGAACTTGGGACAGCATTCAGGGCACTGATTGGACATACAGCTATCTGAGAGGCAGCACGCCGGACTCATTGGCACTGTTTACCTTCATGGACGGTTTGTGCAAGATCTAGATACGGGGCATGATCATTTTCATCGAAAGGAATAAAATGCCAGTCCGTTGCTACACGGGCGAATTCTACAGCACTGGGACCTTGATGCAACAAGAGCACAGGACTCTAGATTAGGACGGGCAGCCACTGCAAGGCGAGCCATATATCCCCAAATTCCGATGCCTCCCAATTCCAAGATATACTCAATGCATCACCTTTAGTCCTCTAGCACCAACAGCAACCTATACCTCCCTGTCAAGACCGCACTTCACTTGACGGTTCTATGTGTGTCATATGTTGCTTGCCAAATGGACGGGCTCTTGTGTTCTCTTTTAAGGTCATGTTGATTTATGGGTCATGCAATCGTACATGCAGCTGGCATTAAGGACCATTACACTCGTGTGCACTGCACATTTTTTTTCTGCAATTGCATTCTGCTGTGGCCAAACATTTATTTCTGTAACAAATCACAAATGATTTTTGTACTGCATTGCTGCAACGGTGTTTTCAATCTCAGGTAGTTTTCTTTCAAAGCAAATCCTTCTCAAGTAGTGAGGATAGCATTAGCTTCGGTTCAAACTTCGTTATGCTTCCACATCACCTAAAGCCAGTGCATACAAAAGACACGCTTCACAGGGTGTTACCGTGAAATTTAACTGCAGAAAAAACCTTGGAGAGCTATTCGGTTAATGTTGTTTTGTTGTGAGAGAAAAAACATTGTACCTTGGCTGATAAGCCGGGCTGATAAGTTCAAGTGAACAGGGCAGAAAACATTCACAATTCTGAGTGCAAAAAACTCTGTGTACAATATAAATCTTGGGTATTCAGACCATAAATTCCTCCAAATGGTTACAAGAGGAGAACCGTTTTCCAATCTCTATTCTGAACCCTATAGATGCACATGCAACTAGCAGGCTATTGGCCCGGCCCGAGCCCGCATTTTTGGCCTGGTCAGACCTGGTGGAGCAATCTGTGCTTTGGCCGCTCTCTGGGCATGTGGAGCGGCACAGCCCGGACCACTAATTTAGTGGAGGCCCAGTGCAGGCCCGTTGTTAGTCTATCCCGAGTGAACTATAGCCATGCCCCGCTCAGGTGCTCCCTCGCACGATTCCCCGATCCACTCTTTCCCTAATTGATGTCGTCACCTCCCAGGCTCCCCTGATCCTGTCGTCTCTCCGAAGCCACCGCCTCCCTCGATACCCCTCTCTCTGTCTCTGACTTGGACCTTCAGAGGGCGCTGCGCCGCTGCCTCCTCCCTTGATCCTGCATTCCTGCTCTCTCTCTCTCTCTCTAACACCGAGACTCAGCGGGTACCGCGTGCCTCCACCCGACCTGATGACACCGAGCCTCGACAAGTGCAAGGGGTCGATCGCGGCAGCGGCTTCCCGTCTACTTGGACCGAATGGACGAGTTGGCAACTGCATCGGCAAGAGAAATTGCAGCAGCAAGGAAGGTAGGCAAAAGCATGAGCTATAGATGTTCTTCATTTTCATTTAGCAAACTATTTGTGGAACGACAATCCTAATTCTCATAAGCATCACTTGGCAAACTAGGAAAGCATTAGTATGTTGAGGGGTATGGGAGTCTTGGGATCCCCATCCTGAGAGACTTAAGCATTTGTCTGCTAGCCTCTTGGATTAGAAGAAATGATCTAGATGGGCATAAGCACTTTGGAGATAGTTCATTGATCACAAATACAATACCGATAGGCGAAATATCTTTTATTGGTCAATGACCTTAGGGGCCTCATAGTTTTTCAAAGGCTTAATGTGGGCAACTTCTGCAACGAAAATGGGTTTTAGATGGAAAATACAATACAACTAGAAGATTAAGTCTTGGGAGGATAACTGGCTAAGTACCTCAAGTCTAGATATATAGTTTTGGAGATTTATATCCTGGTCAAAGAAAAGTCTCAAACAGACGCTAACCTTCGGGATGGAACTGTTGACACTCAAAATGTCTCCACATGGAGTATGGGTACTACTACAAAAATGATTTTACGAGGCACTGCCCAAACATAACCGAGATGGTCACAAAAACCAACCACGTTGTAAAATGCCCGACGATTAATGGAGGTGGTCATTTTATTTACCGAGGCACCAAAAAATGACCGCCTCGCAAAATCTATTTACCTAGATGGTCATTTTATTTGCGAAGGAGTTTAAAATTGTCCACCTCGCAAAATTAATTTACAGAGGTAGTCATTTTATTTACAGAGGCATTTATAATTGGCCGCCTCGTAAAGTTGATTTACGGTGGCATTTAATGTGGCTAAGCCCGTTAGAAGCCTAGCTCGGCCCGCGAATAGGGTCACACTATATACACACCAACTAGAAACCTAGCCCATCTCTCAGTCATTTCTCTCCCTTTCTCCTCTCACCCGCGTGGCACATCTTTCCGTTTGCTTCTATGATCTCTCTTCCCCTCTCTCTCTTCCTCTCTCTCTCCGGCTGGCGCCAGCACGGACACGCGGGACGCGGCGGCGCGCGCAACCCCATGAGTGCAGCGGCGGCAGGGCCTCGCTGGTGCGCCCAGCCGCAGCGGCTAGATGCGGCGGTCCTCCTCCCTCTGTTCCCCCCGTGTGGCGCTCCTCTCCGGTCCCTCGAGCTCCTCCAGTGTCTGCGGGTAGCGACCGGCTACCTGGCTGTGGATCTGGTGGTGGCGCGGCCAGATCTAGCGGCGGCGGGGGGATGTCCCTTCTCCGATGGTGGTGCAGAGCCCATCTCTTCTTTGGCAGTGACGAGTGCTCAGATCCGGCGAGAGGCGGCGGTGGCGCGTGGAAGTGATTGGTGGGCTTGTCCACTAGTTTTTATTGTTTTTTATTGATTAACTGAGGTGAGCAAAGCGCCCGCCTCCATAGGTCTACATTAACGCTGACCTTTCGACGGAGGTAGTTGCTTTGCCCACCTTGGAAAACCCAAAACGCCCGCCTCCATTAAGATTACTGTAGTAAATGCTTGACACCAAAGAAGTGTCAGAAATTAAGTAGTGCGACAAACAACGAAAGAAACAACCAAAGAAGGAAGAAAACTCTAGGGTCGGCTAGGCCGGCTTGAGCCCCTAGTCAGCGCTAAGCCAACTCTCCCCTGTGTCCACCGAGCCACAGTGCTCAAACCCGCAAAAACTGGCTTAGCCGACTTTTCCTACTATTCCGAACCGGTTTGGTTTCGAAATCGGTTTTGGACCTATTTTTGGCATGGGAAACTTGAAGAACACGTTTTGGACTTGTTTCCTACTGGTATAAGACCATCCCCATCTATATATACAAGAGGATCATGGATGATTGAGGATCCCAATTTCCAATCATCAAAAACACATCTACTACACCCTTTTACCCTCTCCTCTCTCTACCTTGCTGTTTGTCACATCTCTCGACGAGATTTGGCAGCATTCTAGACGACCTTGCTACTCTTAGGACACCCTCCACGTGCTCTTCCTCGATGGGTCTTCGCCGGAGGTGTTCAGGAGTTTAACAGACGAAGAATGGGCTCAATATCGGCCAAATTGGTCTCTAGATCGGTTTCATCAGTTCGCTACATTCTTGCTGCGATCAAAGGTCGTGTGTCGACCACGGGCGTGCTAGCCCTCGCTGGTGTATGATCCGGATCACCTTCTGGTGTCAACAGGAACTAATCTTAAATTTACCTTTAGGAGTCGTGTTGACAACAAGTTGATCAAGCTCTGGTCAGAAGTAGTTCAGTCATCCTCTACAATTTGTTTTTCTGATGAAGAAGACTCCTTAATTATTTGGCAGTTTACTTCTAGTGGTGTTTATTCTTCTCAGTCCCTCTATAAAGTGATGAATTTTAGAGGGGTGCTACCTCTTCATGTCCCGGTGGTTTGGAGTCTCAGGATGCCTCCTAGAGTTCATTTTTTCTTTATTGTTGCTTTCTAAAAAACAAAGGGTAGTGTTAAAATCATAAAATGCATGTGAGAAGTAATCTGCGGAGCCCAAATGGCACGTTTCGTATCACCTCCCCCGCCAGGCGTCCGTCCACCTCCCATCTCGCCAGCCTCCAGCGCGGAGCCGGCGCCCGCAGCCCACGCCGCTGCTGCGGCCAACCCCTCTCCCACCTCGCCGACCTCCACCGTGGAGCCGGCGCCCACAACCCACGCCACCTCCTCCTTATTGCTTCATGCCAAGCCTTTGCGTCCGGCGGGCCGCTCCAAGGAGCTCCACTGGACTGTATCTAGTCCCAGGTCTGGTTCCTCAGGCGGATCGGTGCAGCAGCTTTCGGACCCTCGCTCATTCCAGGACATGGTCGTGTTGTCGGCGGCATCGGCTGTGCTGCCCAAGCCTTCCCCGCCAGCAGCTAAAAGGCCTGGTCCTCGCATCATCCACCGTTCCGAGATTCACTTCCCCACCCCGGCAATGATTCGCCCTAACGCGGATGGGTTTGTGATAGTGGAATCTCGGTCGTCTCGTAGGCAGCGGCTGCACCGTCCTCGACGTCCAGTCCCTGCAGATCCCCGGGGAAGGTGTTTCAATTGCTTCTCTCCTGCTCATCGTGCGGCCCAGTGCAAGTCTTCACCGAGGTGTTTCCGCTGCCATGCCTTAGGCCATCGCTCCTACTCCTGCCCGGCGCGTGGCGGTGGTAGTAGGGAGCAGGCCTCGGGGATAGGTGGTGGTCGTCGTATCTCTGTGTGGCGGCGGATCACGTCGGCGTCTACATCTCCGGCTGACGTCTCCTCTTCTGCCCCGGTCGACGCATCGGCCCCTGCTCCAATGGATGATTTCACAGGTGACAGTGGTGCTGACCCCGTCCCGACTGAGCGTCGCAGGCACCGTCATCGTCGGCCCTGTCGGCATCGTCGCCCAAATGGTGGTGCTGGTCAGCCGCCGGCAGACAATGGGGGCAATGGCAGGGATACCCCGCCGTGTCCTTTGGATCCGGCGGAGGGTGCTCCTCTAGCCCCCGTGCATCCATGTGTCATTGATTGGTCTGATCGCGTCGAGCATGTAGAGGCTGAGCTGCGGTGTGTGGTCATCATCACCTTGATCAACGCAACTGGCTATCTCGCTCGAAGATGCAGCAGAGGTGATCGCAACAAAGCTCAATATTGACAGGGACTCTCTCGTGCTCCGCCGCACCAGCCATGGCAAGTTTCTTTTGTTTGCGGAAGATGAAGCTGGTGCCATTAGCTTGACCAGCAGGACCCCCACCACCAGCGACAGTTCCATCCGTGTCCACTGCCATCGCTGGACCCATCAAGCGTTCGCCTCTGGAGCGGCTTTTCCTTCCTTGCTCAAGGTGGAGCTTTGTGGAATTCCACAGAATGCTTGGGAGGTGTCAACCGCGAAAAACATGCTTAACCCTTTTGCATGGATTGAGGAGATTCATCCATCCACCCACAACAGAGAAGATTATAACTCGTTCCGCTGTTGTGCTTGGTGCTTTTCGCCGGAGAAGATTCCAGCCGAGTGGGACTTGATTGTCGTGGAGCCTCAGGTCGCCATTGTTGAAAATCGACTGGTTAAGCGTGGTCTGGTTTATCCAGTGAAAATTGATGTTCATCCAACAAATGTCTCTGCTCCTTCATCACCTGAAGAAGATGACAGTGACCACCCAAGACGTCGACAACGAAGACGAGCACAACCTCAAGCGATGATGTTCAGCCAATGGCGCCGCCGCTACATCCTAGTTCCACTGGCCAACGTGCACCGGAGATCCCCCCTGGCCATGACAGAGTCGAGCCCTCTGCCTCCTACGTGCGCCACGCGCCTACAGTTGTTGAGGCTGGTGACTCCTCGTCTAGCTCGATGGTGGAAGGCGTGCTATGCACTGATGCATAAGAGCAGGTACAATAATGGGCTTAGGCCAGTCTCAGTGGGAGTGTCATGAGAGTTTCATTTGTATTAAATACGTTGCCACATAGGCATATTTGATGACATGACAATGTATTTAAGAAGAGAGAGAATAAATGAGTTTCATCTAGATGAAACTCTCTTGGCACGATTACCAACTCTCTCTGAGTCATGAAATTAAATGCCTATGAAACTAGAGAATGAAACTCTCCATTGTGGACGTGTGTTTCATATGAGTTTCATTTCATTTCGTGTGATGTGGCAGTCTTGGAAACAACGCCGTGAAACTCGCCATTGAGACTGGCCTTATAGCCAAGCTAATGCTGATGTGGAGGAGAGAAGAGAGGAGAGAGATGAGAGCTTGGCTCTCATGCAAGCACCAAGCTGGGCACGGAAGCATAGGTATTAGTGGGCCCAAATAGCAAGTGTTGTGAGGAGAAATAGGAGAGAGAAACTTTTTAAAGACAAATAGGAGACACTTATTGTATAACTCGGCTCTTATAGCTTGTCTTATAGCTAAGCAACTTGACTATATTATTGCTCTTGCTCTAAGGTGTCGTATCTGGGGCCTCGCACACCGAGGCCGAGGTCCCTCTGGCCGCCCACCATTCGCCGATGACCCCCTCTGGCTGTGACAGAGTCGAGCCCACCACCTCCAGCGTGGGCCATGTGTCCGCTGTTGTAGAGGCTGCTGCCTCCTCGTCCGACTCAATGGTGGCGGGCATGCTGAGCATTGATGGCCAGGCCGTTATGTCATTGGTCGCTGAGACCGAGGTCTCTCCGGCCTCCCCGGTTCCTCAACCCGTTGACTCTGAGGCTGCCTTGGATGTCACCCCTTCCATGGTCTCCCCCACGTTGATGAGTTTTAATGTGGCCGCATCTCCAATTTGCGCCATTGAGGAACATGTTTCACCTTTACCTTCAGTCGTGTTAGCTTCCAGTGAAGAATACGTCTCTCCTATACCTTCAGTTGGTTTGGCCTCCATGTCAGTTTCCCCACCGGTCCAAGATGAAGCAGTCCCTGCCACACAAGACCCCACTTCGCCAATATAGCTTCTGTGTCTCTGGATAGGTCTGATGCAGTCCCGCTCATGCAACCTGCAGAAGACCCCCCGGGGCACACCTCGGTTGCTTTTGGGCTCGACATCCTGAGGAATTCCAATTCATCACCGATTACTTGGCTCCCGGCAGAAGATGTGCTCCCAGTCGAGCCAGCAAGCAACGCTAGTGCTGTATCTGTGGCGGCCTTCGCTGCGGTACTCCCAAATAACCATGGACTGTTCATTTATTTTGATCAGACGGTCACGATCACCTAGGAGGTAATAGATGAAATATATATTTATTTAATTTTTATTTTATAAAATAGGGTAAATAAGTAAAGTTTTAAATATAAAAAATCTTTTTTTAGACTTGATTGATACGTGCATGATCTTTGACTGATATAGTAAATCTTTTTTATTTATAACTTTGTGTTTCATATATTTTCATTACCATATTTTTTTAATCACTTTATAAACTTGATTTTGCATGTGGTAGCATTTGCATGTTTACGTACGTGATTACCGTGTGGTTGGTCTGTACGTGTAGCGCGTGTGTGTATGCGGCCGGCTAGCCTGGTACGTTAGTGTGTGTGTGAGCGTGTGTGTATGTGGTTAGCCGGTTAGCGCGTCTGTGTGTGCGCGCATGGTTAGGCTGGTTGGCGTGTGTGTGCGGGTCGTGCACACGTGGTTAGGCTGGTTAGCATGTGTGTGGTGAGCATGTCCATGTATGCATGTTAGATGAGTGGTTACAATGTGTACGTGGTCAGCGTGTGTAATTGGCTAGCTAATGTGTATGTGGTTAGCGTGTCCATACATGTTAGTGCAGATAACTGTTAGCGTGTCCATGTATGTTCAATAAGCATGGGTAATATGAGTGGATAACGTGTTAGTGCAGGTAACATTTTATTGTTTGTAACTTTTGGATCCGATAAGCCTTTTGATTCATATAACATTTCATGTCATGTACATACCACTGATAAAATTGATTATATTAGCCAACATTAGGACAAGCCAACTTTAGACCACTTTAACTCCTGAGACTCTAAACACTAGGTCTAAATTAAGTTTAGATAATCTTGCGAAAACTTTAGATCACATATGTAAGCTAAAGTGTCTAAAGTTTTAGTCTTTAACTTTGCCAACTAAATTTTAAACCAAGGTAGCATGATATGTTTCTTACATGACTTCTGTATAATGTTTACTTTATATTGAATGAAAAATATTATTGTGGGTTTAGGACAAGTCAAACTTTCTTAAGTTTGATCAAGTCTATACAAAGTAATATGAATAATTATTTGTTGAAATATATATAAATATTTATTCGATCGAATTCGGATAGCACCATTTAAGGGCGAAAGGATCATTTCCGCAGGCATCTTCTTTCTAAATTTCTCCATGTCCTTTTGAGAGAACGGATTTGTTATTTCACTCCCATTCCAGTATTGCATATACTTTATTGTAAATATTCCACATGAACACCTGCAATTACAAATTTTTACGTTAAATAACAATAACTGGTTGCAATTTATGGACAATAGAATCATAAGAAAATACGTACGCATCCTTTTGCCGTGGAATGTTTTTCTTCACATCAACACCCCAATTTAAAATGTCATAGTTAGACCACCTGGACTTCAACTTGTCCAATGAAGACACGTCTTACATCAACACGTCTCAGCAGCAATTGCATGTTTCTTGTTCTCGGTATCCTTATCCCATTCAGAGTTAAACATGCTTACATATGAGCTCATTATCTGCATGCGACATATAATTAGCGATAACTTAAAGAAGAAAGGACATAAGTTAAAGTACATGACTTACCCAAGTACATAACCATTTTGACTGTCCATCCTCTCTCACAGGTCTAACTAGACAATCTAATTGGCCTGCATTTACATTCATTCCATCTATACATACTAGATTTTTTTTGGGAGCAACGGCAATCTGCTCTCGAACATATGTAATGGCAGCAAGTTCAGATTCACATAAATGTAAAGATCAAGTGATACCAAAGCATGAAAACTCTACGTAAAGAAGAACCAAAGCATGAAAGCATACCAACAGAAGCAGCATTCGTTTTTTTTGTAGAGACCCTCTTTTGTTTTACGTCTGCGTATGGGGACTGCAACACTTTGCTTGGTTGCCTATTTTTCCTGAGTTTCACCTTTTCAACAAGTGTAGGACTCGAAATAAAATCAATTTTCCTCTTTACTTGTGAAGAAAAGTTCAATCCATCACTCGTTCGAAAAGAAAACTCCCTTTCAGCATCAGTACCCGGTTCTTGGCAGGGTTTTCCTTTCTCTGATGCAGGAATTGGCTTGTCACTTTCATCATGTACATTTGAATGGGATTCTCCTTGTTTGCTAGTACCCGTTGAATCGCACTGTTTTCCCTCACACTTTGCTGACTTATTATTTCCATCAGCTAGCCTTACAAGCATCTAATATTTTAAATGGAAATGGTGTAAGGAACATTATACTGATAATTCACATTTATGCAAAGTAAATGGAAAACAAATCGAGATAGTATTAACCTGTATAATCGTATGCACTTCTGGTAACATATTTGTCTTTTCCAATAGAAACTTCACTGATTCCATGGTATCCTGAAATTTATGGGCACTTACATAAATATACATGAATTAAGTATCTGTAGGCATTTGTTTGTACCTTTATCTTGCTTTCGTCATCCTCGTTAGCATCACGCAGCCCATCAACATTTACCTCTTCTTTTTTCAACCTAAAAAGAGAGACAAGATGTACTTCACAGACACATTTATCCAGCTGGGTACAGTTAAAAAAACAATTACCTTGTCATCTGGATCCCTTTGATCAAAGTTACTAGTGGCAGTGCGCACTTTAGGCTCATTCGGATCTAATTCAATGACTACCTGCAACGTGCCAAAAAATATTTTCCAATCCATCACTTATATGAACACATAAAGAATAACAACAGTCTGAATCTACCTTTTCAGCCCCAAATTTCTTTATGCCTTCGAGGCGCGCCCGCTTTATAACTTTGGCTTCATGCCAATTTTTAATTAAAGGATGCTCGTGCAAGTCATAGTCAAAGCAATCACCGGTTGCTCGAAAGTGTTCAAAGTACCAAACCTGAACACATTACGAAAAACTTTACCTTTCAATGCAAGCACAAACAATAGTTAAACTATTTAAAAAAATCACCTGGAGGAATGCCAAATTTCCAGCAAGTCCAGTTCTAGGCAGTGTCAAGTGGGTTCCTAAGATGGTTCAATTTTAGAACCCAAACTTGTTTCTAGGGTGGAGCTCTTGGAGGTTCTTCAAACACTCTATCTTTCACAGTGGGTTCGGTAGGCTTAGGTAGATTGATCTTAATCAATTTGTGAGTAGTGGAATATGGGGGTATAAACCCCTATACCCTTACGGCTAGACATGGGCAGGCCTAGACCAGGCGGTCCGGCCCATTCCATGACAACGCGCGATCCAGATCATCAAGATGGAGTCTCGCGCAAGGCATCAAACCAGACTTGGAGATCAAGCAAGATCTTGGTCGGTTAAGTTAGGAATCCTTATCCGGCTCCATATGGCAATTGTAACCGGCTAGGATTAGTTTTCAGATCTGTAACCCTGCCTCCCGGACTATATAAGCAGGGCAGGGGGCCCCTCAAAAACAATCAAAACATACTCTAGGGCAATCTAGCTTGTAATACATTGTTCGAGACAGCAATAACAAAGCAGAGCAGGACGTAAGGTATTACGCCCACACAGCGGCCTAAACCTGGGTAAACCCGCGTGTTGTTCTACATCACCGTCTCGTTCGTGGCTTGCACACCTGTATGTCGACAATCTACTACCTTGGGCATACCCCTCGATAGACTACTGACAGGTTTTGTCGACAGTGGCGCGCCAGGTAGGGGTGTGTGTACTGCTTTTCAGGGGGGCGAGATGGTCATCTTCCCCGACTCCATGGCCACGGCGGCGGGCCTCACGTTCACGATCGGCCAGATCACGTGGACCACCGGCTCCAACGACTTTGTCGCCTCGACCACGGAGGGGATGCAGATCCAATCGGCATTGACTACTTCTCCGATACCGGCATCGGTTACGACTACGCTGGCTTCTGCCTCGCTCACACCAGCAACGTCTCCAACCACGCTGACAGCATCTTCGATCACGCTGGTTACGGCTCCGACCACGCCGACAACATCTCCGACCACCTGTCGCATCGATCGCCGCGAAGAACGGCGCTATGACAACCGCGACCACCGTCATCACAACACGTCGGAAAGCTCGCAGACCGGACCGAAGATAAGTACACTTCCAATATTCGTATTTAATACAATTTCTTATAACCACTCTAACGTGCTTATCTAGAGATTATTTTTGGCTAATATAAAAAATCAGTTGACAGAGCACCATCCTTTCTCGAGTTCTCGCAGCCAGCGTGCACGGGACCCGCTCTCTACGCGTGCACGGGACAGGCTCCCCACGCGTGCACGGGACCCGCTCTCTACGCTCCGGGTGGTCGGCGGGCGCTCCCTAGTCCGACTTGTGCGCTCTTACGTGTGAACAGGCTCTGTGCCTCGCACTCGGACCGCAGATCCAGCTAGGGCCGTACGAATTCTATAGGATGACGCGTCTACCAACTGATATAACTAAAACAGAACACTTATACGTTCTAACTAAGTTATCCTCCACACAATATATGAGCTTTAAACGTTTTTTTCCACAAAAACACAAACAAGCTTACATTGTCACAACAGTACATTATTACAAACTTGCCTGATGATGAGGCACAAGTTTACAATAAACTAAACTGTTCTACATATTTATATTGCAGGAATTTTGGGCTATGCTCGGGGACTCGTCGCCAGACATCCGAGCTCGGGGACTCTTCGCCAGACCTCCGAGCTCGGGAATTCGTCACCAGACCTCCGAGCTCGGGGACTCGTCGCCAGACCTCCGAGCTCGGGGACTCGTCGCCAGACCTCTGAGCTTGGGGATTCATCGCCAGACCTCCGAGCTCGGGGACTCATCGCAAGACCACCAAGCTCGGGGACTCATCGCAAGACCACCGAGCTCGGGGACTCATCGCCAGATCTCCGAGCTCGGGGATTCATTGCAAGACCACAAAGCTCGAGGACTCCTCCCCAAACCTCTGATCTCGGGGACTCATTAGACCATTTCCTGTTGAAGGATTCGTCTCGCTCGACTACATGTACTATGCTTGCATATAGTCGATGGACACTTGTTATTATTAGACCTTGCTACAAGGCTTATCTTTTGCCTTCCAGCAAGTTCGGGGACTACATCATATATGATGCACCTGACAGTGCATAATATTTATTAGTTCTTGAGGATTCTTTTTTAGACCCTAGCACCACGTGCCTACGTCACCTACTACCAGGCTCGGGGACTAAGTGGGTACACTTCACCTGACGGTGAATTATTTCTATTTTTTGACCCCTACGCTCTGGAATTTTTTGTAAGTTACTTCCATCAAGTACACACACTTACATTTCTTTTTCAGAAATACAAGTGGGTACACTTCACCAGGAAAGAAAATTTTTCTTTTTGGACCACTATGCAATCTTCACCGACAACTGCAATCTTCATCAACAATCACGGTTTACTGTTTCCTGATCCAGATGGAACACTAGTGCATGCTCGGCTAACCTTTCAAGGTGATGTGAAGACGAACCTCACAAGTTGAAGAAGACTAAGACAGTGTGTCGATACAGAATATATAGTGCTCGGGGACTAGCTATGGGGGTATAAACCCCTATACCCTTACGACTAGACATGGGCAGGCCTAGACCAGGCGGTCTGGCCCATTACATGACGACGCGTGATCCAGATCATCGAGATGGAGTCTCGCGCAAGGCATCAAACCAGACTTGGAGATCAAGCAAGATCTTGGTCGGTTAAGTTAGAAATCCTTATCTGGCTCTATATGGCAATTGTAACCGGCTAGGATTAATTTCCAGATCTGTAACCCTACCTTCCGGACTATATAAGGAGGGCAGGGGACCCCCTTAAAAACAATCGAAACATACTCTAGGGCAATCTAGCTTGTAATACATTGTTCGAGACAGCAATAACAAAGCAGAGTAGGACGTAAGGTATTACGCCCACATGGCAGCCTGAACCTGGGTAAACCCGCGTGTTGTTCTGCATCACCATCTCGTTCGTGGCTTGCACACCTGTCTGCCGACAATCTACTACCTTAGGCATACCCCTCGGTAGACTGCCGACCAGGTTTTGTCGACATGGAAGGTTTCTCACTTGGGTTCAAACCACTGAACTCACCAACTTTGCCATAGACATGTTCACCCTTCCCACCTAGAGCAAAGCCTACTCCCGATGTCCCAGTTCTCCACCTGAACTGGCTCATCATCATGCCCAACTACGGCTCACTACAAGACACCCAATTCAAGATGGACCGTAGGTATGTGTTGTCTTTCTCGGATCTCATCTTGTCATGCCTGCAAGACTCAAGCTCCAACACCAAGCTCTCACAACGTGCACACTCAACAACCATGCTATCTAAACTGGCCTTCTCAAGAGCAAGGATCTTGGCATTCTTATCTGCCAGCTCAGATTGCAAGCCCGAACAAGACTTGCACACACCCAACAAGCTAGACCTAGCCTTCACCTCATCGTTCTCATCTAACAAGGCAGCATACTTAGATTGCTACTCAGAAAAGTTGGTCATATGAACAGCACATTCATCACACTTAACCTCGTCAAACACATGAACGACAAGCTTCTTAGCTTTCTCAAGCTCCTTCTCCACAACTTCTAGCTTGTCCTTAAATTTTTTCCTCTCACGAGCAACATGTTTTAGCAACTTATCTTGACTCATCAAAGTATCAGTCATGATATCAAGCTCGGCAATAAGAGCATCGAAGGTGGGTTTTACCTCGATAGAGTCATCGTCGCCGGAAAGCACGCCATTGTTGGGCTTCACCCCTTCATCCACGGCCATGGTGTAGTTGCCTCCGTGGATGGACTTGGCAACGAAACAAAGCCCGGTCAACTTGTCCTCACGTCTCTTCTCGGACTCATCATCGCTCAAGGAAGAAGAACGGTCGTCATCGGTGTCATTGTCGAGGTCGCTGAGGGAGGCGAGGAAGGCACGCTCTTGGGCCTTGACCTTCTTGAAGTACTTCTTCTTGAGCGTCTCCTTGTCAAATCCTCCCTTCGACTTGTGCTTGGAGGTGTACTCGCGCTTGTCCTTGCGCTTGCTGGAGTCGTGCTTGTCGGAGGAATGCTTGTTCTTCTTGGGGCAGTAGGCGACAAAGTGGTCGGGGTCTCCATAGCCGTAGCATCCTTCCTTCGGACCACCACCATGATGGCGATTCAATCGGTTGTTGTGAAACTGCAAGAACCAACTGATGATCAACGCCAACTCGTCGTCCCCAAGGGCCTCCAATTGCTCCTCTGTGACAGACACCAAAGAAGACAAGGCAAACGACATCTGTGAGGGGTTAGCCAAAGAACTTGAGCCATTACTTGAGATCAAAGCCATAGTCGGTGCAGAGGGATTCTTGAGCTTGGATTGGGTCTGGTAGTCGATCTCGATGGACTTGAGCTTGCTGAAAAGCTCATCCATGGTGAGGGTGTCGTAGCTTGCGGACTCAATGATCGTGGACACCTTCACATCCCATACCTTCCGATCTAGGACATATAGAAGCTTGAGTGCCCTCTCATGATCGTCATAAGGTAATTGTGTCTTGTTTGCTCGCATATTGTTGACGATGGTCTGAAAGTGAGAAAACATGGCATCGATGGACTCGCCATCAAACTGGGTGAAGTTCTCGTACTCCCTCTTGTACGTCTCGTAGAGTCTAGTTTTGACCTGTGCGGTCCCCTCGTGATAGCTCTGAAGCCTCACCCAAATCTCCCGAGCGGTAGTACAATCGGAGACTCTCTAGAACTCTGGAAGCGAAATACTCGAGAAAAGAACTGCGCGAGCTCTGCTATTAGCGTTGTGCCAATCTTTTTGATCTTGCGTGATACGAGCACAGAGTTCAAGCATAACGTAAGTAGCATCCTCACAAATCTCCCAAACAAGTCAATCAATCCTCTGGAGATGCGCGGACATGCAGATGTTCCAATAGAGATAATTTGTTCCATCGAAGAACGGTGATTTGCCAGAACCACGCTCCATGTCTCCTTTGTAGATCACAGACCGATTAAGGTGCAATGATCCTTAACCGGCTTCGATACCAATTGAAGAACCAAAAACGACGACCAGAGGGGGGTTAATGGGAGCCGTAAAATTTCTCGCGAAATATTCGGCCGCTGTCCCACCGCCAAACATGCGAAGCAACCAATGTGATGTCCACAACCCAAATAAGTGGGTGGATGTTCCCTAGGAACACAGCAGGACAGTACAAAGCAAACGCAAAAGACGGAACTCAAATTGGATCACAACTGCGTAAACCATGGACGAAACAAATTGCCGGCCAGAAAATCATCTGGAAATTCTAGCACTGAAAAACTACTGGGCACTGCAGGAACGATCTGTGCTAGCTGTTTGGGAGCGGCATCAGTTGCCTCTACGAGCTGTGCTCTTGGGTAAATTGCTCTTGCAGCTGGACCCCACACACAAGTGCTTGAAGCAAGAACAAGCAATGAACAAAGAACACAAACTGCTGCCTGGCTTCTGATGACCGAAACAACACACAGGAAATTTGGGCCTCCAGAGGGCAAGAGGAACCCCAGAGGGCAAGAGGAGGATTTGGGCCTCCATTCCCACTCTAAATCTCAGTACAAACACCACTAAAAATTCAGCAAATTTTGACCTCTCTCATGAGCACTAGAAGACCTAACCCTAGGAGAAAGAGGGGAAAATAAAAGTGGAGAGAGAGGTGAGGGAAATGGGGGCTCCCTCATCCTATTTAACAGGGCTATTACACAATCCTAGTTTTGCCCCTGGATACAATTGAGTCAAACCACTTAGCCCAAGGGCGTTATGGTCCAACTCGGTGTCATCTTCATCCGACGGCCACCGCGCCTCCTCATCAGTAGCTTCGCCTCGACGCGAATTCCTCGATGCTGCCACGTGCCGTCCGTTCCTCCTCAGAACCTCGCCCAGGTTTTGAGGCCCAAACCCGTAAACCCGCCACCGATGGTTTTGAGGCCCAAACCACCAAACCCACTCGCGAGTAGCGTACTCCGTACGCGTCCCTGCCGCTCGACACGTGTCACCGCCATCCTCGACCAGCCGGCACACCAAGTCCTCTGAGCCTCGCTCGACCCGCCGTCTCGACTCGGTCAACACTGTCACTCCCATGTCTTCTTGCACTTGTCGATATTCCAAGTGTCAGCCACCGCGGCTAATCACCCGGCCTCTGTGTCTCTCGATCCAAACCTCACGTCCGTCTTTCACCGCTCCTAGTCCATCGACACGGCACGTCCTCCTTGACCTTCACCTCGCCATCAACCACCGTATCCGAGCTCTACACATGTACAACACAAGCCAAGAGACATGTCGCACACATAGCTTTCGCCATGGTAGGGTTAGTCACCACTCAACCTACTTCGTAGATCACATTTACAATCACTCATCATAAAACGAGCACACAAGAATACTTGTCAACCATGTGTTCGCAGAGATGGAATCGCTGGGGATTGAGAGTTGCATACCAATTACCAACCCTGAGGTCAAAGGTGTTGCCTCACCGTTTTGAGCTCAACTGATCATTCTTGTCATGTTTCAAAAAAAACATTATGTGCCTGCAGTTCTTGGCTAAGCATTGTTTTTTTGTTGGTAGGGAAATATACATTTGTTTCAAATCTATATATTGTATTTAATTTTCATTTTCTTTTGATGAAAATTGTATTTATTACTGCCATTGGAGTTACTGCGAACAAACAACATATTTTTTTGTATAAATATGCATAATTTGTTAGTTGCACAACATCACTTACGCCTAATTATTTATTAATTCATATGCACTTATATTCTATTGTATTGTAATTTTTCATATATGTACGAGGTAAAGTGGGGAATTCTATCTGATATCTTTATCTCTCTATTTTTTTCAAAGAGAGGACCAAGTTGAAAATTGAAATAGGTAGCATTGGATTTATCAAGGATTGATGATTAAAACACTATGTTAATAATCTCTCCATTGAAAATTATAGGTCATTCTGTCTTTCTTGGGTAAGAGATTAAAATTCTAATTACTTAATTGTCTCGAAGTCATGAGCCGTACTCATGTGAGTTAGATAGCATATGTCCAACCAACGTATGGAGTCTGATTCTAAAGTGTATTAGAACAAATGATATAAGATATAAATCACGTTGCAACGCATGGGCATATGTACTGGGACAACCCAAACACTATGCTATGCAGGCATGTTGAGCTCACCGGCTCAGGTACACGTACAGAAGGGACAGCACTAGGGAAACTGACGCGGCGCTTGTATAATGCTCGCATCTGCCTGCCCCATCGCCGTGGCTTTGTCACCTAAAAGCCTTGTGCTAAAATAATCTCTAGAACATGCATGCATGCTCGTTTTGCAGAGAGGCTATATGGAGTTGCCGTTTGTCGTGAGCGCCGGCCGACACATGTCGACGGTGTGTATGATAAAGAAGATGCCGCCAGTCTCAAATAAAGCCACGTTTGTAATATAAAAAGCAACATTTTATTTTCGGGGCTGTCTAGCTCGGGTCCTGGGGCACCCCATTTTCTGTCCATTGGCCGGATGGAAATCCAGCTGACCAGCGGTCGTCTTTTTCAACCTTGATCTAGCCATTGAACGTTGCTGTTGCTTAGCTCTACTTCCCCATGGCCACGCCACCCAACGGCCAACATACGTGCCACCACCTAGCCGTGGCGAGCTAGGATCTCACCGGAGCTCCATGACGGCAGGTCGGTGCAGAGATCTAGCAAGACCTGCCCTTCCGGGCAGAGCTACGTACAGTAATTCTTTAGTATATTTCTAGACTGGACTAGAAATATCTCTAGCTTTAGTTCTTAAAAAAAAAGTTTATTGGAACCATACTATTAAAATTTTCATGGATTGGAAAACTACCATCATTGCTATTCATCATGTGGAATTGGTGCCACTACAATTCTTTGTGCATGTGAAATATGCCAACTTTGTACATTCTAGATACTGTTAGGCCCACGTGCGGTATTTTCATATCCCAAAATGCTCCTGCTACAACCCCTCTCTCCATCTCAATATCACGCGGGGCTCAGGCGTCATCCCCTCTATCTCTTTTCTCCAGCTTGGCCAAGCCACCACAAGGCCAATGGATGGCGAGGAGCGGAGAGAAGTGGCGCGATGAGGTCCCTTGGCAGGCGGGCAGGCGAGCTTTGCCCCGACGACGGCCCAAGCTCGCCAACGATTGGTCCGTCTTCCGCATACACCGTGTCCCATCACCGAGGTAGCCTCTATTCCTGCTCCATGCTTCTAAGTTGTCGTCCCAAGCGCCGCCACGCTCCAGTGCCCAGCCAACGACGCTATCGTAGATCCCCCGCGGGCCTCCGATCTGCACCTCCTCAGCCCTGTCACCAAGTGTGGCGACCTTGACGGCGGAGGTGTGGCCACTCAAGCGCCGTCGTCGGTCGCGAACGTCGCCACACTGTCCTCTCCGAGTCGTAGGTGCTGGCAAGGTATGCGGTGTGGGGGTCAGTGGGGTCGACTGTGGCGTCCCAGTTGGTGGGGCAGTAGTGCCCGTGATGGGTTCGACACCCACGAGAACTCGGCGGCGGCAGCGCGCCCGGCCTCCTTGGCCTCACCACGGTGGCGCCCTCCATCGCACGCCTTATGGACAAGGACGCCCGTATAGCTCCTGGCCCTGGGGCTAGCGATGTGAGGATGGCGCAGGCTGAGGAAGTGGCTATCTTATATGCACATAGAATTGTAATGGCACCATTTCAATATGATGAATAGTAGTGGTAGCTTTCCAATCCATGAAAGTTATAATGGTATGATTCATATTAACCTAAAAAATCAACTATACACGTATATGTACAAGATATTGCGCTTAATATTTTTTTCATTTGCCAAAAAAAGTCATCTGTTATTTCAAGTGGCAAATGAGCCCAAAGCAATAACCATTGTGCCCCTCCTATTCCAGGCCAGCCCACGAGGCCACTTCTCCTCCTGGCTCCCACTTCTCAAGCACACCCGAATCTCAATCATAGAAAAAATAGCGGTGCTACAGTGACCAGAGAGACTCAACGCTAAGCTATTTGCATTTGTGCCGCTATGCCAACTTTAACCGTTATTGTGTGCTATAGTGCTGCTAAGTTGTATAGCTTTAGTGTTCAAATAGTAGCGTTATTTTAGATTTTGCCACCACTAATAGATTTTGACAATTTAATTAGTTATTTCCTACTTATCATTTGCTACAATTTAGTATATTGGATAATTAAACATTAGACTTTCATGAACCATGTTGTAATGTCATATTGGTAGCATTACTTAGACTTATGGAACCTTATAAACATATTTGTGTTCATCAAATTTCATATATTTGTCATATTTGCATCAATTGCTGGTGTTTTTCATGTTTTCTTATAAAAACGCTATCTATCGTAGCGCCGCTATAGCCTCACATCTGTTGAAAAAAAAGTTGCCGCTATTTTCAATAGTCCGCTATTTAAAACTATGGTCTCAATTGCCGCTATTTTCAATAGTCCGCTATTTAAAACTATGGTCTCAATTTCAACACGGCTGGGCGACTATCCTCATTTTTAACCCCAAAATGGAAATTGCCAAATCATGGACGCCAGTGGCCTCCCTCCATTGTCGGGCAATCCCCGACGTACAGCCAGTAGGCAGTGGGACGAAGCGCTCGATCGCTCCGATAATGGCAGTGCCCCGGCTTGGCTGGCTGTGTGACATCAAGGCTCTATTTGGCACAACTCCAATTCACCAATGAAGCTGTTATTTTAGCTTCAGCTTCGTAATCAGCTCTATCAACCGTAGCTGTTTTGATGGATCATTGACAAAACAGCTCTATGTGTAGAGTTCTTTAAAACATGCTCTCAGATGACCCCATGTAGGGCCTACTAGGACAAGGTGAAGCTGGGTGAAGCCATTATTTTTGGCTTCATCGTCCACACATATCCTCTGTGAGAGTGCGATTTAAGGGATTTCTTGGGTGAAGCCACTTGATTTTACCCCGTTTGTCACAAAATGGCTCCAAATGACTTCAGGTGCCGATGGAGAAGCCGTGCTAAACGAGGCCCAAGTCGCCAACACCAGAGCCGAGGCTGGTGAGTGGGCCCAGCCTAGGTGGCAGGGGCGATGGCCACAACACCAAGATGACCCCTGGCCCTGCAGCTAGACTACCTGTGAATGTCGAAGATGAGCAATGACCGCCTCCAAATGAGACAGTGAATGTCAAAGGTGAGCAATGACCGCCTCCAAATTAATTATGCCAATTAATTCATATCTAGCTTGTCCTTTTTTGTAGACGATGCTATGTATATTCAAATGCCATGAAATTTGTACAGTAGCCTAGTTGGAGCATGTGGGTGCCACTGTAATTTTTTGGAATTTTCTGTGCACTTTTGCTATATGTTCAAAATTTCACCTATTATCTAAATAAATTAATAAAGGTTATTGAATGAAAGAATTAAACTTGACCATCATGGTTCCTAGTGTTTTCTTGGTGTACATAAACTGTTGGTAACTTTGTTGCTTCTAAGATGTAGTGAAATATTAATTCCTTATAATTCCATTTCTGTGGCTGCTAGAACAGTTTTTAGAATTAAGCAATTTGAGTAATGATAATGATGTTTGCTGTGAATCTTCATATTGACAAAGTTGTAGATAACTTGCTTATCTTGTTTGTGTTAAAATTTCAAGGTCATAAGCCTTTTGGTTTGAGAGTTATAGCTGTTCAAAGTTAGAAGTTTGAACTGCTTGCTCTCTGAAATTTTCTGGACAGTTTAGAAAGATTGCTTTGTTTGAGCTAGTTAATGGCTGAATCATCCGAAATCATCTATAAGAGAGATGTAGATAATTTGTTAAGAAGTCCTAGCTCATGTTTGCTGGACTTGTAGAACTCCAGTTATGGTTAATTTACGTGGCTGCTACCCAGCAGTCCAAAAAAAAATGCTTGTTGTGTAGTGTAACTTGCTTGATGCATGTGATGCTTGTTGGCTAATTAAAATAATTTGCTAGTTACAGGTTTTAGGTCCCTCACCATTGATGAACATTTGTATCTTAGGTTGTCAAAACGGGGTAAGTGTGTGTCTACTTTTCTAGAGAGGAGATATGCACCTACTGCGTAAACGAAACTGACTTTGATATGTCCTAAAGAATGTATGGACTACTATGCTTAGCATAAGCATCTCCTCATGTCATCCTAATGTATGTGCATTTCCGGTATTCATTCATATATGCATGCATATAGGATCGCCAGAGGGGGTGACGCTATTGGAGTTCGAGCCCGTCGAAGGGGAGGTTCTACAATAGGTGCAGCCACAGGAGGAGCCAGAAGAAGGAGGACAGGCTCCGGACCTTCTAGAGTGCCCTAACCACCAGCCTTTCACCTTTATGAAAGGCAAGCCCCAGAGCATTCTAAGCCTCCTACGCTCTTACAAAACTTTAACTTGAGTCTTTCATGTTTGATGCACTAAGTATAGGGAGTTGTTTGGAACCGTTGTTGCATATATGTACCTTCCTTGTCCACTATTATATCTCGTGATCCCTGTTAGATCTAGGATCAAAACCAATGCTTAGCCATGCTCAGCCCGGTAGAGGGGGTGATTTCCGGTCACCTGCCAGATAGGTATTTAACTGGTCACAGTTGGCTATATTTGCTATCGTGGAAAAGAACCATATGTTAAGGATAAATAGAGACCGGGTGGGATGTGTTGTCGATATTCCCATCTGTGTCGGTTAAGGACCGAAGTGCTGTTGGACATCAGCCGAGACTAAATGCAGCCTCATACTTAGCTGGAAGGATAAGTTGTTCTGACCGCAAAGCCTAGTAGCTCTATTCGGGCCAGGAATCTGGTATGTATGTTGCGCATGCTGGAGGAAGGAAGAATGTGCGGGGACATGGTTCAACCAAGGGCAGGCAAGGCCTGATCCATTCTGGCAACCGGTTGGTCCCTGAGTATGCGGCTCAGCTCAAACCCGCGAGAGAACTCGAATAGTATCAACGGTGACCAATGGCTGCCCTTGCAAAGCATGCTGGGTTTGTGTGGGGAAATTTCACTAGCTGGTTAGGAATCGATTCGAATCGTCATCTCTCCTGGATAGTGAGAAATTTGACTGTTCTTCCTTCATCATAGTAATGTGATTATGGAACATGTTGATGGTTATAATGATGGAAAGGCCAAATATGATATGGTTATTATTGATTGCTTAGTCTTAATCAAGTGATTACTCTAGTACAGGTGCTAATCTAGAGATGCCTAAATGAATAGGTTTTAACTTGATGCTAAAGCTATATATGCAAGTTATGTACTTAAGCTTTTATGCAAAATATTGTTAAGCTAGCTCCACCTATAAAGCCTTGCATGATCCTTGAGAGCCACCTTGTTTTGGTTTATAATGGGTAAGTCTAGCTGAGTATATTCTCGTACTCAGGGTTTATTCCCTCTTGTTGCGGATGGAAATATGTTCTATGGCTACTGCAAGAATTGCTTCTATCCTGCTGTGGATGAGGTGTGGATTGTATGTCAAAGCTTCAATTGCATCTCCATCTACCTACGGAGACTATGACACATTCTTTATTACACAACTTATTCGGTTTATTAAGGTTAGTCAATACATGGGCACCCAAATAACTTTGGTGCTACTATATGTGGCAAACTCATCATCTTTATAGCACAAGCACCATTCTTAGGCCTTCTAAGCAATTCATTGTGAATGGAAATGTTAATCTTAATATTTTTACCATTGGGACAATCCTTACTCAAATGTTCCTTTCTTCTACAAGTGTAGCAAATGTGACTTTTGTTCTCGTTTGGCACTCCATTTCCTTCTTGTACACTTGTAAGTGACTTATCCTTTCTTTAGAAGCTTGGGTGATTTTGGCCATCTTTGGAAGAATTTTGTTCTGATCTATTAAAACTAGCTTGACTAGTTTGGCGAGACCGACCTAGCTAGTTAGCTCTCACACTATTCAACTCAACTCTTGTATAGACACACTGCTAACTCATGGCCATACTTCCTTTTGTTGAACCCATAGACACATTGCAATTTCTAAATATCCTTTGTCAGTTATGCAATTCATCATTCAATCTTGGACCCAATTCAGATTTTCTTGTAGTTTTGCTTCATTTGAGGCCAATCACTAGTCAATCTAGGACTAAACACATGCATATGCATGATCTCATCAAGTATTTTAGTCTCATAAATCCACCAAAACCCACTTAGGGCCTAGATGCACTTCCACCCAAAACCTAGCCTCACCGGGACTGAGGGAAACATCGTCATGGCATTTGTTGATTAGCTAAAAAGATCAAGTGAGGGAATGGTCCAAATCACTCTAGTTAGGTTTAACTTCGCAAAATAAAAATGACATATTTTGCCATGTAATGCTAAACTTTCATGGTATTGGTCGTTTGATATCAAAATTACTAGAATTGATCATGTACCATCACTAAATCAGTGTGCTTTTTCCTATAACACCATAGCAATCAAAATATTGATTTGCATGATGTGAGGAGGGAGACTGTAGAAAAAATCTTTTTTTCTCACACAATTTCTCAACAATAATGATCATCGTTCTACTCCCTCTCCAATGGGATATGTTGCCTCCATCGCACTATGTCAGATTCCCCATTGGAGATGCCAGAAAAAAACACGTCACTGATATTATGTCTCTAATGTGAACACATTAGTGATGCACATTGAGAAAATGTGTCACTGATGTGAAGACATCAACAGCGCGTATTGAACAAGCGTGTCATTGACATGAATATATTAGTGACTCTTGATTCAAAGACATGTCTCAAATATGATTCTTATCAGCGACTCTTGATTCAAAGACATGTCTCAAATATGACTCTTATCAATGACACGTCTGAGAGATTACTCTTATTTTTGTTTCTGTGCGTCTCAAATACAACAATTATCAATTATGCTTTTATTTCAGGTGTGTCTCTAACATGTTCTCACAATAGGCACTTTTAGTTCATATAAACGTCACCAATATTTTGTCATTAGTGACATATATTAAAACGACTCTCTAGTAAGCATAGAATAAATCATAGACGTCTTATAAATCACATGTCTGTAATAACACAGGCATCACAACACAGGTTCATAGCACACGTCAAAGCTATCAATATTGCCACAACTTCACAACCAAGCATAACTTGTTCACATATACATGCAAATGTGGCAATGATACTTATTTAAAATACATCACAACATTGGACTTGTCTTGTTTGGCCCTTATTATTAGAGATTCATCTAGTTGGGAAGAGTCTTTAATGTTTCAATATATCAGAAACTCGTCTCGGTGAAACACATCACGGATAACAGCCCCTATTATTAGTGATGCTTCTAGTTGGGATGAGTCTCTAGTAACTTGTCATTAGTGATGCATTTTGCTTCCTGGCCATGGACGATATGCATTCCGTTCACTCACATCTCTAATCTTACATTAGTAACACATTTCAATTCTGTGTCACTAATTAAGTGTTTCCTATGTGCTGTTTGGGCATAATGTCGGTTGCTGGCCGTCAGCTTTCTACTATTCTACCTTAACTACTCTTTCGTTTCTCCCCATCCTCCTGCTGTGAGAGCCTTGCGACACCTCTAGTGAAGCCATCACTTCCACTACCTAGGCCATGGTTGTCGCTGCTCATCAGCTTCCCAATAAAGATAATGATGGTGGGATATATATACTCTAAACACCTCCAATTGTTATTTCTCATAGTACTATTTGCCAATTTGATGCATAGCTAAATGGGTTGAAACCCTATAGATTTATGTCTAGTAGCATGAAGCTTGCTATCGCCTCTTCTCCGCCGACCATCGAGAAAATGGTGGAGCTATCACTGCAACTCCGGATAGTTGTGTGTTGTACTCCTACTTGGCCAATTTCAACGAGTTCAATGTGATATGACCAAACACCACACAAGCTCATCCTATCCTTATAGCAAAATTTTCCTAAGAAAAAAAAGACTTGGTAGTTGGTACCCCCTAGAATTGCACATGCCATCCTTAATTTAATTTGAGTAGTTTAGCAATGACACAAACGCTGAATTTATTGGATCATTTCTTCGTACACGAATTGCAAATTACATGAGTGAAAAATCAACTCGAGATCGACCGGCACCAAACTAAAACGGAAATTTCAATCATTTACGAATTACGACTCCTGCACGCTACTTAAATCCAAGTATGAAACACGAAGCATAATGCATCCAGAATGAAATCATCAAAGCATAATAAGACCACCACGGATATATAGCCGGCCAAGCAGCAGGCGCACGTCATATATGCATCCTCCTTAGAAGTTAGAAGTGGTTGACCCTCCTGCAGTTGTGCCTGATCTCGCCGGCGGTCCCGGTGAGCGGCGAGATGTTGCCCATCTTGACCATGGACTTGGCGAAGTGGTCGAAGAAGAGGCCCTGGTCGGCGGCGTAGCGGTGGACGAGCTCCATGGTCTCGCGGCTCTGCGTGAGCAGGATCTCGTCGGAGCTGAGCAGCCCGTTCATAGCCAGGATGTTGTGGTAGTACAGGTTGTCGAACCGGAACTGCGTCGCCGGGTCCAGCGCGAACAGGTTCTGGTCGCCGCCCGACCGCGGGCACCGCCCCCGCAGCTCCGCCGCGTACGCCGGGTTCAGCGTCCGGTCCACCTGCCCGTTGTTGTTCTGCCCGTACAACCGCTGCCGGAAGCTCACGCACCGCGAGTCGCCGATGGTGTGCCCTCCTGAGAGCGCGACGAGGTCGACGACGTCGAGGCCTTGGTTGGCGAACTTGCCGATGATGGTGGGGAGGGAGTCGTTGGGCGCAGGGATGAGGTTGTTGGAGCCGCTCAGGCTCGCCGTCAGCGAGTCCCTCCTCCCCAGTGGCACCTCCCAGCCAGGTCCGCCGGTCTGCAGTTCGGCGACGACCGACCATCGGAGTAATAATGTAAATAAATCGACAACGGTGGATAGACAACGATGCTGAACGACGCTGCATTAATTAGTTCGTATTGGTGCGTACCAGGACGACGGAGTCCCTGGCGGCGACGGCGACGATGTCGGCGCAGGAGACAGTGTGCGGGCAGGCGTGCTCCAGCGCGGCCTTGATCTCGTCGATGACCTCGAAGCCGCGGATCGAGTCCTTGTTGGGGTTGGAGCGCTTCTCGGTGACGTACCTGCCGCTGCCGTCGGCGTCCAGCAGCACGGAGGCGTCGCAGCCCTGCACGAAGCAGTCGTGGAAGTGCAGCCGCAGCAGCGACGCCGCCATGCGCGGGTCCTCCGCGTGCGCCTTCGCCACGATGGAGCCCACGATGGCCTGCATCTGCGGGCACGCGTGGTCGTAGAAGTGCGGCTGCAGCGGCGGGAACCCACCGCCCGGCACCGGGTGGCCCGAGCAGAGCACGGACAGCACGGCGAGCACCGCGACCGCGAGGCCGCCGCCGCTGCTCCACTGCCGCCGTGCCATTGTTAGCTACTCAAACAACGCCCCGATCACTCTGCAGCTCGCTCACACTACTCGCAAACGATGGTACTAGCTAGCTAGCTGCTTTGCTCGATCGAGTTGATTGAAGGAAGCGTGGAATGAGCACGTATTTATACAAGCTTGAAACGGAATGATAAACATGATTTGGTATGTAAAACTAATCCTTACACACATAGTATTAGTTATTGAGGATTGGGGGAGCCGGTACGGTAATGCATGGCAGGTCTTTCCAGCTCTGACCTCACCTCCTCCATTTAGCTTTTCGCAGGGCAAGTACAACCTAAACACTATGCTATGCATGCATGTTGAGCTCACCGGCTCGATCAGGTACACGTACAGAACGGATAGCAGTAGGAATGACGCGGCGCTTGTATAATGCTCGCATCTGCCTGCCCCCATCACCTTGGCTTTGTCACCTAAAAGCCTTGTGCTAAAATAATCTCTAGAACATGCGTGCATGCTCGTTTTTCAGAGAGGCTGAATGGAGTTTGCCGTTTGTCGTGACCACCGGCCGACACACATCCATCGACGTACGGTGTATGATAGTAAAGAAGATGCTAGCTAGTCTCAAATAAAGCCATGTTTGTAGAAGCAGCAATTCTTTTTCGTGCCTACTGTCTAGCTCGGGTCCTGTGGGCACCCCATTTTATGTCCATTGGATGGAAATCCAACTGAGCAGCAGCCGTGGCGAGCTAAGATCTCACCGGACCTCCATGACGTACGGCAGGCTCTAGCAAGACCTGGCCCGTCAGGACGGATCGAGCTGCGTACAGTAATTCTTTAGTGTATATTTCTAGACTGAAATATCTAGCTTTTGTTCTTAAAAAAAGGTTAATTGGAACCATAGTTACAATTTTTATGGATTTTTTATAGGTACAATTTTTATGGATTGGAAAACTACCATGGCTATTCATCATATATGGAACTAGGAGGATTCCCCGTGCGTTCCCATCAGTACGAAGGAGGAATATAAATAGTAGAATATTAACTAATAAGAATTAGGAGATGTATATGTATGGTGTTGGTAATGCAGGAACATGATATAATATATGTATAGATTTATTAGCATAATCGTGGAGATTGATCCATAGTGGATGATGTGTCTCGCTGACGTGGATACCATAATTCTTGTGCTAGTGAACTTTAATTGCGAATGATAGTGGACTGCTGAGGTGAACACCTTATATGTTAAGAGAAATTGTTAGTGGCAAATGACAGTGGACTACTGAGGTGGACGCCTTGCATATCAAGAGAAATAGGCAGTGGGTTTTGCTTTAAAAGAGTTATAGATTGGTGCCACTACAATTCTTTGTGCATCTAAAATATGCCAACTTTGTACATTCTAGATACTATTGGGCCACATGCTTTATTTTCATATCCACAAAATGCTCTTGCTACAACCACTACAAGAAACTTGTTAATCTATGATGGATTCTCGCTGACGGATTTTGAGACCATCACTGATAGGTGCAATATGAGATGGTCATCTTTTTTCCATCATGGATGTGCACCAGTGGATATTCCTAGCCCGTTAACTCGTGACAATTTTATTTGGACCATCACATCGTATGATTTTAAAATTGTCATACTCTAGTTAGCCCAAAACAATAGGCCCACTATCATATATTTAGTGCAAAAAAATAAAAAAATGTGATTACAAAAAGAATCAAACCCAAAAGCCGATTTGTTACTTTGTTGCATGTATATGGTGCATATGGTAAAACTAAAAATATTCTACATGTATGGTACGGATGGGAACAAAAATTTTGTAGCATTTAGTAGGATTTGAACGCAACTGCCGCAAACCAACGACATGTCTTACCATTCAGCTATACTGCTTCTTTGTGACTCAATGTGGACTTAAATACTTTTAATTATTTGCTGCGGCACTTTTAATTATTTGCTGCGGGTGTGTACCGTACCTATGGTAAATAAATAGAAAAAAAGCGCCAACTGGAGATCAAACACAGCGCCTGCTGGATGAAAACTACAGGACTTACCACTTCGCTAGTTATTGGGTTGTGTATGAGAAGGATTCCTTTTTTCTTTTGTTTTGTATATGTATGAGTAAGTTTTCTTCAATCACCACCCAGCCGCCGACACATTGTGAACGTTCTTTTTTTTTTTTTGCGAAACACATTGTGAAGGTTCAAACAAACTCTTTTAAAAAAATGACCAAAACAAAAGTTTTGATCTCCATATAATGCTCGCATCTGCCTGCCCTCATAACCTTGGCTTTGTCACCTAAAAGCCTTGTGCTAAAATAATATCTACAACATGCACGCATGCTCGTTTTGCAGAGAGGATATATGGAGTTTGCCATTTGTCGTGAGCGCCGGCCGACACATGTCGACGGTGTGTATGATAAAGAAGATGGCAGTCTCAAAAGCCACGTTTGTATTATGAAAAAGCAACATTTTATTTTCGGGGCTGTCTAGCTCGGGTCCTGGGGCACCCCATTTTCTGTCCATTGGATGGAAATCCAACTGAGCAGCAGCCGTGGCGAGCTAGGATCTCACCAGAGCTCCATGACGGCAGAGGGGCTCATTTCGTGAACCTTTGCCTCCTCGCCTCAAAAGGTACGGGGGTTGGCGCCAAACTAATCCAAAAGTGTCCTGGGGCTCATTTCGTGACCCTTCGCCTCCTCGCCTCAGAAGGTATATATGGGGTTTGGCGTCAAACTAATCCAAAAGCACCGATGGGCTCATTTCGCAACCCTTTGCCTCCTCACCTCAAAAGGTACGGGGGTTGATGCCAAACTAATCTAAAAGCGTCGAAGGACTCATTTCGTGATCCCACGCCCCCTTGCCCAAAAAGGTACGGGGCTGACACCAAAGTAATCTAAAAAGGCCGAGGGTTTCTTTTAGTCGCCATTTGCACATTTTGCCCCAATAAAAAAAGATTCCTCAACAATCATGCTAGCACTAAAGCATCGGATCTCATCAGAGCACTCCCTCCAAGAATTCTATCATCAGCTCTCATTTTGGTTCCCCACTTTGCTATTGAAAGTTTAGCGACATTCAAAGTTTCGCAACTTACTATTGGACGCCCCCGCCACCAACTTCAGTGTCACAACCAACACCTTTGCAAACATACCAATGAGGTTTTGTCATCAAATTTGGCAACCAATAACACTGCCTTTGTCGACTTTTCGATGAGGGGATTCAACAACGACTTCAGCGCCATCAACAACGGCTCTGCAAATGTGTTGGCAAGGGGCTATGCCACTTCGATGTCAATGACTATGCCTCCAATAAACATTTGGGGGGGGTTCACCAATGACTTCATTGTCATCAACAACATTTTCACCAACATTTCGGGTGGAGGAGTCGTCATCGGCATCTTCGACTTTGCTTTCGCCAATATTTTCGAGTGAAGCGATCACCATCGCCATCTTTGAAAGAATTTCTCACAAAGCCAAGAAGGGTTGGCGCGGAGCACATTGGACAAGCAATTCGCTCAAAGACAAAAGCTTTGCCTAGTGCCCGTGAGTGAAGGCTTGAAGACATGTCGTGATCATCCACAATATTTCGTCCACATCAACTGCTTCGCCTACTTCGACTATATCAATGCCTTCGATGAAGGCTGATTCACAAGGAGCAAGACGCCAAGGACCGGGTCATGGAGGCGCGAGCAAAGGGTGCCATCAAAGACTAGCGGAAGACTAGCTAGAGACAAAGCAGCCCCTAGACTATCTATGTATCACCATCAAGGCACGTACAACGTGTGCTAGGTGGCCGAGTGAACAAGATGATGGCGACAGGAAAACTCGGGTTCAAACCCATGGGGCATCACAAGTAGGAAGTGGACCAATAAGCTAATTCAGGTGACCAAGAAAATTATCTGAACCATGAAGATCATCAAAAAGGTTTGGGTCCCAAAGGAGAAGTAGAGTCCACGAGACCCTAGGAATTTGGAGAGGCTTACATAGATCCACTTGTGCGTGGGCAAGGCCCGTGAGCTATACGCGTATTACCAGACTACAAAGCTTGGCTGTTGCGAGGGCATACTCGCGACATGTTGCAACAAGGACTAGTGGAAAGCGTGATATTTCTGATACCTCAGGAAAATATATAGTCATGCGGAGTGCATTCTCTAACTCAATTTACGTTTCTTCATTTACCTATTGCTTTAGTTTTCTAGTCTAGTTTGCTAAGTTAGTTAATAGGATTGGAACCAAAGGGTGCAAAACTTTTTTTGCCTTAAAGATAGCAACACTTAGAAAAAAACTAGTGCACGTGTAGATAAAATTTTGTGTAGGTTTTGTAGGTGACTTTTGGGCCTTAATTTTTAAGTGACTAAATTCATCCCTCCTCTTAGGCATCATGCTCCTTGCACCAATGACACATGACTAGAAGCAGTTTTTGCAGCTGCCTCTAGAAATAGGTTCTGTAGTAGTGAATGGTCTTTAGAATGAAGGGGCATCTAGATGTTTAGGGAGTAAGAAAAGAATATGCATCTCTTCAACTTAGGGCATGTAGATTCCTTCAAGTATTTGCATTTGCATCTTCATCGTTCTCAAAATATAACAAACATAAATGATCCAAGCATCATGCATGCATGCAAGAACTTTAGATCAACTTGGATTTGATATAATTCTTAATTAGATAGTTTGTTTGGCCATGGTTTATGTCTAAATATAATTGCATTTGTGACACCTTGTGAATCACAACTCAAGCTCTATGAAAAGATTGTGCTCGATTCAGATACAGGTTGCCATTCCACAAATTATGAGAGAGTAGCACTAGTACATTTCTAACATCAACATCTCTCCTTTCATACTAAATGCACCTTTACTAAGAAATTTTATTTAATTTGTGTGCACTCACCTCCTAATCCACATATATGCATACTTGAATTCTACAAAATCTTCACATACTTGTAAGCTAAAAGTCTTATCTCTGCTTTGAACAGAACTGCCACACCACTTCCTAACACCGGTCAATGGTTGCTTGCTTCTATAACTAAATGAAAAGCTCCATTAGCTTGGTTGATCTAATAAGAGCTCATGTTATTCTTCACCATTATCTGATGTTTATCATGATGGGGTTCTCAATTCTGCTTGACTGCATCTAAGCTCCTGGTGTAGGTATAGCCACAAGATATAACTCAAATACGATGAAAGGCAATTAATTCCATCGGCCACATTTCGGTTTTTTCCAAATTAATCTAGAGGGCAGTAATTAGGCGGTAGAGTATTAATTGGAATGGATTGAAGGAGTTGGGCGGTGCTCCGCCGGCATGCTGATTGTTATTTTAAGCCCAGGCTTCAAAATAGTGTGTGTGTGTGTGTGTATACACACACATATATATAGGCCGTTTGCTTTCGACCATCACTTTCATTGCTACTATTCTTCTGTATGCAAGATCTTAGTGCCCTGCAGGTTATCATCTTCAAATCAGTGTCGGTTCAAAACCCCCCTTCACTGCCGGATTTTGAACCGACACAGGCAAATCGGCAGTGATTGGGGGTTGACAGTGATGTGATTTCCAAAAAAACACAAAAAATGGGCTGAAAAATCGGAATTTTTTTAATACTGGGAGAGACCCCAGTGGACAGCCACAAGTCACGCGCTCAAACCCCCGACCTCCTGCTTCGCATGTTCATCCCCTAACCACTCCATCTGTAAGACGCTTGTGTCTAAATGAGTTATTTGTCCTAGCCATTTTATGTTCATCCAATTTTGAAATGAGTATTTGGGACCCTAAACGAATTCAAATGAAAAAGTTGTCAACTACAAAGTTTTATAACTTTTCGAGATCTACAATTTTAGGTTTTGTCATTTCTCCATCCGAGGTCATTTGAAGAATTTAAATTTCAAATGTGACAAAAGTCTACTGTAATTTTCCATGGATAAATGATTTCAAATGAAAAGGTTGTCAACTGCAAAGTTGCACAACTTTTCGAGATCTACAACTTTTATTTTGGACATATCTCCATCCGAGGTCATCTGAAAAATTTGAATTTTAAATTTGAGAAATCAAACGTAATTTTTGTTAGATAGATAATTTCAAATGAAAACGTTGTCAACTATAAAGTTGCATAACTTTTCGAGATCTACAACTTTTGTTTTGGTTGCTTCTTGATCCAAGAACCTTAAATACCACTACACTCTCACTTATAACTATGAAACATATGGCTTTAGTTGATATTAACTTCTATGGAATCTTACGAATCAAATAGAGGGACATCATAACGACTTCAAATAAAAACTTGTGAACTACAAAGTTGCATAACTTTTAGGGATCTACAACTTTTGTTTTGGGCGCTTCTCCATCTGAGATCCTTAATTACCACTGCACACTCACTTATGACTATGAAGTATATATGGACTCCTTTGGTATTAACTCTATAAAATCTTGTGGTGTGTATTTGGACATCGAAATGATCTCAAATCAAAAATATTTGAACTACAAAGTTATAGATCTTGTCAAGTACTACAACTTTAATCTAAAGTTCATCTTCATCGAACATCACATGAGAAAGTTACAGAGTTTTTTGCAACATATTAGTGTCGATTCTAAAACCAACAGTGATGACCTAATATCACTGTCGATTCTTGGCTAAACCGACATTGGTATCATTGTCAGTTTTAGCCAAAAACCGACAGTGATGACCCAATATCAGTATCGGTTCATCCTATCTCTGCTAGTTTTAGCTAAGAACCGGCAGCGATGTGCCGGGAGGCACTATCACTGTAGTGAATGTCATATCTATAGTAGTGTCAACATTCTCATTCAGCTTGGGCATACAAATACTATGTAACACCCCAGAGTCCAAGCGGCTCAGATCCACTCTGCACGCTGAGCGAACCACACCTACCACCATTCCACTTACACTTTCGTCCTCGCTTCACGTAAAAGGATTAACCCGGGGATGGTGACATGGACTCTATAAGCCTTAAATGTTGGTCTAACCCACCTTTAACATTCAAGGTGGGACTAAACCACCACAATATCTCATTAACATGCACATGGACCACTCTGGGTCAAACTCCAAATTGGGTCGGATATGACATACTATATTTCCATAAGATTTTGATTCAAATGGTTTGACATCTGGTTACTAAGGTAAAAGTTAAATTTTTCATTAAGGGCATGTGCCCCGTGCACACCACTATTGGCTGCACATAGGAATGTCTGCATATCAGGAGATATCTTGTCTCTCTCCTATTTTGCATGCATCACATGTACATCCAACAGTGATATACATAGGGCACATATGCTAAGGGCAAAAAACTTATGTTTGTCTTGTTAGTTCATTTGTCTTATCACCTACCTAGTATATCAGTTTTCTACAATGGTACAAACTAAACTACTCAAGTATATTTTCACGACTGCTGTTCAAGCTTGCCCAAATGAATATGATAGGCCCAACTGGGGATAGATAAGCTTTTTGTAGATATTTTGAGACCAAATCCTAGAGCTAGTGGCAGTTGCAATGACCTTAGACTCCTCATCTATCCCTAATAATAAAGAGGCAAAATTTATACTGTTTTCCAAATCAAGCGTGGATGAATTTTTCTACTCGTCAGTAGAGTTGGAGACCAACACGGCATGGATGAATTTTCCAAATCAATAGTGTGGGGTGCAAGAGGAGAAAACTGAGGCCACGCCCTGCACTAGATTGAGATAAAAACAGGAGCAGGATTAAGCTGAGACTTAATCGAAATCGAAATCACCAAGACAACTTGACCAAATAGAAACGAAGTCAAATCCAAAGAGATAGAATAGAAATTAAGAAAAACAACCATCATATAAATTATGTAATGCACCAACAAAAATCAAGCGTCAGACAGGTCGACTGGATGAGAAGTCGGTGAGATTGGAGGCCATCAGGCCCGTGGCATCGGTGAAGACCGCGATGGCGGCAGCGAGGTGCACAAGGTGGCGGTGGCACTCCTTGTTGGCCGGGTGGTGGTAGATCTCGTTCCCAAATATGCCCCGGGAACGAGGAGTGCCTCCACCCGGCACTAGAAGGGGCGAGACTAGGTGAGGAGACTGCCACGGGGAGGAGCAAGGGGACCGTCACGGGGAGGCTAGCGTGAGTGCGGATGCCGGCACCAGAGGAGCAAAGGAGGCTAGGCACGGGGAAGGGTGAGGCTGGCGCTGGGAGGAGCGGAGGCTGGTGAACGGAGGTCCCTCCGAGGCGGCATGGGGAGGGCGGACGAGGCCGGCGGCGACAATGCCAATGCCCCTCCGAGCGATGTGGACATGCGGGGATATGTGCATGCGTGTGCCGTGTAGACAGGAAAAGGATGAGGACGAGAAACAACCTTTCACGCGTTAATCAGACAGCCCATTAATACCAGCCGACAGGAACTAACCTGCTGGAGGAGGGGAGATGGTGAGGGGAAGGGGCCCGCCGCCGGCTCCTCCGACGCCGTCCGGCCCCCGGTGTGCCTCCAGCAGCCCCACGCCGTTGTCCTCCCGTGCGCCTCCGCAGCCCCGCCGCCGTCCGTCCGCAGATTTGGCTTTCGCTGCGCTCAACCTTCGCCCGGGGATGGTAGTCCAGGCGGAGATCCTTCGACGCTATGGCTCTCCGATCAATTTTGATCCTTCTTCATCAGCTAAGGAATTCTTCCTGGTTCTCTCTGTTGGTCGATGCAAGTTTCGTCTTTCTATTCTCTTTGTAGAGCATCTTCTTCAATCTGTCATTGGTGGTATTGGTTCTGCTTTCTGGGTTGTTCAGCTCGATGACAGAGTGTTCAGGTTTTCAGTAGCCTGTCCGCAGGTTGGTTTTCATGTTTACAACCTCCGTTCTTATGAATGTCAAGAGTTCAAGGTCTTCTTCCACCTCTGGCATGGTGGCGGCCCGAATTATATTGTTGAGTATCGTAATTGGTGCATTGAGCATGATGCTGAATGGGAACAGGTCTCCAGGCGCAAATCGGTACATCTCACTGGTGCCAATGCTATCCCTGTTAATCGTTCTGATCTTCGTCTTCGTCGAGATCCAAATCCATGGCGTTTTCAAACTCAAATTCTTCTTTTAGTAATGTTCGTCACTATCCTTTAATTCCTGGGCGTAACTCTGTCTTTAAGAGGATCATTTATCCTCTAAATAAGTCTTTCAAAAAACCTACTGTTTCTTTTCTGGATGCGGGTGTTGTAGGCCCAATACCGAATTTGCAAAGATGTTTTAGGGGCAATGGGCCGCTGATACAATTCTGCTCACATTGTTTGTCCCCGGACCATACCTGGCCCAGCTGCAAAAATTTAGTTAGGTGCCGCAGATGTCTCCTCCTAGGCCATGTTTCTGGAAACTGCTGTCTCTCGCCTCGAATGGCGCGTTTCCACTCTCGGCCATATGCCGCTTCGAATTCTCATGTTTTCCGCTCTACTGAGTCGCTGATCACTGGGCCTGCAGTTTCTCACACACCCAAATTATATCACTCTCTCACTGATTACATTAAAGAGCATTCCAGCATTCAGTCACCTCCTCCCCCTATCACTGTCTCCTGGAGGCGGCCTTGGAGGATTCAGGCGCCGGAGTTCATCGACGACGAAGGTTCGCCGTCAGCTGACTCACCATTGTTTGTGATCACCTTTTCGTCCTTTCGTGAGTATGCACGTCGCGTTCTTGGTTTTCATTCTCTACCTCCCACTGTTCATGTGTCTTGGCTTCTGAAAACCCCCTTTGTTGCTACAGTAAGCCCCAGCCTGACTGCAATGGCTTATCGATTCATTGATCCAACTCCGTTTATGCCACCTTGGGGCCAGCGAGTCATTGTTCCAGGTAGACCTACAATGCGTAGAGTGGTTACTGGAAGACTTCGTCATGTGAATAATGATTTGGCGATTGCTTATATCAATCCTCTACCGCATGCTCAAATGGATTTCAATGTTATTCGGGAAACTGTAGCAGAATTTCTGAATGTTCAGATGGGTATGCCGTATCACTCTATCCAACCATGCCCTTTTGGTCAGGCATATGTCACCTTCAGTCGTGTTTCTCACAGGGATGCAATGGTCAATAGTGGGCCTCATCAATTTGGAAATGCCCACATCACTTTTATTCCACATGACAAGGCCTGGAATAACAGAATTTCAGTTTATACTCATGATGCATGGTTGATGTTGTTGGGTCTGAACATTGATGCCTGGTCTTATGCTCTGGTAGAAAAGGCAGTATCCAATTTTGGCAAGCTTATAGTGTGGGAGGAGGATCATGACAATATGGCTAGAGCTTTAGTTAAAGTCAGAGTTTCAGGGTTGGATGAGATTCCTTGGTTCTACAATTTCTCGGAAGGAGAAGACCCTGATTCAGAAAGCTGGACAGTTCAGTGCGAGATTATTTCAACAACTATGCTTGGTGCTCAGGCACAAGATGAAGATTTCCCTCCAGTTGATCTAGACCCTAATCATTTTAAGTTCTATGGTTATGGACAACCTGGACAAGGCCCTCAACCTCTTCAAGAGAGCCCTAATGGGCCTGCACCTGCACCTCAGGGGAACCAAGCTTGGGCACCATGGAATCAACATCCAGCAGATCAGCAAATGCAAGTCCAGCAGCTACCAGATATTCTTGATGATGCTCCACCACTTATTCCCATTCAGCCTGTTGAACAGAATAATGTTGTGAATGGTGAGGGTCTAATTATGCCTCAGGAAGAAATTATTCAAATTGCCAATCCCAATGCTGAAGAACCTCCTGTAGCTATTGAGCAAATACTGGCTATGGATGATGACACTGACACTGATTCTGATTTTCATCCTCAGGCTCAGCTGCCCATTCCTTCAGTGGAAATTGTGGATTCCCCAGTTTTAAATAATTTACAGCCACTTATGCCTGAAGAGTTTCCAGAAGGGGAACTAATGGGCTGGATAAATGAAGGAGGTAATGAGTTGGAACGAAATCATTTGGAAAACCGAGATAATGGTCTGGAGTTTCCACAAGTTGCACAGCAACATCTGAACGATGTTGATCAGTTAGAGCAGAATCAGTTAATGCAGCAGCCTCAACAAGTAGAGCAGGCACCAATACCAAATCATTTCAATCCAGATCAGATCCACCTAGGCTTTGTGCAAACCTTTAGCCCCCCAATAATGAAGGTTGCCAACAACATAGCTCTGAGCTCTATTTCTGACAAGCACGTTGGGCTTTCTAAGGGTAAAGAAATATTGGAGCTCAATGCTGATAGTACCTCTTCTTCCAGCCCAAGCCCAATGGCTATCAGATGCTAGGCTAAATTCTTTGCAAATATGGATGATAATCTCCCAACAGTCACTATACCCGTAGAATGGGTAAACTTCTTCACATTGCTTATGCTAAAGCAAGGTTCATATGATTGGGCTAAAGATTTCTTGACTTCAAAAGCTTGGTCTCTTCTTCAGAGTTACTATGGTAATCACAACTTATTCTCCTTTTTCTCTGCCTCCCAAAAAGCCTTCTGTTGTTATTTCTGATATTTCCTGCTCCTCTTTAGAATCCCTGCAAGCAGATGTTGATGCTGGAATACCCAATCCAGCTTCTCCAAGGATATCATCTGCTTCTGGTGACCAAGAGTTTTCAGAGGAACAAGCTACACCACCTCCTTCATCTACCGTCTGCAAAACTCCACCAAAAGGAAAGAGAGGTAAAAGGGTTCCAATTTCAGAAGCTGATCTAAGAAGAAGTAGTAGGCTACATAATCAGCATAAAGGATTTAAATCCTCTATTTGCAAGGATAGAAATTGCCTGGGATGTTCCCCTAATCCCCCTGTTCTTTCTCCTTCTATAGTGCGAGATCTGGGAGTTTCCTTTTGCAGTGTGGATCCAACAAAGCTAACTGATGACAAGCTCCATGCAAAGGCTCAGAAGGGAGCAATAGGCAAGTCCAAGAAGCTTAAGCTGACCATGGATCCAGAGGTTGGCACATCCAAGCAAAGCAAACCCACCTCCAAGAAGAGTAGCAAGTCTAGCAAGACTGACTGTGATAACAGTCCAAGGGCTGGGTCATTTAGAGGCCCAAAAAATTGATGCTTTCTAGCTGTTTCGCTTTCTCTTAGTATCTTGTTATCATGGGTATAAAACAATGGAATATTTTGTCTTGGAACATTAGGGGGATAAATTCAGACAAAAAGTAGAATGCTATCTATGATCGTTTGTGCAATAATAACTGTGATGTCCTGTGCTTGCAAGAGACAAAACGTGAGACTTTTGATGTGTCCTATCTCAGAAATTTTAGTCCTGCATCTTTTGATTCCTTTATATCCTTGCCATCCGTTGGTGCCTCAGGTGGCTCTATAATTGTATGGAAAAGTTCTGTGCTTAGGGGCTCCTTGATTTTTCAGAATTCTTATGCTTCCTCGGTTGAGTTCACATCCCTGCATAATAATGTCACTTGGGTTCTAACAAATATTTATGCCCCTTGCACTCCACAGGGTAAAAGAGAATTTCTTCAATGGTTCAAGCACATATGTATGCCAGATCATGTGGATTGGCTTATAGTAGGGGACTCTAACCTTTATCGTAGTCCTGCTGACAGGAATAGAGAAGGAGCAGACTTGGCTGAAATTTTCTTATTCAATGAAGCTATAAATGCTTTAGGCTTGATTGAGCTCCCACTAAAAGGTAAAAGGTTTACATGGACCAACAAACAACATCCACCTCTTTTGGAGAGACTGGATTGGTTTTTTACATCACCTAGTTGGACCCTTAACTACCCTATCACCTCGGCTTTCAGTTTAACTGCAGAAACTTCAGATCATGTGCCTTGTCTCATCTCTATCTCTACTGCTATCCCAAAAACTCATATTTTCAGATTTGAAAATTACTGGCTGTATCATGAAGATTTTATGAATCAAGTACAATTGGGGTGGCAAACTGATTTTCATCATGCTGATGCTGCAAAATTGATAACTGCAAAGTTTAAGAATTTGAGGAAGGTCTTGAAACAGTGGAAGTTTACTCTCTCCAACCTGAAACAGAACATAGCAAATGTTAAGCGTGTTCTAGACTTCCTAAATCTTTTGGAAGATTTTAGAGACTTATCTTTGGTTGAATGGAATTTCAGAATCATTCTAGAGGACAAACTTATATCTCTTCTTCAGCAGCAAAAAACTTATTGGAAACAAAGGGGAACAGTAAATTGGGTAACTTTAGGTGATGCTAATACAAAGTTTTTTCATGCAAATGCAACAGTCAAGTACAGAAGAAATTTGATTACCCAACTATTGAATGATCAAGATGAACCCCTTTTTAATCATGAAGACAAGGCTCAACTTATTTGGAATTCCTTTAAAGATAGGCTTGGCACTAGCAACTTTACAGGAGTTCTTTTTGACTTGCCAAATTTAATGCAAGGCTCTGTGGACCTCTCCAGTTTGGTAGCTCCTTTCACTCATGCTGAAATTGATGTAATTGTGAGAAATTTGCCTTCCGACAAATCTCCTGGCCTAGATGGTTTCAACACAGATTTTTTGAAAAAGTGTTGGCACATTGTTTGTGAGGATTTCTATTCTTTATGTGATGCTTTTCATTCTGAAAATATTTGCTTGCAAAGTATTAATGGCTCTCACATAACCCTTATTCCAAAGAAAGATGACCCTCATAGAGTTTCTGACTACAGGCCCATTTCCTTGTTAAACAATTCAGCCAAGCTCATAACTAAAATTCTTGCCAATAGATTGCAGCTGGTACTTCCTCATCTGATCCACAAAAATCAATATGGATTTGTTAAGTCTAGAACAATTCAAGATTGTGTTGCCTGGGCCCTAGAGTATTTGTATATGTGTCATCAATCAAAAAAGGAAATCATCATTCTTAAATTAGATTTTGAGAAAGCTTTTGACAAAGTTAAACATGATTTAATGTTGCAAATTATGGAGCCCAAGGGATTTCCTTCTAAATGGATTAACTGGATGAAGATAATTTTTGGTTCAGGTACTTCCTCAGTCTTACTTAATGGCATACCATTAAGTAAGACTGAGAAAGTACCAGGAAAGGTCTTCCACTGTAAAAGAGGTGTTAGACAAGGGGATCCTCTCTCACCCCTGCTTTTTGTTCTTTCAGCAGACCTACTTCAATTTGTACTTAACTCTGCTAGAAATGACAATCTTCTTACTTTGCCTATACCTCTTGCTAATGATAGTTGTTTCCCAATTTTGCAATATGCTGATGATACTCTGATCTTTATGGAAGGGGATGTTAATCAGCTCCAGCACTTAAAGGATATTCTTCATTCTTTTACTGAATCTACTGGCTTGAAAGTGAACTATGAAAAATCATTTATGGCTCCCATCAACATCTCTGAAGAAAGACTGGATATTTTAGCTAGTACTTTGGGTTGTGCTAAGCAAACTTTACCCTTCACTTATTTGGGACTACCTCTTAGTATAACTAAGCCTTCAGTAGCTCACTTCTGGCCTCTAGTCTCTAAATGTGAGAGAAGATTGGTTAACTTTTCCTCCTTCCTTACTGAAGCTGGTAGGCTACAATTAGTAAATGCTATTCTTACTAGTCTGCCTACTTTCACTATGTGCACCTTTTTGCTGCCAAAGCAGATAATTAAGCAAATAGATAAGTTTAGGAAGCACTGTCTATGGAGAGGGTCTGATATGAACAACAGGAAACCTTCCAAAGCTGCATGGCCTTTAGTTTGCATGCCAAAAATTGAAGGGGGTCTTGGGGTTTTAAATTTGAAGTATCAAAATGAGAGCTTATTGATGAAATATCTGCACAAGTTTTTCAACAGGCAGTCAGTCCCCTGGGTTCAGTTAGTTTGGGATCATTATTATTCCAGAGATAATTTGTCTTCTCTACATAGGCCTTTCAGAGGTTCTTTTTGGTGGAGAGACATTCTCAAATTGCTCGAAGATTATAAGAAAATGGCACAAATCAATGTTAATGATGGCTCTACATGCTTCTTTTGGCTTGACAATTGGAACAATGGTGCTTTGTATCTCACTTATCCTGAGCTCTTCTCATTTGCAAAATCTAGTCACACATCCCTCAAATCAGTAGTTCACTCTGAATCTTTGGAGGAACATTTTCATTTACCTCTTTCTGTTGAGGCTTTTCAACAGTATCAAATTCTTCTTACTATTATTCAATCTCTGCAACTTAATCATGATGCTGATATTTGGTCATATGTGTGGGGTACTAGCTTCTTTTCTTCAAAGCAGGCGTACAAGCAACTTGTTGGTCACCAACAGATTCATAACTCCTATAGATGGCTTTGGATTTCTTCTTGTCAAAATAAGAGGAAAGTCTTTTTCTGGGTAATTTTAAGTGACAGGTTGAACCCAGAGCTTTACTCAGAAGGAAGGGTATGTACCTTGAGGATTACAATTGTGTTCTTTGTTCTCTTAACAGTGAAGAAGATCTCCTGCACATGCTTTTCCATTGTCCCTTTGCGGTGGCATGTTGGTATAGTTTACAACTTTTCATTCCAAACTCAGAGGATATCTTTGTCATTCTGGAAGATCTCAAGACTCAGTTGCGGGTTCTTTTCTTTATGGAGATCATAGTCACTATGTGTTGGGCAATTTGGATGATGCGAAATGATGCTATTTTCAGGAATTTGGCTCACTCGATTCAAAGATGCAAGGCAGTCTTCAGGCATGAGTTTGCTCTAGTTATTCTAAGAGCAAAGGCACGGTACCATCCAATGATTGATCAATGGCTAGACAACTTTGTGTAATTCTTGCTATTTTTTTCCTTACTTTCTTTGTTTCATGAGCCCAGTTTGTAAGACTTTGTACTTGTTTTAATTTAATAAATTTTCAGTAGGGGCCTGGCCCCTCCTGTTTCATCAAAAAAAAATCAGACAGCCCATTTTAGTTTTTCTTCACACAAAGGAATTGCCCGCCGGTTTGTCTAAAAATTAGTAGCAGAGAAATGCCGGTCGATATTTATCGTTAGGTTTTGAAATATTTGAGATAAAATTTATTGGGGATAAATACAGGCTTAAATCTATGTATGTATACCTTTGGCTAAGCATTGTTTTTGTTAGTAGGGAAATGTAGGTTTATTTCCAATCTATATACTATATTTAATCAGACTTGCTAGCGCCCGAACGTCCGATCCGGGGCGCTAGTGTCGAACGGTGCTTCCGCGCCCACGCTTGACACACCCATCTCTCGCGCCCGCACCCATCTTAATTCGGAGGCTGCACGGACCCATGCATGCGCGGGACCATCCCGAGCCCGCTCCGTTTCATGCGTCTGCATGCACGCAGCAGCAACACCAACAGGCACGTGTTGTGACCCATAGCGGCACGATGACCCACGGCGACGCACTAGCAACAACAACATGTGTTTCCTCGAAATACTTTTGAAACATCCAAATAAAACACTTACAACATATGTATGAAACAAATAAAACACTTGAAACATGCGTTTAAAACATGTGTGTATAGCCATAGCAACATGCGCAACACAGATCTACTTTTAAAACATCCAAATAAACATTTGCAACGTACGTTTGAAATAGATGAAATACTTGAAACATGCGTGTATAGCCAGTGCAACATGTGCAACACTAAGATCTACATTTGAAACATCCAGATAAAACACATGAAACATTTGGAACATACACTTGCTACATGAAACATACGCTTGCAACATGCATATATAGCTATTGCAACATAGGAAATATCCAGATGAAACACTTGAAAACGTACATATGAAACACCTGAAACACGACATCGCCAGCAACCTCGACCTGCCTTGTGGAGAACTGCAGTAGCCCCCTCCTCGACGAAAGCCAGGGACTCGGCGACGATGGAATGGAGGTGGCGGCGAAGGCCTCAGCCTCGATGGCCATGGCGGCGCACACGGCGGGCTTCGGGACTGCGCTGTAGCTCTAGGAGAGGACGTTGGGCGTCACAAGCGTTTGCACATGGCGGCGCACCATGGCATCACATATGCCCTGTGACAGCGACCAGATGCTAAGCGACAGGACTAGCACCTCCTCGGCCTTGGTGCTCGCGGTGGCCACCAGGGCGGCGCTAGCGGATCCCTCTGGGGTCGCGGGCTAGTTGTCCTCGGCGACACCATTGGGGGCACCCTCCGCCATGGCTGCGACTTGCGGGGGAGAGTTCGGAGTGGACCACGCCAAAATCCGCGGCAGCGCGGACTCAGCAGCGAATAGAGGTCGCATGAGACGAGTGAAGCCAGGCTCCAAAAGTTCGAGAGTGGTTTTTTTTACAAACATATGGAGTGAAATGTGGACAAGACGCAGTGGGCTGTTCGGGCTGTCGAGGCCCAGGACAATGGCAGCGTCCGCGAGCATTTCCGATATTTAATTTAACCAACATACAGATTCTGATTCTAAAGTGCATTAGAATAAATGACACAAGATATAAATTCCATTGCAAAGCACGGGCACGTTTGCTAGTCCCTATACAACTACAATTTTAAGGGTGGTAAGGCTATTTTCTTGCTCCAACCGACCCCAAATAATCCCTTTTCAGTGGCCAACAAAAACACCGTACCTTTCTCCCCTCAATGGAGTAGCATCTCCGCCCCCATATAGCATAGGCCTCACAGTAGTTTCTTTTTCTTCCCTGCTCATCGTAAGCCATGCCCGCCGCCTCCGTCGAAGCACCGCAGTCCGCACCTGTGCCGATGAGCTGAGCCTAGAGACACGACTCTGGTTCCCGTCGGACATCGCCAGTCCATGCCCGTGTAAAACCAAGGATGAGCGAGTTGGACCGCGACATGTTGAGCTACTGAATCAAGCGTTGGTAAGCTACCCTGATCAAACAAGATCCTATGCCACCAGTATCGATGTCGAGGGCGGTGATCTCTATTGTTGGACAAGATCGGGTGATTATGCTCTCTACTTATAGCTGCGTCATCGGGAATCAATCTCAAGGAACTTCCATGGAGGGCTCAAGGGAGAGGTGCAACTAGCAAGTGAAGGGAGGCAATGCTAATGAGGACTGAGGAGGGGTGTCCAACGGTGAACTGGGATGCCAAGGAAGAAAAATAATAGAGACGGATTATTGGTGGACTGCAAAACCATCTTCCCAATAATCCTAGAATAGTTTTGGGATGACCTCAATACCAATTTAGGGAATGTTTGATTATTCAAGAATGGAGGCAAGCACCAATCTAGCTGATGAATGGTTATACAAATTACACAATCATTCTAGCTGGAAATAGTTCCAGGCCCTGGATCCTAGACAACCGAAGCCCTTAGGGGGTGTTTGGATCTCCCTGTCAAATCGGATATTTGCATGCTAATTAAGAGGACTAAACATGAGTTAATTATAAAACTAATTGCACAATGAAGACTAATCTATGAGACGAATTTAATAAGCCTAATTAATTCAGCATTAGCACATATTTACTATAACACCACATTATCAAATCATGAACTAATTAAGCTTAATAGATTCATCTCACAAATTAGTCTCCATTTGTGGAATTTGTATTAATCTATATTTAATACTCTAAATTAGTGTTCAAACATCCGATGTGATAGGGACTAAAGTTTAGAAGAGGGTATCCAAACACCCCTAATAGAAATGAGATATTGGAAAATGGGTGGAGATGCCTTATGCATGTAAAGTGGATGGTATGTGCTGTGCTTTTACTTCATGTATCACGATAGGCTTGGTTGCGGTACACCCAAATGAATGTGAGCCCTTCATTCATTTCGATCGGACAATTACGATCATCTATTACCTCCTAAGAGGTAATATATTTATTGAATTTTTCATTTTATAAAAAAAAAGCTAAATAAGGAATATTTTAGCAATAAAAAATCTTGTCTAGGTTTGATTCATGCATCTATGATTTAACAGATATCCCGGTCTCCTCATCATGCACAATCTTGCATACGTGTCCAATGAGGCAATGAATGTGTGAGTACCTGAACCCAACAGTACGTGAAATTTATGTGCATAAGTGCCCAATGTACATGTCCAAAGTACAAGAAATTTTACATGCATACCTTTACATGCTCAATATACTTAACAGCTATATAGTTTATTAGAAAGCTACTCTATTATGTAATATAGTTTTAATTGAGTTGTATTTTGTAACATATTTTTTAGATCGCTAAGTTCACATATCAGTTACTATATATGTTGGTTATTGATTTCTTTCATACATGTATCTTATTTTATAACTGAATATGTAATGTATTTTTCATGCAAAGGGACAAAGCGAACGATGCCCACAGAAAAGGAAGGGACTGTGTGCCCTTGCTCGTCTCCCGTGATGAGGTGATTTAACAATGTTTCCTTTTTCTTTTCTTAGATTAATCAATTTATTAATTCAAAACATCTAGAAAATCAATGGCTAAGATTCGTTTGAGGTATTACCTCCTAGGAAGTAAAATTTGTACCATCTTACCTTGATTTGATCTTTTAACAGCCATCATGTGCGGGCTGGATCTCCATTGCAATGTTGGCTATCCTGAGAACTTCGCCACGGGATTGATCATCTTCAACTTGTCTATATTTCTCATATTGCCTTTACAGTGACTAGCGATGGTTGATTCGTTTGTGGGTTTTGTTGGATGCCCTGAATCTGAATGTTAGCAGAATTTTCCTGGGTTATACAGCTGGTTTTCTGCAGGTTGAGATTGTTCGGTGTCAGCACTTGAGTTAAAACATGTTTAAACAGAAATGTAACTTGAGCCTAGTGGTGCCAGAATTCATAGATGTTTTGCTTCTGCACGGAAAGCTAATTGTTGTCAGTACATTTTGATGTCTGTGTAACTGTAATCCCCAGGCGAGTGAATTTTACTTGAACACGAACAGAGCATTGTAGCACAGCTTACGCTATTCGTAACGAGAGTACAAGACAGTTCCAAAAGTTGAGAGTGTAGCGGAAGCTGATGGTGCAGAATGGCTGAAATATTCGGGAGCAGAGCTGTCAAGAACCGAGTGTGGGCCGGGACGAGGGGACGCCCGTCGGTAGTGTCTCTCTTCTTCTTCTTTTGAACCGGGGACCTCAGTTGCACGTGAAGCAAGGCGACAACCAAATACAGCAGCCAGCAGCTTTGCGCAATCTTGTCCACATCCATGGCGCCATCACGCACACCGGGCGGCACAGGCGCACAGCCATGCTATATCTTCTCCTCTTCCTCACCCGTCCGTCTCCATCGTCAAGGGGCCGGAGCACCGAAGCAGCTAGGGGATACGGCGGCCGACGGCAATGGCAGCGACCAGGGCGTCCCCGCTGCTGATCTTGCTGCTCATCATCATCCAGCTGAACTTGCTCCTCCACCTCCCCGACTCCTCCCCCATCACCGCCCTCGCGCAACCAGCTGATGAGCAACAGCAGAACGCCAAGCAACACCGTCAGCCCGCGCTGGTGCAGTCGACATGCAACTCCACGAGCTTCTACGACGTCTGCATCGCCGCGCTCGCCGCGGACCCCTCCAGCTCCACGGCCGACGTCCCGGGCCTCTGCACCATCGCCGTCTCCGCCGCGGCCGCCAACGCCTCCGGCACCGCGGCCTTCCTCGGCAACGCCAGCGTCGCCGCGGCGACCCCGGAGGCGCACCGCGCGCTGGTCCGCACCTGCGCCGGCAAGTACGCCGCCGCGCGCGACGCGCTGCTGAAGGCGCGGGCGTCCCTCGCCGAGCAGGACTACGACTACGCCTTCGTGCACGTCAGCGCCGCCAACGAGTACCCCGCCGTGTGCCGGACGCTGTTCCGGCGCCGCCAGCAGCAGCAGAAGCAGCGCGGGGCGAGCAGCAGCCCGTACCCGCCGGAGCTGGCCAAGAGGGAGGAGGCGCTGCGGCGACTCTGCACCATCGCCCTCGACATCATCTCCCTGCTGCAAAATCAGGAGCCCCAGTAATGTAATTGTCAGTCGGTTGTAGTCGATCTTCATGCATAAGAGTACGTAGTGAAATGGAGCAATGGTCATTGATCGATCAAGCAGCATGTCATGAGTCGTGCTCGTGCAATGCAGTGCCGACACGAATACGACATGAATAGCTGTCCGCGGAATGAAAAAGGTTGCTCACGGACTGTTGTTTGCGGACGGGCATTGGCACAGTTTGTCTCTACCTCTTGGACTCAACCACCTCCTCACTCCTCGCTCGGTGCGCATCTTTTTCTTTTTACGCGAAAGCACAATGATGCTTTGCTTGCATCATCAGGAAGAAATCGCTTGTGAGGATCCAATGAATACCTAAGGCCGACCCCCAATGCACCAGAAGCTGCGTTCTCCTCGGCTGACAAAAGGTAAAGGCAGTGGATGGAGCGAGCCTTGTGGCAAGGAGGCACACTACTCTGACATCACTTTTTCAGAACCAGTTTAGTCCGGGATGGAAAAGCCGCCTGCACTTGTCAGGACCATGTAGAAATTGTAGTCTGCGTTGAGGAATAAAAAAAATCTTAGCTGCCTCGATCTACGTGGCTCAGTGCATTTTAGTGAGGCTAATACTCACCACCGCCTGCGTTGGGCGTGCCCTAAAACCTTCCCCAACGCTATGCTTATTCTTATAGCCTCAAGTACCATATAGGATCAGATAAAAAAGTATGTGTTTTATATTTGTCATAATGGATTGCAGAAGCTATATATGCATGGGAAAGAGAAGGTGGTCCATGCTAAAAAAGAAGAGGGAGAGGAAATAAAGGTGAGATATGATGAAAGCAAAAAGTTTCTATACAATGATAGTTTACAATGTGTAAATAGTAGTCTCAACATTTTCTAATTTATGTGGATCACTTTATTTGTACTAGAACCACTGACAATGTTAGTCTCCATTGGTGATGCCCTAAGAATCTCCAGCAAGAATGGCTGAGAGAGTAGCTAAAGAACAAATGGAAAGCCATATCATCAATGTTGTTATTGCATAGGAAAGAATTGTAGTTGATGCACATCTCGTTTTATATTTTTATTAGTTTAAAAGCGTTCATTGCAAGGGAACCAATACATCTTGAAATCAGAAGTATTATTGGTGGAACTAATTTATTCTAACTCGTATGATTATGGATCATGAGTCGGAGCCACATACAAGACCCGAAACATGCGAGGGCAGTTCGAGGAATAAAGAAAGACATGACGAAAGAATCTCTTCATTCTTTAATATTAGGAATAGAGATATAGATATACAGATTACTCTTTTCTTTAATATAAAGCTACTAGCTAATGTACCTATGCTTTACAACATAACACACAGTTTTTGGCATAATACGTTTTGGAATTGAACTCTTTATCATGGTTTTGTTGGTCAATATCAACTAATTATAATAGATAACACAAATATCTACTAGCAAATAAATATCACCAAGAGTCCATAAATATATTTAAATAACTTCAATGTAGTCACCATATGGTAGAAATGATTTTAGGAAAAAAATTGAAACTAGTTTAATAATTTCCTATGATAAAATATTTTTTGTGATTTTCCTGATACTATTAAATTATATAATTTTTATTCACATAAATTTTGTAGGAAAACAATTTGATAATTTTTCAAAAAAACATTAATAGTCTGATTTACCACCTAAAATATCAAGTTTAATTTATCCCCTTGCAGTTGTGGTAGTGTGGTTGACGTATTCTTTACGAAAACTATTTGATAATTTTTTCAGAAAAACATTTATAGTCCAGTTTACCACCTAAACTATCAAGTTTAAGTTATCCCCTCACAGCTGATGTAGTGTGGCATTACGTTATACAAAGCCGCAATCTAAAACGATTATCATGGAAGAAAATTGTTTTGAAAGTTACGAAGGTTAAAAACTAGGTTTTATAAATGAGGAACGAAAATTAGACTATCATAAAGTTGAGAGATGTCAAAAGGAACTTTATTTTTCAAGAGAATAGGATTTTTAAGAAAAATTCTATCTAATCTAACTCAACTGTTATGCAAGTCTGATTTGCCTCCCTTAATTAGAAAATCAAAATTTTTTTACTCATCCAATTTTAGAAATCACCTTGTCTTCCTTGGTGATTTCAGTTGACATGACACCACGTTCACGGCCCTACGTGGCACCACAACAATGAAAAAGATAAATCGGACTTTCGCTATAGCCCACAAGGTCAACTAGATTTATTAAAAAAGAATTAGGGATTTTTTTCAAAACGTTATCAAAATATTTTCCTAGAATAAGAACTTAAAAACACGAAATTCTGATTTAATGTTAGAAATTATTACAAAAAATATTTTAACTTAGAAAAATATATTTTAATCATGCTCTATGTTTTTGTTCCTTGCTTCAAATTATTTCCTTTTTTATTAAAATTCCTCCTATCTCAACTTGAGGCCCTGTCCAAATGCGAAGTAGCCCATACCATGGCCTACATAGTCTAAAAAGGCCCACTCTTGCTCTATAATATGGGCCAGGCCCAATGAAAGAAATCGGGAACTAGGGATGAAGATTGATGCAGTGCCAATAAGCAAGAAGGGCCCATTAAAGAGCAGTTTTTTTTATTTGACAACATGGGGCAGTAGAAGCTGGGCCTAGCAGGCTAGCAGCTTGCGCGTGGCGGCGACGGCGACGGCCGGGGGAGACTGAGCGGCCGAGGAGCCGGCGCGGGCGCGCGGCATCTGTGCATCGTTCGTCGCGCATCGCGCATCGCGCGAGCAGCACAGCAGGGCGCGGCACGCGGCGCCGCGCGACGCGCGAGCGCGCGGCCGGTCTCAGCGCCACGACGCATCAAAGCCGGCGCTAGGCAGGGCGCTATCGCACTGCTGCGCAGCTGTGACTGCGCTGGGCCCTGGAGGATTGGTGACGGTACTCACCAATTTGTGTTTTGCAGAAGAATTGGGAGAAATCAAGTAAGTACTAACTAGGTATATAAATATGGTTCCATTTCACTGATTCAATATAGCCCCTATTTTGATTCTCAGTTTCCAGTTGTAGATAAAAAAAATGCAGATTGTTTAGCATCATTATCTGCAAGACTATAATTCGTTGTGTAGATTGCAGATTGTTATTTATCATACTGCCTGTTAATCATGCTCTAGTGAAGATTAATTGGTGTCCCGCATCATCTATTGATTTGTCATGGACAAATCACATATTTTACCTCTCCGAGCGATGTATTCTGGATTGTTCAGCTATGTTTTCATGTAAAACTGCTTTAAATTCCTATGTGGGTCTTGTATGGGACATTTGAACTCAAGTTGGCCCATGACTACCCTCTCCTCTCTTCCATAGCTATCGCTAGTTCTATCTCCGCCTCATCCCGTATCGGTGCAACGAAGCCGCTTAAGGCAAGCAGAACCTCTCCCGAATCTACCATTGCTTAGTTTTAGCCATTAGCCCGTTAGGGTAAGGGTTTGGTATTTCTAGACCAAGTTAGCGAGTCCACTGGTGGATTATGAGCATATCAACCTTTTTTTTCTTATTACCCAACCACTGCATAGAAGTAGTGGTTTGTCTGATCAAATTTGCTTTTGTTCCCGTTTCACCTAATCATATGGGGACTTTGGAGGAAAAAGCTGGGTTATTATTTTTCGCGTGTTACGGGGTGCTTGCAGTAAAGGTGGTTAGATTACTTCGGAACAAGTAGTTCAATTTTGATAAGCATTGGGTTCTCTCAAATTATGGGCCTCAATCAATTCTGATAAGTGTTGGAGCACAAGTTCTGTTCTGTTCAAGTTATGGGCAACTTACTTCAAAATGGCAAACAAATGAACTAAAACAAGTTCTGTTCTATTTGCAAAAGTTCTAATTATATGCTATATGTACAGACAACTTCACAACTGGCCAGGAAGCTTCAAAGGTTGGCAATGGAGATGAGGGCCTGGGAATCTGTAAGCACGTCAAAGGACCTAACTGGGGAAATCGCACCTTATGCCACCGCCCTACATGATGTGTTCCTCCAGTCCCATTGCTCATCGTGCTTCACCAAGTTACTGCCACAACCCCTCTCTGTAGTTTCTTGCACGATTTGCTGTTCTCTTCGATACTGCTGTTCAGAGTGCTTTGGTGCAGATTCAGCAGTGCATTTTTCTTCTGGTGAATGTTGCTTCTTTGTGGACCACCTCAAGAGAGCCTCCCCTTCCTATGTTAGTGAAGGAACCAGTGATCTGCGTGCTGCCCTCCGCCTTCTTTATGTGCTTGAGATGCATGGTCTTGTTTCGTCTGATTCAATCAATAAGTACAGTAGAATTGGTGGACTTTCAGCAAGTGGTATTGAGGAAGTTTTGGAGGAAGGTGAGGTTATTGCTGAGAGGATACTGGAGGGGAGCTTATTGATGTCATCTGCCAGAAAATCAAGGGCACAGACTTCTTTTATTTTTTCCGATAGGCTTAAACTTGAGAAGATGGCATTATGGGCAGTGATTATCAATAGTGTTGAGGTGCAAATTAGTGAAGGGTTAGCTATGGGAGTTGCAGTGTATGGCCCAAGTTTCTCATGGTTCAACCATAGTTGCTTTCCCAGTGCTTCTTACCGGTTTCTACTGGCTCCAAGGAATGAAGACTATGCTTCACAGAAATCAAAATCCTGTGTAGTCCCTGCTAGCAAAGGAGTTGCAGCTGATTTGGTAAAGGAAAATAATGACCATTTTGTTTAGGACCTACTAAACTTTTGCTTGTATCAATTCATATAAAGAGTAAGATAAAATATTTGAATACTGTTCACAACATACTTTCATTATCATAAACAAGTGTTATTTGAATGTTTATACAGATATATGGTTCCCAAACACTTCTTTGACCACCAATTGTTCGAACTTTAAATAGTTGGAATCAAACAACACTTGTTTGTGACAATAAATTCAATTGTAATGTATTTGTAGAATAAAAAATGTAATAACATGAAAATATCTTTCGAGTATATGCCATTTTCACATGCTGAATCTAAATATTTATGAAGATACTCATGTTTAAAATTTCAAAAGTTTGACTACACACATTCTAGTTAGACAATACTTACTTATCTAGTATTTACTTTGAGACAAAATCATGAAGTGTATTATTGTGTTTGTTTTTATTGCAGTGGCATGCTTGGCAATATGAAGAAGATCATTGTACTCATGGTACTTAATTACATTCGACTTTCACATGCAACTGTTAAATTCATCACTCTAAACTTTCTCCGTAACTCTTTCTAGCACTGTGCAAATATGGCCCAAGAGTTGTTGTTCGTTGCATAAAACCAATTAACAAGGGAGATGAAGTTTGCATAACATACATTGATATTCTCCAGACCAGGGTACTATTTCTTGAATTTTGCTGAACCCATTGTATGGTTTCCCTGACACATTAAGTCAGTATATCCATGATATTATAAATCTCCATATATATATTTCCAAGAATCTAGTCAAGGTTTGCTTGTGCAGTTCATTGTAGTGTGTGCTACATGTGTTACTGTAATACTGTCTCGCCCAGTATTTAATGCTTACATGACTGATATATCATATTTGCCCTTAATTTTAGAATTTTGGACTGTAACTTAGTACAAAATTATCAAAGGACATAACAGTCTCACTCAGTTTTGGTATTTTTGTTTCTTTTGAGCAGCTGTTGTTTGTTGATACATGATACAGTGCCCTGATTAGTAGTGTATTGCTTGTTTGCTTATGCAAAAAATTATCTTTACTCACACGGTTACACCTACTGTATTCTTCAAGTTACACACCAGTGTCTAGTGCATAGCTACGCAACTTGATAAAATTGTCTACTTGTTTTGAGAACTTTGGTTTCCCTGCTCTTTAGCAGAGGAAAGCAAAATGTTGACTAGCCCCTTTCATTTTGATGTAGCCTTCTATACTACAGCACTAATGTTTTCCACGAATGATTAGTCAATGCATACTGGTTATCTTAGTAAAATTTAGGTGATATTGTCAAAGTACCAGATTGAGACCAACATGTAATGTCCATAGATGGAAATAAACTTTCGTGGTATTTGTACTGGTTGTATTTCAAATTAAATATTTTATTCGCTTATGTTGGCATGCTCATAAGAATTCTTTACAGGAAGCAAGGCATTCGGATTTGTGGTCAAAGTACAAATTTATTTGTTCTTGCAAGCGCTGTATTGCATCACCAGAGCCATACACTGATCTTATTTTGAATGTAAGAATGAAATCTGAGAGAAAACGTTCTGATTATTTACTTGCCTCTTTCAGTATGCTTCATTAGTATTGATATGAAGCATTTGTACTGTGTTTATAAGTGATTAGAGTTTCCTACTTTTACATTGTTGCACAGTTCTTAAACTGTTAGCAAATTGCATCAATTTGCTACTCTGCCATGAAACTTTGAACAACAATTGATGGTATTTGAAACTTAGCTTTTCTTTGTTAGGAAGCAAACTGATCCCACTGAGAAAGCTGAGATGAAATAAGAGAAGAATAAAACTAAAATAGCGAGTCTGGTCAGTGGAAAACTAAAGCCATATCGGTAAAGCTAGCTCTATGCATGTGTAGTTAACAGACTCTACTTTCAGCCATTGCTAATACTGATATTTTATTTTGTGCCCATTCTATACATTTGTAGCAGGTCCATTTTTCTTGTTTCATGTGTCGCTGTTAGAAGAGTCAAGGGCCTATTGGGCCGTAACCCGTTAGGGTTAATTAGTCGCTTGCTTAGGGGTCAAGTAAGCCTTGCTTGTAAGTCAAGAAATCCTCTCTATATAAGGAGAGCAGATGTATTAATCTAATCAAGCAAGAGATTAGAAGGAAAAACCTTCTCTCTTGCCGGCCGTGGGCGAAGCCCCGCGGCCGGCGTTCCCAGCACCCCTCACAGCCCTAGCCGCCGGGTCTCTGCCTCTAGCTCATGAACAGTACCCGCGCGGTACTGTAGCGCGCGGGTACTGTAGCGCCGCCAGTCTCTTCCTCCTCAATTCTCCCCATCCCAACGACGTCCATAACAATCTGGTATCGGAGATGCCAGGTTTCGATGAGCCGCTGTGGGATCAGCTCGTCAAGGCGATGGCCGACGTCAACGCATGGTTGGCCGCCATGGAGAGCCGTCAGGCAGCGTTTGCGCGCCAGGTGTCGGCGGCGGTGCGGCTGCAGGCGGCGGCGCGTGGCCTCCTGGCGCGCCGGCGAGTGCGGCGGCTGTGCGATCTGCAGCTAATTCAGCCCCGCACCCCGTCGCAGTTCCTCCAAGCGGTGCTTCGCCGCGTGAAGGCAGACACCGCACAGCAGATCAAGCAGTGAAAGGACATCGCAGCGCAGCCGATGCTTATTCACCAAGTGTCGGCTGTGGTGCGGCTGCAGGCTGCTGCGCGCGGTCTCCGAGCACGGCAGCGGCTGCAGGAGATGCGCCAGAAGATGCGGGTGGCGGTCCTGGCGGCGGTGCGGTTACAGGCTGCAGCACGCGGACTCCTGGCGCGACGGCAGGCGCGGGAGATGCGTGGGTTGCAGCTGGTGCCTGTGCCCCGTGCTTCTTTGCTTCACCACCAGGCTACGCTTCGCCACATGGAGGGCCCCGATCTCGTCCGCTGCGTCATGGAGATCGGGCGTGGCATCGCCACCTTGGGTGGCGAACTCGGTGTCTACAGCGCCGGCGTTTGGGGACGCGGGTGTGTGGCCACCCGTAGGCGGACCTTAATTAGCGCTGCCGTGCTCCGGCACCGGCCGCCGCGAGGACGTCTCCGCTGGTCGCTATCGCGACTAATTCCTGGTGGCTATACCCGTGCACCCCTCTCGTTCCGGTGGGCTCCATGGGATCCAGGTGGCTATACACGTGCATATCCATTATGAGGAGGGTGTCCGTCGTATCTCTAAAAAATCAAAAATAAAGAGTCATAATCTATTTTGTGGTCAATAAAATAAGCCGAGATGTAAAAGGCTTGTTTTTAGGTGTTAGGTTTGTGTCTAGCAGAGTCGAGTTAGGTTGCAGCTCGAGGACGAACTGCATGTCCAGGTGGGGTGTAGTGTTAGAAGAGTCAAGGGCCTATTGGGCCGTAACCCGTTAGGGTTAATTAGTCGCTTGCTTAGGGGTCAAGTAAGCCTTGCTTGTAAGTCAAGAAATCCTCTCTATATAAGGAGAGCAGATGTATTAATCTAATCAAGCAAGAGATTAGAAGGAAAAACCTTCTCTCTTGCCGGCCGTGGGCGAAGCCCCGCGGCCGGCGTTCCCAGCACCCCTCACAGCCCTAGCCGCCGGGTCTCTGCCTCTAGCTCATGAACAGTACCCGCGCGGTACTGTAGCGCGCGGGTACTGTAGCGCCGCCAGTCTCTTCCTCCTCAATTCTCCCCATCCCAACGACGTCCATCCGCTGGTCGCTATCGCGACTAATTCCTGGTGGCTATACCCGTGCACCCCTCTCGTTCCGGTGGGCTCCATGGGATCCAGGTGGCTATACACGTACATATCCATTATGAGGAGGGTGTCCGTCGTATCTCCAAAAAATCAAAAATAAAGAGTCATAATCTATTTTGTGGTCAATAAAATAAGCCGAGATGTAAAAGGCTTGTTTTTAGGTGTTAGGTTTGTGTCTAGCAGAGTCGAGTTAGGTTGCAGCTCGAGGACGAACTGCATGTCCAGGTGGGGTGTAGTGTTAGAAGAGTCAGGGGCCTATTGGGCCGTAACCCGTTAGGGTTAATTAGTCGCTTGCTTAGGGGTCAAGTAAGGAGAGCAGATGTATTAATCTAATCAAGCAAGAGATTAGAAGGAAAAACCTTCTCTCTTGCCGGCCGTGGGCGAAGCCCCGCGGCCGGCGTTCCCAGCACCCCTCACAGCCCTAGCCGCCGGGTCTCTGCCTCTCTCATGAACAGTACCCGCGCGGTACTGTAGCGCGCGGGTACTGTAGCGCCGCCAGTCTCTTCCTCCTCAATTCTCCCCATCCCAACGACGTCCATAACAGTCGCTGGTTGTTGTAATTTTTGTGGAAAATGTTTAATTTTCCTAATCAGTGTTGATGTGACTACTTAATCCAGTGTGATGCGAGGGACTTGGATAAAGCAGAGGATACTGTTACAACTCCAGCAATTGAGGATTTGGGTGATATACTACAACAGGCAATATCTGAGTACACGTCAAATGATGACCCTAAAGCATGCTGTGATATGATTGAAAGCATGCTTTCCAACAACTTGGTGAGTGGTTTGAAGCAAGAGGAAATTTCAGGGAGAAAACATATACTACACCCTCTTCACCATATCTGTCTTACTGCTTACATGACACTTGCCTCTGCTTACCGGTTTCGTGCCTTAAGTTTAGAAGCTGTCTGTTTAGATGGAGAAAATACTGATGACTTTTTTAGAATGGCTAGAGCAGCAGCTGCGTATTCATTGTTACTTGCAGGGACTACACACCATTTGTTCTTATCCGAATGTTCTTTTATGATTCCCCTGTCTCATTTTTTGTTAAATACTGGACAGTCTCTGTTATATCTTGTTGAGTCTATCAAGGGAAAGACAAGGCAAAATATATCTGAGGCTCGGTTCAGCTTTTCTTCATGTCCAGCAAGTTCTACAAAAAATGATTCTCCACCATACCATGAGTTTAGATCAACCTGTGAAGAGTTTGGCAAGAAAATGTTATCTTTGTCATTGCATTGCTGGTCATTTCTAGTGCGAAGTTTACCCAGCCTGGAAAAGATAAAGAACCCCTTGGAATTTAGTATGCTTGGAACAACAACATATCAGTCTGTCCTTTCTGAGGAAGATCATGTCAACCTTTCTGCACATCAGCGAGTAGGTTTCACGAAGGAACAAACGGAGTGCATTCTTAGTTTGGCTCTATGTTGTATCACCTATTGCAAATATCTTGCAAGTATATGCTATGGTCCACAACATTATCTGGCAGATCATGCAAAATATCTACTTGAAGGTATCGACCTTGCACAATGAATTCTCTTTCTTGGCATAGGTGTGTTGTAAAATCTTATGCTCCTAGGAGTTAATGTTCAATGTGCGTATTATCAAGGCTGTTGAGCTTATTTTCTATATGATTGTATGCTAAGCTCATTATTTCATTTGTATGCAAGCACCATTTTTCTATACTTTTTGGTCACTGGGAAGTTGTATCATTGATATTGTACCTTTCTGACTTTTCTGTTTGTTCTGATGAAGAAAAGTTAATAACTTCAGTTGCACTGGGTTTCACATTACATCATACATCTATGATTTCAAGCTTCACATAATACAGAGTTATCTGAAACTGGGTTCTTAGATTTTGTATCCAAAAGTTGATCTCTAATTCATTTTTTTTCCTTAACTTTTCTCATTATGCAACGGAAAAGTATGCACATGCTTTCTAGTTAGGATGCAAATTCTTATTTTTTGCTGCTCATGGAATATGTGACTGGGCCATGAAAGGCAATCATTTCTGATTCGAACAAATGTGCAAATAATATTATTTTATTTATACTTTAAAGATCAGCTAGTTATGATTGAAAGATGCTCATATCATTTATCACAAAAGTTGCACATTTTGGCAGCTCATTGAGGAGTGGTCTCACATTCACCAAGCAATTGTTTAGGAGATTTTCTTGCGACATTTTAATAAGACAAGGAAAGGAGCACAAATGTGCATTACTTTTGGGCATTGTCTTGGTTCAATGAACTGAAAACACTGTCCACTTGATTAAGAATACCATTCTCTCCCTGGTGGGGTTTTGGAGGTTGGCATTGGTCCTGATTGAAGTTGTTTTCTAGCAATTCTGCAAGTAAAAGAGAAAAAAAAAATCATGTATTCAAACTTCAGTGACATGGTCACCGCTCATTGTTATGAATAAAACAGTGATGTCTGGTTCAACAGAATTAGACAGAATGAGCCCATTTTGTCAAGTTACTAGTAGAACTGAAAGTTGAGGAGTTTTTGTGGAGTTGTTCAATGTCGTATTCTTTTTTGTTCCTTTGTTTCTCCTGATGTGAATTTAAACCTGTTTAAAAGTTTTTTTTTCTTCTCCAATTGTAGAAACCTGTTACTTTAGTCAGTTTTAATCTTATTCATCGCTGCTGCACTTGTTGTAGCCAAGCTTCGATGACAATGATGGTGGCTGCAAGAACTCCAACACCGACGGCTATGGTGGAAGTGGCTACAAGAAGTCAAGCACGAACGACTATGAAAGTGGTAAGAAACTAAGAGCACCGATGAATACAGTGGAAGTGGTGGCTATGAAAAACCCAGCACTGGCAACTATAACAGTGGCCACAACATGCCCAGCAGCGATGATGACTATGGCCGTAGCGGCAGGTCGGAAACTGATGACTACAGTGGAGGCTTTACAACAAGGCCGGCTCCGACAAGTATACTAGGCTCAGGCAGGAACAACACCGACGACTACTGGAACTTATCAAGAAAGGAATAATGGGTGTGGTTCTTGATCCTGAACATGTATTTCTGGGTATTGCTGCATCCTGCTAAAGGAATCAATGTATAGTTTCTTTCTCTTGTTTGCAGGATGGGATTATGTGTTATATGTATGACAGTTCATTCCATCGTAAGTCAAGTGTCGAGGTTATATATCGTCAGTGTGTAATGTTCCCCGGTGTGTATCAGTGTATGGATGTACCACTCTACGTGTTGTACTTTGCTTTGACATGCACGATATGTAAGCCTTCTTTTTCTGTACTTGCTTTGCATGAATATACAATACGATGGTTGGTTATGTTTGTATAACTATATGTGTACCTTGTATGCTTAACTTACCCTAACTGTAAGTCATGTTGATGTGGAGTTGTGGACTGATGGGCACTGACATCTGACTCAACTTGTGGAGAAGCAAAGGTGGTAGCTGTGTCGCAACTGCCATTTCCCCCGATGTTCACGTTCAACTGCTGCCATTACTAGCTACTGCGAGCTTGAGCTTCAGTGGCTGTCGGTTCCATCGGTTGTATGCGTAAAGACCGGTTGTATGTGTACTGAGCTTGAGTGTGTAAATGTGATTATTATAATTTCTATTTTGTGTAAAGATCCATCGTTGTGTAAGCCTGCCATGCCATTCGATCGGTTTTTTTTAAGGAAAACAGGATCGGAGGAGGTGCCCCCTACGCCATTCGATGGTTGCTAGCTTGTATGGGTGTGTTTGTTTCGTGGTCTGCCTGTAGCCTGAGCAGCTAGGCCTGTTTCCACCGAGCCAATCTTCAGTTGCTTGGTTAACTGCATCGCATAAGCCTTCGGTCGTCGTCAGAGTGGAGCCTAGGGCGAGGCCACGCCGGCAACAGGGGCGACAAAAGACCCACCTTGGCCACCGCCGAAGGCGGGGATGTTGCTATCGCAACGGTACTACGGGAGGTGAGGGGGCGGGTGCGAACGCTAGACGGAGCCAGGCTTAGCGCAAACGCTCGCTCCCTTCGTTTCTACCTGGCCAGGCTAAGAGCTTCTTCAAGAGATTGGCCAAAATAACTATCCAAATTTAATGATTTAGCTATTTTCTAAAATGAATCTTGGTTAAAAAAAACTAGACTATTCCAACAAACTATCTAAATTAAAACTCTCTATATTCAAAAACCTGTCACATCACTCGAGCTCCCATCCGATCGCAGAGACCTCGTTGACTCATCGTTCATCTCGTACGCCGCCTGGAAACTCTGGAAGTCACCTTCGTCCGTTCGGAGTCTGCTAGCTAGCCAATGCACGTGGGGGCCAGCGTAGCCACGTCCAGCTGGCCACACCGCACGTAAAGGGGCATCGCTCAGCATCGCGCACACGGCAGCCGACCAAGCAACATCCTGTTGGCCAACGTCTTGAATCTTCTTCTACCTCTCGCACGCTGCTCCACAACTATGTGCCACTCACCTTCCGTGCAAGCAGCTGCACCGTGGCTCCACAACTATGTGCCACTCTACCTCTCGCACAGCCTCCGCCGCCCTTTTGCGCCCTATGCATGACACACCGCCACACTGCGCGGGAGCCACGTACCCGTCCGCATTGAGCGCCGCGCCACCGCCGGCGGCCTGGCTGGAGCCGACCCCAGTACCTCCAGCCAAGCGCTCCTTGGGCGTGCTGAGTCCAAATTACTTGGTTAGGTAGTTAGCTAGGAAACTAAACACGTCCTAATTACTTATATGTTGGTGTGTCTCGGTTCTTGACGAACAATAATGCATCGATAATGATTAGACTTGGGCATCCGTCTTTCTAGCCGGCCAACCCACTCGCGCCGCTCGTCTGCATCGCAAAAAAAAAAAAAAGAAATGCACTCAGCTCTGTAACCGCGGCTGCCGTAGGTGACACCGCCGCTCCCACCCCGTCGGTCAACGCCGCTGGCTCCGCACTGTCCGCGTCTTCGCCCCTGCCTTCCCCTTCCTATCTCTCTCTCCTGACGTGCCCGAAAGCGCGGCCACCTACCCGTGCTACGCACGGTCGGCCCAGCGGTGCTCCAACCGTACGGTGCAGCCCCTCGGCGGGGTGGCCGCTCGGCTGCATCGCGCGTCGCGTGCCTCCGCTGCACTCTGCCTCGCTGCTCCTTCCACATGATCCACTGCGTGCGCGAGAGGTCCGATGGTGGTGGGGACTGTGGCGCCGGCTGTAGGGCTGCGGGGGGATGCGTATCGAGCCCACGATACCAGCGGCCACGAAGGGGTCCCCACCGGCCTCGTAGTAAGCGGAGTCCATCTGGTCGATGGTGGCGACGGCGTAGCTGCATCCGATGAACTCCGCATACCGTCGAACCTCTATTTCGCAAGTAGCAAGGAGATGTTGCGATGCTGAAAATGCATGTTGCAAGGGTACGTTGCGATTATTTCAGATGAATGTTGTAAAAGTAGATCAGAATGTTGCAATAATTGTACATGTATGTTGCAAAGGTATGTTCCTAATGTTTCATCTGTGTCTTTGGATGTATTGTTGCAAGTGTGTTTATTGGATGCTACATACGTTTCATATATACGCTACAAGTGTTTTATCTGGATATTGCATATGTTTACAATGGTTTTCAAGTATTTTTTATGTGTGTTTTGCAAGTGTTTCAGAAGTATAACTCAAGAGTTTCATATGACTTTAGACATATGTTGCAAGGTTGCATCTAAATGTTTTAAAAGTAGATCGTGTGTTGCATATGTTGTAATGCGGGTCAGAAGCAGAGGGGACGCAAGTGGTCCTGCACCGCTGCGCGCGGTCTAGTGGCGTGGGCCCTGCATGGGCGCTTCAAACCCAGGCATAGGCGGGGGCGTGCTTTTTTTTTGCGCGAGCGCGGGCGTGGATTGCTGGTGTGAGCACGGAACTGTAGCGCAGGCATCCAAACATAGGCCTCGGGCTAAACGTCTGGGCGCTAGTCGTCCCGATAATAATGCATCGTTGAAAAGGATGGCAGGGTGCGGCCAAGTGACATACTCCCTCCGTTCCTTATTATCTGTCATCGTTGATGTACGTGCGTGCCACAAGTTTGACTCGATTTATAGGAAATACGTGTAATATTTGTATCTCTAAATAAATTTATTAAAAAACTAAATTCAAACACCTTTTCAACCATAATAATTATGTATCATAAATATTAATAATTTTTAATATATATTTAGTCAAAGTTGTTTGTTGAGAAACGTAAATGACAGATATCTAGGGAGAGAGGAGTAACTGATAGCAGTCGTGTTGGCAATGGAGAGCTGCGAACTGATAGACCCTAGGCTAGTCGACGCAGACGCAGGAGCTCGCGTACGTGTTTGTCGACAACTAGGCCTCGTTTAGATGAGGGAATTGGGGAGAAAAACACTGTATCAGAATTCCTGTAGCATTTCGTTTGTATTTGGTAAAAATTATCCAAATTTTGACTAACTAGGCTTAAAATGTTCGTCTCGCAAAGTACAACAAAACTGTACAATTAGTTTTTGATTTCATTAACATTTAGTACTCCATGCATTTGCCGACATTTTGATGTGACGGGGAATCTTCTTTTTGTATAGTGGAATTTGGGGGGAGAATTGGGAAACTAAACAAGGCCCTAGTGCATTCAGATAGTGTAGTACGACTGCCGTGGCAGGCCGCCGCGCTCATTCTCACGCGCCTGCGCCGCGGCCGGGACGGATCGGATCGGATATGCGCCTCGGCCACTTGGCTCCCCTCTCCACGTCGACGTCGTCGTCGCCTGCGCGGCTTGCCGACAATGAGAGGAGGCAGCGACTGACCCGGCCGACACGGCGCTTCACCACGCAACCCACGGGCGACCCATCGCATTAACGCACCACGCCGAGCCGGCCCTGCCAACGGCCGCGGGCACGGGCACGGGCACGTCACGTCCGCTTCAGCCCGTGTCCCCGGGCCGAATCCGAATTGAATCGCCTCCAGATAATGCCTGGCTAGGCGAACACTCGCTCTGCAACTTGCAGGGATCGGGCTAAAGATGGCAACGGGGAATTCCCCGTCGGGGAATGACTTACCATCCCCGTCCCCGCGGGGGAGAAACTTCCCCGTCCCCGCCCCCGTCAACACTCGCGGGGGAAGGTCTCGCCCCATCCCCGCCCCCGCACGGGGAATTTGTCCCCGACGAGGTCCCCGTCCCCGCAAACATAGATGAAGACCACAGTCACAGAGAACATATTTGCATATGGAATCCTCAAATTACCAGGCAAACATCATCAAATTTGACATGTTTTCAACACAACAGCCATTCGTAAGAACAACGACACTTTACAAGAAGTCAAACACAGTTTCTCTTTCTGAAATTTCCTTGTTGTCGTGAATCTATCAAAGCTAAAGAGCACAGAAGATGAAGCATTGAAGCCAAGTTGCGCTGGCACTTTTGAATCTGTACCTACTAGTCATGGATCCGTAGCTGCCACACCTTGGATAAGTAGCTAGCGGCCACGGATTTGTTGCCGGGTGGCTGTGTGCTCGATCTGAACCTCCAGCAGTCAGCAGCCATCTCGTGCGCTCCCGCGGTGGTGTGTCCGCGGGGAGATGAGCCGATGCTGGAGCTGGTGGGGAGTGGGCGGACTGCTACTGGTGCTAGCAGGAGGACGTGCTATAGCAGTGGAGCTGTAGCCTGTAGTTGGAGTGTTGGACGGAGGAAGACGATGGACCGTCGAATGGAAAGTGTCGGCGGCCGACAGGTTGGGGATTGGGGTAATGGGTACTGACGATGGGGGACTTAGGGTTTGTGGGCAGTATATATACTAAACCTGTTGTTGGGCCTTTACACGGGCCTAAATAATGGTGCCAAGCTACCGCACTCCTCTAAATCAACTGCAGGATGCTGTAGCGGGGGCGGGGAACGGGGATCGGGGACGGAGACACAGGAACCATCCCCGTCCCCGCCATCCCCGACGGGGACACAATCTATACCAAATAAATCCCCGTGGGGCACAATTTGCTCCCATCCCCGTCCCCTAATAGGGGAATTCCCCGCGGGGAATCGGGAATCGGGGCCCCGTTGCCATCTCTAGATCGGGCGATGTCTCGTCTCGTCTCGCCAAAAGAAAGGCGCGAACAAAATGAAGTAACACTCTGCTGAAACGAATGGCCCTCGATCGTTGTTCCTTTCCCTCAAAGTATGGTGACGAATCGATCCCTGTTAATTAAAAATTTAATCAATTCTTGAAAAAACAAAGTAGAGAAGCTATTGCGTATTTATATATTGCGTATTTATATCGATAATGATATCTCACGGGGCGTCTACCCCGTAACAGCTGTCCGGACGTCATCCTCGTCCACTCATTTACAAACCCATCCTCATCCACTCATAAGTAGACCCCGGTCACATCGCACACTCACTCTGCGCTACACGCCCCCGCTCGTGGGACGGACTCCGCTCGTCCGCACCGCCTCCGCTTGCGCCGCTCGCCGGCACCGCCCTTGCTCGCAGGACGGATTCCGCCTGTGCCGCTCACTAACGCCACCCCACCCGCTCGCGCCGCCGGACTCGCGCCTCCCGTCGCGGCCGCGCTCTCCATCCACCTGCTGCAGCCACTGCTATGGTCCGTGTCACCAACAAACTCTACACCGACGACCTCCGTGCATTATGTGGCATCGAGCTCCGTGCCAGTGTCGAGCTTCACAAGGACGAGCTCCATTTGTCCAAGCAGCAAGGTGACATTACGCTGATAGCGAATGTTGTAAGCGTATGTTTTAAGTGTTTCAGTTATTTAAGAGGTATGTTGCATATGTTGCAATGGTTGACACTTATGTTGCAAACGACTGTCCCTAATGTTTTATCTGTTTTTTTAGACATATGCTACAAGTGTGTTTCATTTGGATGTTACATATGTTTCACACATATATTGCAAGTGTTTCATTTGGATGTTGCATATGTTTTTGGATGGCAACACACATCTTTTTCTTGTTGTTTCAGACGTACGTTGCAAGTGTTTTAATTGTTTCGTACGTATGTTGTAAGTATTTCATCAAAATGTTACATAGATATGGTGTTGTACATGTTACAGTGGGACCCATCTGCAGCAGCCACCTGCTGCAGCTGTTGAGCCCGCCTGTATGCGTGTGGGTGTGCATGAGTGCCACGGTGCGGGCACGGGCCACAATGCGAGCATGGAACACGGAGCGGTGCAGGCTACGGTGCGGGTGCGGGACACGGTGCAGGCTACGGTGCGGGAGCTCCCACGTGAAACAGTTGTAGCAGACGTGGACGTCGGGACACTAGGCCGTGCGAACGTCCCGGCGGTAGACATTCGGTATTTATATTCTTCAGCTTTAAAAGATTTCCGGTCGGCCGCGCTGCGAACTCGGATGCGCACAAGATATTTCGCTCCGAGATCCGGACCACACGCGGAGCTGACTGGGATGATATACCATGCCGGGTGCCGCCGCTGGGCGCTGGCCGAACCGACGATGGATCCTCCGCGTCCGCGTGCCAACCGATGGGCGATGGTCGATGGCTGATCCATCGATGCAGCAAGTTGGACGGCGCGCGAGCGACGGACCGCCTCGCGACTCGCGATACCGACCAACCGCCGGCCTGGCTTTGTCGTCGACGTCGTGCGATCCATGTGCTACCTGTACGTGCATACACACATGTGTAGTATGAATGTGCTCCCATCCGCGCACACTGCCGACAATCGGTCACGTAGTATAGATCATTCTCTTTTTTTTTCTTGGGGGGACGGAGGCACGATCTATTGCTGACAGCCGTGGTAGCCGTTGATATTGCTGACAGCAACGGTTCGATGAAGCGCACCACTTGAAACCACATGCTACTGTACAACTGTACTGAGCGTCTGAGCCATTGGCCCATGGATGACGACACGCCTAGCTACTTGAACACCACATGCTACTGTACCACGTGGTTTGTAAACAGTTTGGGTCGGCAAAGTACTTAGCATGCATCTCTCGGTAGCAAGAGGCGGAACCAGCAATTTTAACTAAGAGGAACCGAACAAATGTGATTGTATTATTTAGTGTGATAAAATATACATAATTATATGTTTCAACAACTTTTTAAAAATTTTACATTATTTCTAACCAAAATCATCATATTTTAATAAAAAAATAGGTGAAATTAATATTTTGTGTGCTATAAATACAAATATTTATATAGATATTTAAATCAATCTACTGTGTTTGGGGGGCATGCAACACATGGCATGCTTCTATCCAGAACAAATCAGAGGGAGAGTTTTGTGTCCAGAAAATATATAAGTTTGTAAGCATATATGTAACAACCGCAATTAGTGCTGCTGTCCACTACCATTTATGTGGCCCCTCACCCCTAGCAGTATCTCTATCGGATCGATGATCCCCTGTTCGGCTGAGCTTATCAGCACAGCTTTTTAGCCGTGGAACAATGTTTTTCTCTCACAGCAAATCAGCCACAGCCGGCTTATAAGCCAAAAAACAGCCTGCCAAACAGGGCCGATATCTCGACATCTTATATTAGAATAAATATATGTAGTAGTTTCACATGATCCATTTTTCTTTTGCCCAAAAAGAGTGATATTAGACTATTACTAGTTTATTCTAGTTTGAATTTTCGGAAAAGATCCAGCGACTGTAAGTGCAGCCATATTCTTCTTTCACATTTTCCTCTCTCTCTCTCTCTCTCTCTATATATATATATATATATATATATATATATATATATATATATATATATTCTGAAACATATTACAACACCAGTCTGTATTTTACTCTGACACCACCCTGTATTTTACGCTGGCACACTTAACACTAAACATGTATTTTCTTCTGTGTTCTGAAAACATATACAACTCTGTATTTTTGTTCCGAGTTTCGAAACATGCGCTCTCCCTCGTTAAAACCACCACAAAATGTATTTTTAATAGTGCATTGCTTGTAGTTGCAGATCTGAAAATAAAACTCATCTTGAAAGTGGAGGCTCAAGTCATCTTCAACCTCTAAACTCTCTCCTTCTTCTCTTTCATGTCTATAAAATTATGAGGGGCTTTCATGTCTATAATAAAAAATTTGAGGGGTTAAAAAAGGGACTCCATTATCGTGGGAAGAGGGGAGGGAGCTTGAGCCCCGGTCGCCCCACTGCTGGATCCCCCATGATTACTTTAGCGTTTTAGATGATGTTGATATATTTTCTATAGTCCACTCCTCATGGTTAAGTTTGGAGCTGTGACATGCGTGTTTGGTTTGCCACACAATGTTATCAAAGTTCGCCAAGAAAGCTCTCCTTTTTTTACAAAAACAGACACCACAACTTAATCATAGCTAAGGAAATCTTGCACCAAACTCTAGTTTGACATATGGGATCTATATGGGAAATAATTAATTTAGCATGACTGAAGCAAGTGTGGCTACAACCAAACACTTACTTAAACACATGCCCGAGAGATTATGCGAAATCACGGTTAATCTTGGCTACAACCAAACTCGGATACGACGTGTACGCGTCCAAGATTTTCTTCGCTCCGAGAACGCGGAGCGGGGCGCTGGCCGAATCGTTTGATCCTCCGCGTGCCAAGCGAAGCGATGGCTGTCGGCCGGGCTGATCCATCGTCGATGGAGCAAGTTGGTCAGCATGAATCCGATCGCGTGCCATCGACGATGGAGCAACCTTTCGCTCGCTGTACCTACTTGTACGTGCGCATACTTGTGTACGTGCTGTCGTGCACTCGTGCTCCCATCTTCGCGTTATTGCCGACAACCGGTCACCTAGTAACTATGAAGATATCTTCTTTTTTTTTTGGGCGATCCACATATATATCCACGAGTACGCTGAACGCATGTGGCGCGGCCGTGGTAGCCGTTGATTGCTGAAAGCAACCGTCTGATGAAGCGCCACTTGAAGACCACACATGACATGCTACTGTACACTGTACTGAGCCATTGGATGATGCCAACTATAGCTAGCTATCACAGTGCCACGTGGTTTGTACGCGGCAGTTTGGGTCGGCAACTGTAGGTCTGTAGCTAGCATGCATGTCGCCGTAGTGTAACATTTATACAACACATGGCATGTTTCTATCCAGAGCAATTGGGTTTTGTGTCCCTTGAACTTATCAGCCATGATACAGTGTTTTTCTCTCATAATAAATTAACGAACAATATTTTTCAACTTGGCTTTTCAACGAAACGAACGGGATAAACCACAATTAGTGCTAGTTTATTTGCTGTCCATACGGCGGCACACTTATAACACTAACATGTACTTTGCTCTGCGTTTTGAAACAGATATGACTCTCTATATGTTTGTTCTGAGTTTCGAAACGGGCTCTCCCTCGTTAAAACTACCACAATGCATTTTAATAGTGCATTAATTTCAATGACGGATCTAAAAAGAAGCCTTTCTTTCTTTTTTATTGTGTATAAAAAATTATGTGGGGCTCCATTATTATGGAGGGGGATGGGGGCGGAGGGGAGCTTGAGCCCTGCCCACTCCACCGCCGGATCCACCCCTATGTAGACGTTGGTAAATTTTTCTATAGTCCACTCCTTATTGTTACGTTTCAAGTTCAAAATATTATCAAATTGTGCCAGAAAAACCAACACCTGATTTCCTTTCTAGAAAAACCAAAACCACAGCTTAATCATAACTAAGGAAATCTTGCCACAAATAGTTTAGCATGACTAAAACTAGTGTGGCTACAACCAAACACTTACTAAAACATGCCTGAGATATTATACGAAATTGTGGTTAATCTTGTCATGCAACCAAATAGGCTGTGACATCTTGAAACTCCTTTCTGAGTGGAGGAACTCGTCGATGCCGCCACACACACACTGTGAACTGTGATTCTAAGCAACAGGTTCAGCCAACGTACTAGTACTAATGGTAGTGTAACGCACAGCTAGCCTTGGCATGCTCTACATTGCATCTAGATAAAGTAAGAACTTTCGGTGCAGAAATTAGTAACATTCTGATAACGAACCGCGATGACTTATTAATCCTCTGCTCCAGCAATGTGATGATGTTATCAAAACAAGCATATCCATCTCCACTTATAGAATTTTATCTAGTTATTTCACTTTTTCTGAACGAAAATGTCAGAGCAAACTGTGAGTGGCTCTTGTTTGATTATGAAAAATTAATCTCTTCACTTTCTTTTTTTTTAAGTTATCTGTTCACTTTCCTTAATGCAATGATATGCAACTTGTTGCATATTCAAGAAAAAAAAGATTCGGATTTTAGGGAATAAACCCTCATCCATTATTTAATCCATGGCCCAAGCCCAACCAGATGATGTCGACAACCAAGCAACTAACCAACTAGTTTGTGTCTGGGTCGAGAAAATATCTCCATTTCGAGGCAAATCAACTAGAATTAACAACTACACCTGTCAGACATTGTTAGGACGTGGCCAGCATATTAGCCATGAGTTACCGGAGATGTCTCTCCCAGCCCTTCTATAAATACTTTTCCATTGCTGTGTGGTTGGAAACATAGTGCAAGTGTGCAACTGCAAGCAAGCTCTACTATCTTCTGTACTGAAACCTCGGCCTAACGTGACTAGCTAAGAAGCGTACGTACGTGAACGATGGCTGACGAGTACGGCCGCAGCGGCGCCTACGGCAGGTCCGGCGCCGGCGACGACTACGACAGCGGCTACAACAGCAAGTCCAGAACTGATGACTACGGCCGTGGCGAAGGTGGGTACAACAAGTCCGGCGGCGACGACTACGGCCGTGGCGAAGGTGGCTACAACAAGTCCGGCGGCGACGACTATGGCCGCAGCGGCGGCGATGGGTACGACAGGTCCGACGGCGACGAGTACGGCCGTGGCACCGGGGGCGGTGGGTACAACAAGTCCGGCAAGGACGACTACGACGGTGGGTACAACAAATCGGGCACCAACGACGACGAATACGGCCGTGGCACCGGCGGCGGGTACAACAGCAAGTCCTCTGGCGACGACGCGTACACTGGCGGCGGTGGCGGGTACGGCAAGCAGTCCGGTGGCGCGGACGACGGCGAGTACGGTTCCTCCCGGGACGACGACTCGGAGAAGTACAGGAAGGAGGAGAAAGAGCACAAGCACAAGGAGCACCTCGGCGAGATGGGGGCCCTCGCCGCCGGCGCCTTCGCCCTGGTAATTAACTAACGTCCATGCATACACACACGAATGAACTGACGCCATGCTTATGCTTGTTACTGTCATATTCTTCATATTATTGACAACATGTGACCATGTGCATGTGTTGCGCGTGGTGCGTGCAGTACGAGAGACACGAGGCGAAGAAGGACCCGGAGCACGCGCAGCGGCACAAGATCGAGGAGGGCGTGGCGGCGGTGGCGGCCCTGGGAAGCGGCGGCTTCGCGTTCCACGAGCACCACGACAAGAAGGAGGCCAAGGACGCGGCGGAGGACGCCGAGGAGGAGGCGGAGTCCGGCCGCGGCGAGGGGAAGAAGAAGCACCACTTCTTCGGCTGATCGAGCTGCTGCTGTTCGATCTCCCTGCGTGTTGCTCTGTGCTCTGTGCTCGCAGAAGCAGCATATATATGCTTGCAGCCCGCGGGCGAATAAAGAGAGCCGGGGGATTTCGAGAGTACGGCTCAGTGTGTCCGTCTATGTATGTATGATGTGCCGGTATGTGCCTTGTAAGCTTGAGCTACTTTTCAACCATGGTCTGTCTGCATCTGCATGTGTCTAATAAAGTATAATGAGTTGTTTTTTTACTCCTAGTCCTATACTCCTATGTGGTATATATGTACGTGATTTTCACTTGACCTTTTTATCAAGACTTTGAGAATAAAACATTTCTTATCCCGAGTAAAGCATCTCTTCTTCCGTATATATATATTTTTTTTTGAAGGAAACCATCGTACTTTGTTACTACTACCACTACAGAACAAGTTAGCAGAGACAGGCAAAACCAATGTTTAGAGGCATTAGTTGTGTCCGCTTCTGCACTATCTTGTCTGTTAAAGAAAGCCAGCCCACGGGTGTATATATGGTCCGAAGTCTATGCGTAATTTGTGATGCTTTTAATAATGCTCATTTGTTATCATAAAAAAAACTAGTACTTTTTTAGTAATAAATTTAATTAAATCTAAAATGGTTTGGTTTAGACAAATTCTAAAACATCAGTTTTGCATATAAATAAAATGAGTATTTTCACCTGAGCTCATACGGAAAAAGTTGCGTATGATCTTTTAAGGTACGCTCTAGAAAAGGTAAATTCGACGTTCAAGCAGGTCGCATGAAAGGTTCCGTCGGTTCAGTTGGCAATATCAATTGGCGATATGGGAGTACAATGATTCTGCAATTTTTTTTTGCAGGAAAACTAACTTATAATATATAATTTTTTTGAGCAGAACTTATAATATATAAATGAAAAAAAGATTCAACGTGCTGTGCAAACTATGGGCCGTGGACCAGGCCGAAGTAGTTCTCAGTACTGGAAACCGAAGTTTCCCCGTCGGTTTTGTCTTTAGTAAAAAGTCTACGTACCTCCTTAACTTTCGCGAAAGTCCGTTTTTCCTTCCTAAACTTCAAAACCGAGCAAAACACCTCCCTTAACTTTTAAAACCATTCATCTTACCTCCCTGGCCCTATTATAAACAGTTTTGAAGGCGGTTTTGTCTTTTTCTTTTTTATTTATTTCGATTGAATCTTTGAAAAATCATAGTAAACCACAGAAAAATCATAAAATAGAAAAATCCAATTTTGTTGAACTCTACCTGAGTAGATCTACATAATGAATATATAATATGGTATGCTTTAGTACAAAGTTTTTGCGATAGCTTTAGATTTATGCTTTTCTGTAATTAAATGGAATAATTCATAATTGCAGTTTCTGTAGTCCAATTATAGTGAAATTTTTATGGTGGGCTAATTATTATATGCTTAAACTATAAGAAAAATTTCATACTCATTAGATCATGTATAGCTTAGTTATAGATTTATTTATATTTAACAAGCATAAACCTAAATAAAATCTATAACTAAGTTATACATGATCAATGAGTATGAAATTTTTATTACAGTTTAAGCATACAATAATTAGCCCACCATAAAAATTTCATGATAATTGGACCATAGAAACTATAATTATGAATTATTCCATTTAATTACACAAAAGCATAAATCTAAAGCTACAACAAAAACTGTGTACTAAAGCATACCATATTATATGTTCATTGTGTAGATCTACTCATGTGGAGTCCAAGAAAATTAGATTTTTTATTTTATGATTTTTCTGTAATTTACTATGATTTTTCAAAGATTGAACCGAAATAAAAAAAGAAAAAAACAAAACCACCTTCAAAACTATTTATAACATATCCAGGGAGGTAAGATGGATGGTTTTAAAAGTTGAAGGAGGTGTTTTGTCCTGTTTTGGAGTCAAGGTAGGAAAAACGGACTTTCGCAAAAGTTGAGAGAGGTAATGTGGACTTTTTACTTGTCTTCACCGACACGGCCTATGGCGGCCCAACCCGACACGGCGACACGTTCTGCAACCGGACGATAGTTTCCTTCCGCCTTCCAAATCGCATTTTGTTTGTATTTGATAATAATTGTTCAACTATTGACTAATTAGACTCAAAACGTTCATCTCGTAAAGTACAACTAAACTGTGCAATTAGTTTTTAATTTCATCTATATTTAGTAATTCATGCATGTACCGTAAATTTGATGTGACGAAAAATCTTCTTTTTACATAGTGCTAAAATCAGGAGTTTGGGAGCAACTAAAGAATGCCAGTGTCAGCTCCCATTCCAAGTGGCCGCCGAGAGCTTTGCCTGGACGATCTGGCACGTTGGTCGGCAGACTCCGGCTTTCTTGGTATGCACACGGTGACCGGCGCACACAGGGCCAAGGCATTATCCTTACCTCCTAAGGAACCTGGCAAAATTTCCACCCAAGCCAAGGCCCCAAGGTCCGTCTACGTGCGAAGCAGCACATGTGTCGCCGTCCGGCTGATGAGGCGCGCCGCGGCGGCGAAGGCAACCGGTGCAGGAGCATTTAGACCGGCGCCATCTCAACAGCCACCGCCACTTGTCTTGTGGATTAAGTGCCTGGTCTTGCATTGACTAATCACATGATTGAGCACGCAAGAAAGATAACCAAGAAATTATATTGTTAAACTATTATTACTATTTTTTTAAAATCCAATGCTGACTTGGGATGCCAATTCTACCCATAGGTATTGCTATTATACGTTTTGGCTTTTTAGATGCATACATTGTTTTTATTTTACATCTAAACATAGTGTATAAGTAAGTGCGTAGCAAAAACTGTATACCTAGAAATATCAAAATATCTTAGGGCTAATTTAAAAGCAAGGGAGAGACCCATTCAGGGATGTAAAACCTTTCGTGAAGAACTAAATAATTATTCAAGTTATTTCTCATGAATTTTCCACCTTGACAAAGGCAGGGATCCCAAAAAAATTTGAGTTTCCAAAAGGAGCCTTATACTTTAGAATGGAGGAAGTACTGTATAAATAAAGCTAATAATAGTCAGCACGTAGCTTTCACCTCTCATTTTCCAGATGGTCTCGGCAACGCGATTTTTCTCCGCGGTCACGGACAAACTTTTGAATTCCAGCACAAGGTCTTGTCCAACTACTTATTAAAGTTCCCGTGGAAATTAACACGGTTAAGCCAGGCCAAGTGAATCCAAAGTTTCAAACCCTATCTACATGCATGTCGCTATCCCGTAGGGGGCATATGCTACTAACAGTAACACAATATACACGGTAAGTACTATTTTATTTCTCTCTCGCAATTACTACATTCGTTCGGTCTTTAAAATAAAAACCTATTTTATAGGTTCCAGATTATACTTTTAGTTCTTCTCAATCTTTCATAATTTTGACCAATTTTAATATAAAATATATTAATAATATGTATAACCTTAAATAAATCCACTAGCTATCAAGACCATATTTTGTGAATTATGTAATCAAACTATTTTGATATTACATATGTTGATACATTTTTTATAAATTAAATTTTAATTTTTACTTAAAACAAAGGTAAAGTGAACTGTATTTTTAAACATAGAGCGAAGAATATTAGATGATTCGTACAACAATTAGCTAGGCTAATTTAACTATATATGGTCAACAACTGAATCAAATTTAAAAGATAAGAAAAATTTGAGAAAAAAACTTAACTACAACTCGTGGAACCAATTACTTGAAGAAAACTTAACTACAACTCGTGGAACCAATTACTTGAAGTCACGAAGATTCCTCGTAACATCGGAAAACTTTCGAGCACAAGTTTCCTGAAACTTTTAGTTTAAAATCCACTTAAAACTCCAACCAATATCGCCAAAACTTTTATGCTTTATGTACATGTTAAACTTAATTTGGAAATGCAAGTCTGAACTCTGAGGCCATCTCCTGTTTTTCGCCTCTAGTGACTCATGTTGCGCTCATTATAACGTGGGGATTTATTGATTTAATAAAAAAAGTCTTCCTTCAAATGTTGCAACCCAATAATTCACACTCACACGAACAGTAGGAAGTACCTAAAATGCCCTCCGACTGGCTGAAGCATGAACAGTTTTGTGCCATTGCAGCATCCACTCCACCCCTATAAAATGCTGTCCATTAGGCACCACGGTTTCTTCATCCAAAGAAGTCATCTCCAGCTCTCTTGACAAGTTCGCCCGAGAGACATCTGATCTTTCTTTGACGAGCCATGGCCGAGGAGAAGCACCACCACCACCTGTTCCACCACCGCAAGGAGGAGGAGAGCTCCGGCGAGGTCGATTACGAGAAGAAGGAGAAGCACCACAAGCACATGGAGCAGCTCGGCGAGTTCGGCGCCATTGCCGCCGGCGCATATGCTTTGGTGAGAACAAGATCCAACTTCTTTGATCGATAGCCTGATCGATGCATATATGATTCAGCTCTTGATCTGGCATGCATCGATGTGTTCCTGTGCATGTGACTGCAGCACGAGAAGCACAAGGCCAAGAAGGACCCGGAGAACGAGCACGGCCACCGGATCAAGGAGGAGGTGGCCGCCGTCGCCGCCGTGGGCTCTGCTGGGTTCGCCTTCCACGAGCACCACGAGAAGAAGGACGCCAAGAAGCACGGCCACAACTGATCGATCGACTGCCTGAGCCGAAGCAGCACATCGTCGCGGCTGCTGCTTGACTTGTTCTTTCAACTCGTGTGTGTGCCAGGTCTTTTGATTGGGCTACCGAATTTGCACGTAGGAACTGTTGATCCTCGGCGTTCTTGTATCAAGTACAAATCAAGCCTTGAATAAGTGTGTGTGCGCGCGCATATATCATTTTTATTTTTATTTTTATTTTTATTTTTATTTTTGTTTTTGTATTGAGAGATGTTTTGATCTATACTCGAATAATGTGAATTTACATGTGTTTATAAACTGATTTAAGAAGTCCACCCTGCCTGATTTGTTTTGTCTTTAACTAAACCACTCACTGAGAAATAGTACTCCCTTCACTTTTAATATGGGACTTCTAGGACAAATTAATGGTTTATAAGGAGCGCTATCTCTATCTCTATCTCTATCTCTTCTCTATCTTTACACCTAAAAAAACTCTAAAGTAATCATCTATCCGTTGATAAAAAAAACATATACTTTCTGGTCACGAAGACTATCAAATACGCCCAGGCTACGTACGCCCCGCTGTAGAGTCTGCATTATACAAGAGAATCGTCTATGCATGCGAAACAGAGAGATCGAATCAAGACCGTTTGGCTCAAACCGAACTGAGGATATCCATGGATAAGTTGCATGCCAGCATGCAAATATGTGTATGCGCTGTGGTCAATTATAAATACGAAATCACCTGCCATCCATGTTTGTGACGAGCACCTGGTGAGATCTCCTTTATTCATGACTGCCTTATTTTTGCTTGGCACATGTTCTACGTTTGTAAACCTTTTAGCATAGGGTAGCATATGTTAGATTGCACCTTAGTACACGAGAAAATATTGATACAAATTTTACAAACTTATCCAGATTAAATACAACGGGCACCTAAATTCATCACACTTGCTTCATAGTTGAGCTCCTACCTATGGGCCAATTTCCATAATCACTCGAGTCGACATGCAAGCACTTTACAAGGAGAAAAAAGTCTAAAAAAGATTTTTATTAATACCCTATCAGAACCTAATAGTGGAAGCAAGAGAACGTGCTTTCACTACGGCACGAAGGAACTTGCACAGCGGGCCTTTTGAATTTTCTGCGGTGGGCATCGGCGTCCACTGCCGGTGCCACGCCACGGTAAATCCGGGCAGCACCGCAGTGGGCAACATAAGCCGCCCATTGTGGTTAATCAGTATTAACCGCAGTGGGCGTCTTATGTTGCCCGCTGTGGTTAAGTCTATTAACCGCAGCGGGCTCTTTAAGTTGCCCCTGCGGTTAATAATTTTAGATTAAAAAAATAAAAATTCAGATTTAAAATTATTTATAGAATTTGAATTCTAATCATTTCCAGATTTCAGATATGAAACAGACATTCATATATAAAGCATCCATACATAACACATAGGCCCCACCTCAAGGATCTCGTGGACTTCCTCGCTCCTGTCCACCTTTGTGCCTCCCGTGTTCCCCCCCCTCCGCTTAGGACCTTGTTGGTTCTTGCCCTTAGACTTGGATGTCGATGTTCCCGTGGAGGGGGCGGGGGCTTCTTCTTCCCTGACTTGGATAGCTTGTTGTTCTTCCCCGACTTGACCGAACTCCAACATCCGAGTACATGCCGGGATCTGTTGTTGAGAGAAACTTGCATTGATTATTTCGCATGCTTTTATCAAAATTGTCGAAAAGCATGTTTGTTGCTCCAAGTACCTCTTGCCCGATGCTATCTCGGTTTGGAGACTGCAATCCACTTTTGGCTCCGTCTAGCCTCGATTCCCAGGTCGGGTCATTGTCCTCCTCTCTGCGACGCTTCTTTGGCTGCGGGGTCACAGACGCGCCGCTCTCGAGTGAGGTTGAAGAGGAACTAGGGGTAGGTGAGCGCCATCCATCGTCCTCCATTTCAAAGCTACGAAGAACAGCTATCTCAGTTGTGTATAGGCATAACTATATAAGATAAGAAACAAATTGCACAAGAATACAAAGTAAACAAGTAAAAAGTTGGCTCAGATTTGCCCCATTTTCATCACGTCGCTACTACACTAATTGCTTGTATATGTTATACAAGCCATCCTAGTCTAGTAGCATACAAGTAGGGGGGCAATTCAATCATCATCACCGCTGCCTCAGCATAAAAGGGTTTCTATCATTGCATATGCCACTGCCTCAGCTTAGAAGTTTGAAAAGGTTCATCATTGCAAATGCCATAGAAAAAAGCTCAAACAAGTAGTAGTAGTAGAGAAGTAGCAGTAAGACAGCACGCCACAAACGAATAACCGCAGCGAGGCTGTTCGGCCCTCTATAAGCAGTAGAGAAGTAGACACTGAAGTAGTAGACAGTAGACAGTAGAGTAGTAGCCAGTAGACAGTAGACAGTAGAGTAGTAGTAAGAGTAGTAAGACAGTAGCATAGTAGTAGGGTGGTAGAGTTCAATTCAGTATAGGCATTGTTCAGATTCCAAAATTGCTCAGATTCGAAAATTCAGTTCAATTCAGTAGTAGAGTTCAATTCAGATTCCAAAATTGCTTCATAGGCAGAAGTGGCATTGCTCAGATTCCAAAATTGCAAACACATGGCATCACAGGCAGCAAGGGCATCACATGCATCTGACAAGTCGAGCATGCTAAATTCAGTTAAGCATCACAGATTCACAGTGCATCAGTGTTTCATAGTGCAGTGTAGTAGTATAGGAGTATAGAAGTATCACATTTGCTAAATCTGGACAGTGTGAACCTCACAACAGATGGAGTAGGATACTAGGAGTATAGAAGTAGTGCTCAGTTCAGTTCAGTTGAAAATGACAGTGCAGTGCTCAGTTCAGTTCAGTTCAGTTGAAAATCACAGAGTTAAGCTCAAAATGATAGTGCAGTGCTCAGTTCAGTTCAAAATTACAGAGTTAAGCTCAAAATGACAGTTCAGTTCAGTTCAGTTCAGTTCAGGACAATGCATTGCTCAAAATTCAGTAGTAGTGTACTAGTAGGACAGTGTAGTAGTAGGACAGTAGTAGTACTGTCAAAATGACAGTCAAAATGAAATTAGCAGTTCAATTCATCAGTAGCATCAATGACAGTAGCATGGACAGTTAAGTTCAGAATCAAGTGCTCAGTTGGCACATGTTCAGCCTATATATACTGTGCAGAATGCTCAGTTAAGGTTCATCATTGCAGAAAGCTCAAACAAGTAGTAGTGGTAGAGAACTAGTAGTAAGACAGTAGAGTAGTAGGAGTAGTAGGAGTATCGTTTCAAAAATCGACCCCAAAGGGGCTAAGTCCTTCGGCCATCAAGATATAGTAGAGGGAGTAGAGTAGTGATAGAGGAGGAGTAGAGAAGTAGAGAGGACAGTACGCCACAAACGAATAACCGCAGCGAGGCCCTTCGGCCCTATATAGATTTAAAATCACAGGCATTGCTCAGATTCATCACAGTTGCTCAGTTGAAAACCAGTGAGTAGAAAGTGAACATTTGCATCATTGGCAGTGGCATTTGGCATATGCTCAGTTAACCGAAAAATAGCATCACAGGCAGTAGACAAAATTCAGCTCAATTTGGCATCATTGGCAAGTGCCTCGATAAGTAGGTAGTAGAGTAGTATAAAAAATGGACATGGTTGTGGATAGTGAGAGCTACAATTTATCAGTTAAGCTCAATTCAAAATGACAGTGACAGTGCCAAATCAAAACAGGACAGTGAGTTCAAATCACGGGCATTGCTCAGATTCATCACAGTGGCATTTGGCATCACAGGCAATAGAGTATGCATCATAGGCATCAAGAATATGCATCAGTGGGCATCAAGAATATCCAAACCTCGGTGCGCGAGTGGCCCTTGTGCAGGGACGAGATGGCACGGTGGCGGAGGAGATGGCCGGCGTGGAGGAGTTGTGGCGCGGCGGTGGAGCACGGAGGATGGAGGTCGCCGCGGTGGAGCGTGGTTCCGGCCGAGCGTGGCGGCGGCCTGAGCGCGGGGACGGAGACGAGGACGGTCGGGCTCCCAGCGGAGCTCCTCGGCGTATGGCGGTGGCGGAGGAGTATAGGGTTTCCCCTCAGCGGCGGAGGAGGAGCTAGGGTTCCTCGCCCGGCTGCTAGACCACGAAGAAGGCAAGCACGGGAGCGGGAGAGGAGGATGGGGGCGGCGGAGGAGGAGGTCAGCGGCGGCGATGGCGACGGCGGCGGCCGTTGGACGACGGCGGCGGCAGGCACGGCGATGGCAGCCCTTCGGGGTCGATTTGAACCATGCTGAAGGACTTAGAAATTTCAGATGGGGGCGGGTGCGTTATATAGGCTGCGCTTTACCGCAGCGGGCAACCTAACAACCCCGCTGCGGTAAATGGTTTTCCGGAGCGGGCGCGTTAGGATGCCCGCTGCGGTTAATAATTTCTGTTTTTTTTTCTATTTTGACTGCCTTTTGCTTCTATTTTCTCAAATGCAAAAATGACCATATATCAAATGTAAAAATGACCCATATATCAAATGTAGATCTCAATGAGTCTATCAAACTTGGTATTCATGACTTTTCAAGTTGAGACCATCTAGGGTTTCGAAAATTAGTTTTGAGCTGTGAAAATTTAAAAATTCAAAATTTGAACCGTTCAAGCTTTGTCAAATGAAAAGTTGACCAAAATAAATTTTTTAGATCTTGATGAGATTAGCAAACTTGGTATTCATGACTTTTCAAGTTGAGACCATCTAGGGTTTCGAAAACTAGTTTTGAGCTGTGAAAATTTAAAAATTCAAAATTTGAACCATTCAAACTTTGTTAAATGAAAAGTTGACCAAAACAACTTTTGTAGATCTTGCTAAGATTAGCAAACTTGGTATTCATGACTTTTATAGCTGAAACCATTTAGGGCTTCAAATACTAGAGTCAAAGTGTCATTTTTTTAAAAATTCAAACTTTGACTTGATCAAACTTGGTCAAATGAGAGACTAAATGACCTCATATGAAAAACTTTTGAATACCAAGTTTGTTAAACTCATCAAGATCTACAATCTTTACATAGGTCATTTTTCCATTTGAGAAAGTGTCAGTAAACACTAGTCACAAAATCATGAATCTCATATTGACTTTATGAAACTATACGAGAGACATGTCAATTTAGAACTAAACTTTCCTAACACTTTCTCGAATGCAAAAATGATCCATATATCAAATGTAGATCACGATGAGTCTATCAAACTTGGTAGTCATGACTTTTCAAGTTGAGACCATCTGGGGTTTCAAAAACTGGTTTTGAGCTGTGAAAATTTTAAAATTCAAAATTTGAACCATTCAAATTTTGTCAAATGAAAAGTTGACCAAAACAACTTTTGTAGATCTTGATGAGTTTAGCAAACTTGGTATTCATGACTTTTATAGCTGAAACCATTTAGGGCTTCAAATACTAGAACCAAAGTATCATTTTTTTAAAATTCAAACTTTGACTATTAACCCTAAACCCTAAATCCTAATAGCTATTAACCACAACGGCAACCTAAAGTGCCCGCTGCGGTTAATCCATTTACCGCAGTGGGCGGGTTATGTTGCCCGCTGCGGTAAATGCTTTAACCGCAGCGGGCGCCTCGGTGGCCGGCCACCAAATTACCACAGCGGGCAACCGAGGCGCCTGCCACGGGGCCGGTTTTGGCCACGCTGCGGTAATTCAATCCTGGCGTAGTGTTTGCATGGGCACCAAACTGCAATGGGTCATTAATCCAAGATGACCCAAAAGATTGTGCGTCCACTTCTTGTAGCTGACCTCCAACATCTCGAAGGATACAAATATCTAGAATCAAATTTGAATTATTATAATACTTTTATTTTCCGTTGCAATGCACGAGCATGATTCTAGTATATTTAAAAAAAAGGAGAGAACACTTTGTTTGTCGATAGCATGGCTTTGAGATGCGGACTAAATAGGCCAAAATTTGACCAGACTGGGCCAGTCTTGATCGGTGGTTTTATCTGAATTTCATTTGCATTTATAATGTGACACATCAACAAATTTGATGACTTGGTAGATTAATTGTGAAAAGAGAGAGAGACAAAGTTTCATCTAGATGTGTAAATGTGTTATGAGACTCTCCACTGAGATTGGTCTTATGCCCATCTTAAAAAGACCAAAGACACATCATGGTGTTACTTGGGTTGGACAGTTTAAGTGGAAAAATCATGGACTTCTTCTGCATATGTTTAAAGCAACTCCAACCAAGATCTTATTTGATCTCTCATTCTATTTTGAGAGTTCAAACACACGAAAGAGCTCTCCAACTGAGCTCCTATTCAGCCTCGGGTTAATGAGGATTCTCATTCCTCTCTCTTGAACCCCCAAATGTATGAGCCCCTCATCCAGTCCCTACTTCTCCTTTTTCTCTTTCCACAAAACTGATAAATGGGACGATGAGTAGGGTCTAATGATAATATTCACTAAAGTAAGGAAGATTTAGGAGATCGGTCTGATAAGTAATGGCTGGCCATTTGAGAGAACAGGGGGGCTAAGAGCTTGGTTGAAGTTGCTCTTACATACTTAGCTTGATGATCATTCATTAAGTCATTCCAAAGTAACACGGTATTCCCACCATAAATGTTTGCCATTTCAATACCCTTATTACAATGATCTACAAGTTTGAGGATATCTTTTTTTTCTCGAACAGCACAAGTTTGAGGATATCACATATATTTTTTTTAATATTAGAGTAACTCCAACAATGACACTTAAAATAGGGCTATTTGGGATCTCAGGGCTTCCTCTACTTTTAAGGCCCTGTTTTAAAGGCCGAACTCCACCAATAATAGTGCTAAAATGAAGGTCCATATTTTTTGTTTTCTTTGTTTTCTCATTATCTCTGTTTATTTCATCTGCTTCACCCGACATACATTTCTCCAATAATGTTACTACTTTATACAAATAACTATTCCTGGCCTTCATTCCAAATTGTCTGGCTTTTCTAGATACATAACTTTTGCTACATATCTAGATGTACATTGTGTCTAGATATATAGTAAAAGCAACGTGCCTAGAAAAGCCAGAATGCCTTACAATTTAGAATGGAGGTTGTAATACTCAACACAAACTGAAACACATTAGTTTAAGTCTAAATTCAAATTTAAATGACATTGTTCATTACATCACATAGTTCACCACAACATTAGACATGAAACATAGGAAATAATCAATTCTCTCCTCTATTGCCATCACCACCACTAGCCATGCTACCTCCACCCATTGCATACAAATTGGCTATCAAAAGGATCAAACGAATCCTATATACAAATTGACTATTAATTGAATCAAATGAATCCTAAATACTAATTTACTATCACCTGAATCAAACAAATCCACTTGAAAATCACATATATTGGTAAATACATTGATACAACTTTAAAAATAAAATATATAGTTTACCTTGGAGCTTGGGGTTGCAATGGACGTGACTGTGGGAGGGGGCACATAGTGGTGCTGGTGCAATGCCACCACTGGCGTGGGAGGCCATGTCGGGACGGGGGGTAGTAGGCCCGTGGCGGAGAGAGGCCGATGGTGGAGGAGGTAGCTAGCAACGTCGGAAGAAGGGATGCGTGAAAAGAGGAAGCTGCGTCAGGATGGTGGCTTGCACCATGGGAGAAGGGCGCCACGTTGGCGAAGGTGCTCGTGCTAGGTGGCATCTCTAGGGGTCCCAAGTTAAGGCCCCCTTTGCATTGCGAGATTTTTTCTGAATAATCATGCATTTTTCTGTGAAACTAAACTGATTTATGTTAAATTCATGTATGAATCCTATAAAATTCCTGCATTCTAAAGGGATTCTACTTTATTTGAGTTTGTCCAAATGGGTGAACGGGCCCTAGTGGTTGGAGCTTCTTAGTAGCACCCCCTTATGCCAGGTTCAGATCCTCATTGGGACGAATTTCTACACTAGGTTAAAAAACAAAAAAAGTAGAAGGCTTCCCTGCTGATGGTTCAAAAAAGTTTGTCAAAATGGAAACACTCGATTTAAATGAATTAATTTAATAAGATCATCATAAATATATTATTAAAGTATATCTCTCGTCTTCTCTATCGATTTAATAAATTAATAACATCATCATAAATATCTCTTGTTAAGATCATCATAAATATATTATTAAAACAGGATTCGCAGCCCCGACAGCACCCACCTCCAACACCGGAGACCGGATCCGACATCAACATCGGTAGCGTACAGGAGGTGTTTGATGTAATGCCCATGAGGTAAACATGCACGTCCTTCGGTCTCCATGTGTATGACATGAATACCTCTGCTAGTCTGGCTATCAAATGTACCAGCACTATATGTGTGTTTTGTTTATTCGCATTTCAGGTTTCAAGTTACAACCAATTTTTCATCAGTGATCTTATTATCTGTCAAAATAAGGCTAGCATTGATATGAAGTAGTGATTCTAGAAGAGTGATTCTGTTAGTTAATATTAAAGGCATGCCCTTCTACTTTCTTGGTGATAAGTAATGCAATATCAATATTCAATACATCTCCCAACATTTTTGTTGTTGTTGTTGTTGTTGTTGTTGTTGTTGTTGTTGTTGTTGTTGTTGTGTGTGTGTGTGTGCGCGCGCGCGCGCAAGTTATCTTTTGCCACCAGGTATATCTTCCCAGAGTGTTTTTTTTGTGTGATTCAACATCTCATAAAATGAAATCACATATTATGTCATTTGAATTTTGGTGTGTGCTAAGTTTGTTTTGCTGCAATTGCCCAACAAACTTACATATCAAACAAGACCTATAAATTAACAAAAATCACAGTTGGCACCATTGTATTTCATTTTCACTCTTGTAAATCCTGTTTTTATAGAATTGTGCTGCATCCTATTTCATTTCATTGTTTCCTTTGGGCTCGCTAGGGAGCGGTGCTCTCACTTTATTCCAGCAAGATCATTTCGATATGTCAACAACATCACTGGCTACCTTCTCATTTGTCCATATTACTGATGTCAGGTACGTACCTGAAGCTTGATTTCAATAAATTGGATGCGTGTTAAACTATCATATGTATAAATCAGTTAATATATACATCATTTGTGCACCAAATATACATGATATTTTCTCTATGTTCTAGTACATAACGTCTATATTTGAGAATGGAGGGAGTATATTTCGTATCATGCTTTCTTGGAGATCTCTTGGATGACCAAATTTCTTGCCCTATGTATGGTGGGACCTCACTATACGAGAGCAGTGCGTCGGGATCTCATGGGACAAGATGTCGCCGGGACATGAATTTCCGCATCATCAAGTAGGGTCTCCGAGAGGAACTTCCTTGAACCTCGCTGAGATAAGAAGGGCCACCGAGGACCTCAGCGAGAGGAAATAAGTGTTGGGCGAAGGGAAATCCATTGCGGTAGAGGGATCTCGCCTGATACAGGAGTCGCGTGGGTGGAGTGGAGAGTCAACGGTAATGTGACAAACGAGGAGTCGCGTGGGCGGAAATTCTCATTTTTAGGGCTCTAAACTGGCCCTAATGGACCCGTGTTTTTTTTTTTGCCCGGGGACCAATAGAGCATGGGGATCTAGCGTATCTAGCTTTCTAATAAGAATTAACATTTCATAGAAAATGGATGATATTGCCGATAAATCAGGGGAACACAAAATTCCAATTCCTCTCAGTTAGATTGTCCTTTGTTAAAATTACCCCTTGCTAGAGATACCACAGGACAATCTTGAATTTTAGAAAAAAATTAACTTCCAAATAAATATACGAGAGAAAGACTTAAAAGATGAACTAAAGTTGTTGTCTGGATAGGAATTAAAACGGTGATTCCAATTGCCAAAACAACTTGGTTTACAATATTTTGACTATCTGATGGTCAAAGTTTATAATTTTTTATTTCATTTCAAGCTTTCTTGGAGATCTCTTGGATGACCAAATTTCTAGCCATATGTATGGTGGCAAGGAACAGGCACGTGTGCTCCTCCAGCTCATCGGTGAGTCTCTTGGAGCTCGAGCAGCTGCGCCTGAGCTCGTTGGCCATCTCTAGCACAGAGCTCCTCTCGTCCGCTCTCTCCGCGCACCACCTCGCCATGGCGTTCTCCCGCTCGATGGCATCGGAGAGCCGCGCCACGAGGTTGCTGACAGTGTCGAGGTCCTGGCCAACGACGTAGGTGCCCTTCGCTGCTGTGTCGAGCTGCTCCTGCAGCTCAAGCAATGACGACATGGTCTTGCTGGACGGCTTCTTTGTACTAGCCCTCGCCGCGTGCCACGTCTTGAGCGCCCCCGTGGTCGCCGTCCCGATGAGGAGGAGACCGAAGAACAGCAGGTGCACCCCCGTGCCGAAGGCAGCCGCAGCAGCCGCTCCGCCCGCGATGACGACCAAGGCACGCGAGAGCTTCTTGATGGCCTTCACCATCTTGAGCTTCCTGCCTACTCTCCTGTGGCTCGACCTGATGCTCTGAAGTATGCAGGAGTACTTGTCGTGGATCGGCCTCAACTTGGTTTGTGTTGTGGTGCAGAAAGGGTTGTTGCTTGTGAAAGGGAAGTCAAGTGCATGGGAAGCTGAGATGGTAGCGAGGAAGTTGTCCATGGATTGGTAGTTCCTTTGGGCGTCTTTGATATTCTGGAGGAGCTGCCTGCACATCTCTAGGGCCTCCGTGGTAGCGTCGAAGTAATTCGCCATTGCGAGCTCAATCTCTGAAGATGTTCTTCGGTGCACCATCATGTTATGAAGCACTGGAGAGATGATGATCTCCTGAGTCTCAAGAAGAGCTTCCATCTCCTTGGATTGTGAGCGCAGCGTGCTGTTGTACTCCTCTTCAATGTCCTGGGCCTTCTGAGCGCGAACAGCCGCCATATGTATGTATCTTTGGATGGAGATAATCTTTGTTCTTCAGGGAGCTAGTAGTAGTGCAGAGCTGTACTGGGCTGCTTTGCTTGGCTTAGAATGGAGGGCTCCAGGCCTTATATATGCAAGCAGCACAGCCTCAGGATTAGGCGGTTTCAGCTGCGTTCTTGCTTGCATGACCAAACGCTCTCCTGCGCTCCACATCAGACGGTCGGTATCTTTGGCTCTGTCCTTTCCCGGCCACCGCGTGCTTAGGTGACGCAAAGCTTTTTTTGATTTGGTGTTTGCTGCTGTGCCTGTGACCCCGAGAGAATTTTGCGACTGTTAAGGTAATTAGTACGCGTGCTGCTAGAAACACCTTCAGCGCGCTCTGATCACCATGGGCAGCAGCAATATAATGCATTTTCACGTGCGTACGTAGTTGGGTTCTTCTTGAACATCTTTTCTTCTTGTTCACAAGAGTCCGTAAGAAGTCCTGAAACCCAAAGAGAATTTGGTGCGCTCACTTCACAGATTGTGGCTAATTCACGTGACAAATGTGAAGCAAACCGATGGACGCCCTTCAAGTGTTAAAATAGGTATAAAGTAGTAAAGTACGAAATTGGATGCTGGACTCCCTCCAACTGTTAAAATTGACAAATTTAGGACTCTAGCTGTTTTCAAAGATGGTTTAGTATCCAAAATTATTTCAAATCAGATAATCAAGAAACAAGTACATTTTTTAGAAAAAAATTGCTATCTATTTGTTGGTGATCTATTTTCAGAACTATGCACATCATATGACAAACAATTTGCCCACATTGTGAACCATGCCCGGAGCTGAGGAAAGAGGTAATATATGAACATGAGAGGAAATTGGTATATATAGCTCCTACTGGCTTATTAGCTTGTTGGAACCTATTGGCCTTCAATTTGTTTAGTTTCTTTTATTTCGTGCGGTGGTACTTGGCCACATTGGAAATGCACTACTCTTGCTTGCACAAGAGGAGGAGCATCTCTTGCCCAACACACAAACGAACAAGGAATCCCAACAGAAAGCTTGTAGTTGTAACATTGCACTACAAGACATCATCCTTTATATCTCCCGTACATCATCAATGGCTCACTCCAATGCAAGAACAAGCTAAACACATTTTGTTAGCACATGTACAACCTGAACTATTGTAAAATAGTGCACTTTACAAGCATGCATCACATGTGTTAATTGCAAGGTAGCAGGCTTCCGCGGGCTGAACTATTGTGGCTAATGACTCATATGACAAATCTGAAATAAACCGATGAAATACACATTCCAGAAACTTATTAGTCAGAGAATAACAATTTTATCAAGATGACGTAAAACTATCATGAAAAATTAATGGAAAACATAGATACTAGAAGCCCTCCAATCATAATTCTCAAGGCGTCGCCTAGGCGTCCAGGCGCTCCCCCATCGCCTTGCAGAATGGGCGCCTAGGCGTCTAGACGGTGGTACATCGCCGTGCCTCGCCTTTACGCCTTAAGAACTATGCCTCCAATGGTTAAAATGAATGAAGTACTAAACTACAGAACATGGTCCTGTATGGCTTGTAACCATTAAATCCGAGCAAATTTTGTCATCTAGCTATTTTCAAAGGTGATTTTAATATCTAGATCATAACGAATTTTTTCTAAATCACATAATTATGAAACAAGTGTTTTAGAAAAATATTAGCCATTTGTTGATGTTCTATTTAAATTTATTTGGAACTTATTTGTGTTTGTTTCTAATGTTTTATTGCTTGGGTTGGAACACTAAGGACATGAACGAAAAATAAGATTCAAGTAACTCCAAATAGAACCCCCAACAGATAACATTTTTAGAAAAAAATCGGTACTCATTCTACAATTTCTTTGATTTAAGATAAACTCTTTATGAAATATTAGAGATTGAACCCGTTGTTTATTATTTTCAAGACTCAAATTTATGGTTTAGTATAGATTATCTGTCATAACAATATGTGGGTACCACCATGTTTCCTAATGGCATAGGTGGATACTTTAAATATGGACTCATGGTTTACTTTAATTTAACACAAAATCATACGTGTGGGTATTTATTCATCCACTCCTCAACCTCATCCCATCTCCATTATAAAATAGAATAGATCCAACGACTTTTATTAAATGGTGATTACAGTCTGCCGAACTGACGACTAGATGCTACTGTTTTGTGAGAATTTCTAAGATGTATCTTTTTCCCCAAGAAGATGTCATGAAGACTAATGTGTAGTATAACACCTAGGAATACATAAGAAATAATTACATGTTTCAATATGGATTAATTAGTCTTTATTGAAGGTTGACGGAGCAATTTAAAGAGGGTCCAAAAGTTGACTTTTTTTATCTGTAGCTCAGATGGATGATTGGAGGCCATAGATGCACAGAGTTCGTCAAGTGCATTCCATTTGCGTACTTATAGACATTAACCGGAATTCGGATCACGTAGCTACGTTTTTTTGCAAATCTCTAGGAAAAACATGCTACGGTAACGCAAGGGCTACAATTATCGAGCTGGACTTTCTTGCCGTGTTTTTCTTCTTCTTTTTCCTTCCCTCCTTCCTGAACGGTGGCCATAAGGATTAGTGCACCCTACGCTCATGTCTAGTAGCACTAGCTGCCGTCTTCTTCACGCAAGGAAGGAAAAGAAGGGAGAAAAGAAAGAGGGGGATTATAGCTTGCTGCTGTCCCCTGCCATGCTTATTGCTCTTGCAAAGTCAGTTATGAATCATTCCCTACCTCTGTTTTTCAATGAATTTCTTGTTCCCTTTGCTTATCGTGATGGCTAACACGTTTTTTATTGAAATGGCGGGAAGGTTCTAGCAGCAAGAATCGCTGTTAGTTGGGAGAAGGGAAGGAAGCAAGAAGTGGGTCGCTGGGGATTTGTCCTCGTGTTCATTGTGTTTGCCTTAGGTGAGTGGCGAAACCTTAATTCACATCTTTTGATCAAGTTTTGTGGTTTAAAACACAATAGAAGGGGTTTAGTTGTAGCAATCCTCGAATTTAATCTCGTCCACATTCTACCAGATTTTTATTCATCATTATTTTAGAGCATCTTAATGGCCTGAATAAATTTTGACACTCTGGATACATTTGTAGAGGACTTCAATACTTTTCTTTTGATAGCGAGAGAGCCCTTATTGCCCTTGTGTTTTGGGGGATTGTGGCGGAACCACCCAAATTACATGGCCCACATTTGCCTGACATTGTCTCACAGACTTCTAACTGCTGCACATGTAAGCCACACAATTCTGGTAGTCTGTCTAGTGTCCTCGGGGAACCCCGAACCATCCACATTTTATAACTCATACATGATCAACATGGAGTTACCACAACATTACAACATTTGGTACAAAAATGTCTTACATCAGAGTGCGGAAGACTTGTAATAATAGGTTACAACACATGTTCAAGTAAAAACTTAACTTAAGTTTAAAAAGGTGAGTAGTACTACAGAAGCAAATTAGATGGAGCATCTAAGGTAGGAGAGTTTGACCAAATCATGTCGAGCCCACCCACATGACCTCGTCTAGCGGCACAAGTCAGATCCTGCAACAGGGGTTAACAAACCCTGAGTACTTGAGAGTACTCTACAAGTCTTAGCCGACTAAAAGAAAAGACTCCAAGGGCATGAAGGCTGAAAGGAAAGTTGGAAGCAAGAATAACTTTTGGAGAAAAGCTTACTACAAGTGGATCCTTACTTTCAAAGTTTTAGCGGTGTATTAGGTCTTTATCAGTCATCACTTTGCACCTAGTCTAAATCAATCACTTCTTTAAACATCTCATGTCTTTTCAACTCATATCCGTAAGTCACCATGTTTTCGTTGATTAACTACGATGCAAGTCAGAGGATCAAGTCTCCATAACCGAGGAGCACGGCAATTCGAATCGATTAGGCCCAGCTAGGGTTTCCTTACCACACGACATATGTAGGTCCTAGACCTACATATATCAATCTTCACTCAGATCCTCCAAAACGTGAACGGGTCCTGCGCTACCAAGAGCATAGTACTCCACCTCCCTGCGCCGCTCCTGGCAGATTCACAAAATGTGTACACGCTACTCTCACCATCTCTCCACTCCCAGTGCGCGGTTGGCCTTTCACATAATGGAATAGCTGAGGTATTAGGCTTACAGGAGTATGTGGCCAGTACTACAAGGTTTCGACCATATGGTGGCCTACAACGGTACAGTCCTCAATCGACATAGGTGGAGGCACTACATTGAGACTCCATTCTCGATGCAAGCCACCCGCCCGGTCTCAATTTAATATTATCATAACTAAGATATATCACAACCCATAACCAGAGTTGAGAAGAGCAAGGTAAACCTGTTCTCTCGAACGATGAAACCATCATTCGACTTCTATCGAAGTCTAAGCATTACTAAGCATAAGAGATATCAACCTATTCAAACTAACAGGGTAGGACTAGGATACCTGTATATCAAGGTAATCATGTAGCAACGGTATTCGACCAACTCCTAATTACTTAATGCACATTTCGCAAGACTTAAAGTGTAATAAAGATTTGTAAAAGCTATAGAAGGATAGTATGCACCGGGGCTTGCCTGCACTGCAGAGAAGGTTAGATTCTAGAAAAAGGTTCAGTAGTTAGGCTTGGCATCTACACCACTGGTGGATGGATCTTCTCCGAAACTTGATCAAAACGATGCTCCACACTCTCATACATTATACATAATAAATGATGCTTGCTTAACTTGATGGACTACATGCCATGATGCATGATGAGATATACACAAATGCATAACAGAACTTAAACTAACCTAAGAAAGTTGAGTACAACTTTCCTTCACCAAGGAACAAGGTTATTACCATAAAAGCATTTAAGTTATTTAACTAACGAGTTAATTAATTGTCTATCAAGAAAGGAATTACACTAGCATGGACTAGCAAGAGATTAACATCTATATTAAGTCATGACCATTATAAGGAACTAATAATTAAGACATATTAATTATTATATAAACAAGTTGATTATGTGGTTATTAAGAAAGCAACAATTTTCACATTATACTAGTCAACCAAGACAAAGTATATAACTAACATTATCCCAGTGCAACCATGAAGGCAAGAAAGGATCATCACATGACCTATTTTCATGCATTGACTACTTAGTCATTTCAGTAAATAATTTTGTTTATTAACTAACAAGTTAATCATGAGCATAACATGAAAAGGATTAAGTTGCCAAGGAACAGAAAAGGGATTAGTGTTCCAAGGTCCACAATCAATACCCAAAATGCACCAAAGCCATTTAAGTATTTATCTAAATTATTTAAATATTTATTTAAACATGAAAAGGCATTTAAACACATTTAAATTAATTAACCAAGTTACATTTATCAAAATAGTACCAAACGTTTTTGTGAAGGCAGATATTAGCATGTCAAGCATACTCAAAAAGTTTCATGATTAAAGCATAATTATTTTAGCCTATAAAGTCATACAAGTTCCATTTAATAATTAAAAGAGGTAATTTTAAGCATACCAAAATTACTGTAAATGACCCATTTATATTTTTACATGGTAGAGCATCACATAGCAAAGCTACATAAAAAGTTTCACATTTTATCCTCATTATTTTTTTGTTATGAATTAAACTAGAAACAGCATATTTAGTATTTTTTGAAAAGATAAAACCGGTGAAAATCCTTTTATACTCAGCCCCGGCTAGCCACAGAGGCTGGACAGGTGGGACCGCGGTCAACTGCACAGTGCTCCCATGTTGACCGCGGGCGCACGGCCTTTGAACAGGAGGGTGCTCGCCGCGGTGACCTTGCCGGTGGTGAGACTTAGCCTGGCGGACTCCCCTCTTCCTTGCGCGTCGACTGGTGGTGGCGAAAGACCGGTTAGGGCACAACAGCGACCATGCCGGCCGCAATGGTGGCACGGCGGTGCTCCGCAAGATGGCAGCGACCAACGGCACACTCTCCGGTGATGAGGGGGACCACCATCGTGCTCGCAACGAGCTTGCACATCGATCTAGGGTACCGGTTGAGCTAGATCAAATGGAGGAGCCGGTGAGCATCACCGCGTAACGAGGAAGCCAACACACGAATTAGGAGAGAGAGAGAGAGAGCTGCAGCGGAGGTGAGCTGGTCACGTGAGGTGGTGCTCGGCGGCCATGGCGACGCGGGCGGTGGCGCAACCGGCGCCGAGGGTGACTACGGCGGAGCGGGATGGCGCGAGCAGGCTTAGCGGAGGCACAACGCGGGGCGATTCTACTAACGCGAGGAATTGGGCTGAGGCGCTTTGGCGGGTGGCCAATTTCACCGGCTGTAGAATGGCCAGGTGGCGGAGCAGAGAGAAGAGGAAGAGGAAGAATGCCAGCGGCTTCGCGTTATGAAGGCGGGGCAGCGTGCGGGCGAAACATCCAGGCGCGCCAGCAGCTGCGTGCGCTGCCACCGCGAAGCAGCTGCGTGCCGTGCGTGCGTGAAGTGGCAAGCGAGGGCGGTGGACCGACTCCGGCGAGCAGCTGCGTGGCACCTGCTTGTCGATGCCACTATAGCAACTGATAGCCTGACTTCCCTCCTCCCTTTCTCCTAAATCTGTATAGAACCTTGATGATGCCCATTAACAAAAGTTGTTTATCTACAAGAGATCTCCAACTCTTATTAAGGCTAC
>CM039599.1:31579061-31839663 GCA_022457205.1 Saccharum spontaneum | reverse complement strand
AACGACTTTTATTAAATGGTGATTACAGTCTGCCGAACTGACGACTAGATGCTACTGTTTTGTGAGAATTTCTAAGATGTATCTTTTTCCCCAAGAAGATGTCATGAAGACTAATGTGTAGTATAACACCTAGGAATACATAAGAAATAATTACATGTTTCAATATGGATTAATTAGTCTTTATTGAAGGTTGACGGAGCAATTTAAAGAGGGTCCAAAAGTTGACTTTTTTTATCTGTAGCTCAGATGGATGATTGGAGGCCATAGATGCACAGAGTTCGTCAAGTGCATTCCATTTGCGTACTTATAGACATTAACCGGAATTCGGATCACGTAGCTACGTTTTTTTGCAAATCTCTAGGAAAAACATGCTACGGTAACGCAAGGGCTACAATTATCGAGCTGGACTTTCTTGCCGTGTTTTTCTTCTTCTTTTTCCTTCCCTCCTTCCTGAACGGTGGCCATAAGGATTAGTGCACCCTACGCTCATGTCTAGTAGCACTAGCTGCCGTCTTCTTCACGCAAGGAAGGAAAAGAAGGGAGAAAAGAAAGAGGGGGATTATAGCTTGCTGCTGTCCCCTGCCATGCTTATTGCTCTTGCAAAGTCAGTTATGAATCATTCCCTACCTCTGTTTTTCAATGAATTTCTTGTTCCCTTTGCTTATCGTGATGGCTAACACGTTTTTTATTGAAATGGCGGGAAGGTTCTAGCAGCAAGAATCGCTGTTAGTTGGGAGAAGGGAAGGAAGCAAGAAGTGGGTCGCTGGGGATTTGTCCTCGTGTTCATTGTGTTTGCCTTAGGTGAGTGGCGAAACCTTAATTCACATCTTTTGATCAAGTTTTGTGGTTTAAAACACAATAGAAGGGGTTTAGTTGTAGCAATCCTCGAATTTAATCTCGTCCACATTCTACCAGATTTTTATTCATCATTATTTTAGAGCATCTTAATGGCCTGAATAAATTTTGACACTCTGGATACATTTGTAGAGGACTTCAATACTTTTCTTTTGATAGCGAGAGAGCCCTTATTGCCCTTGTGTTTTGGGGGATTGTGGCGGAACCACCCAAATTACATGGCCCACATTTGCCTGACATTGTCTCACAGACTTCTAACTGCTGCACATGTAAGCCACACAATTCTGGTAGTCTGTCTAGTGTCCTCGGGGAACCCCGAACCATCCACATTTTATAACTCATACATGATCAACATGGAGTTACCACAACATTACAACATTTGGTACAAAAATGTCTTACATCAGAGTGCGGAAGACTTGTAATAATAGGTTACAACACATGTTCAAGTAAAAACTTAACTTAAGTTTAAAAAGGTGAGTAGTACTACAGAAGCAAATTAGATGGAGCATCTAAGGTAGGAGAGTTTGACCAAATCATGTCGAGCCCACCCACATGACCTCGTCTAGCGGCACAAGTCAGATCCTGCAACAGGGGTTAACAAACCCTGAGTACTTGAGAGTACTCTACAAGTCTTAGCCGACTAAAAGAAAAGACTCCAAGGGCATGAAGGCTGAAAGGAAAGTTGGAAGCAAGAATAACTTTTGGAGAAAAGCTTACTACAAGTGGATCCTTACTTTCAAAGTTTTAGCGGTGTATTAGGTCTTTATCAGTCATCACTTTGCACCTAGTCTAAATCAATCACTTCTTTAAACATCTCATGTCTTTTCAACTCATATCCGTAAGTCACCATGTTTTCGTTGATTAACTACGATGCAAGTCAGAGGATCAAGTCTCCATAACCGAGGAGCACGGCAATTCGAATCGATTAGGCCCAGCTAGGGTTTCCTTACCACACGACATATGTAGGTCCTAGACCTACATATATCAATCTTCACTCAGATCCTCCAAAACGTGAACGGGTCCTGCGCTACCAAGAGCATAGTACTCCACCTCCCTGCGCCGCTCCTGGCAGATTCACAAAATGTGTACACGCTACTCTCACCATCTCTCCACTCCCAGTGCGCGGTTGGCCTTTCACATAATGGAATAGCTGAGGTATTAGGCTTACAGGAGTATGTGGCCAGTACTACAAGGTTTCGACCATATGGTGGCCTACAACGGTACAGTCCTCAATCGACATAGGTGGAGGCACTACATTGAGACTCCATTCTCGATGCAAGCCACCCGCCCGGTCTCAATTTAATATTATCATAACTAAGATATATCACAACCCATAACCAGAGTTGAGAAGAGCAAGGTAAACCTGTTCTCTCGAACGATGAAACCATCATTCGACTTCTATCGAAGTCTAAGCATTACTAAGCATAAGAGATATCAACCTATTCAAACTAACAGGGTAGGACTAGGATACCTGTATATCAAGGTAATCATGTAGCAACGGTATTCGACCAACTCCTAATTACTTAATGCACATTTCGCAAGACTTAAAGTGTAATAAAGATTTGTAAAAGCTATAGAAGGATAGTATGCACCGGGGCTTGCCTGCACTGCAGAGAAGGTTAGATTCTAGAAAAAGGTTCAGTAGTTAGGCTTGGCATCTACACCACTGGTGGATGGATCTTCTCCGAAACTTGATCAAAACGATGCTCCACACTCTCATACATTATACATAATAAATGATGCTTGCTTAACTTGATGGACTACATGCCATGATGCATGATGAGATATACACAAATGCATAACAGAACTTAAACTAACCTAAGAAAGTTGAGTACAACTTTCCTTCACCAAGGAACAAGGTTATTACCATAAAAGCATTTAAGTTATTTAACTAACGAGTTAATTAATTGTCTATCAAGAAAGGAATTACACTAGCATGGACTAGCAAGAGATTAACATCTATATTAAGTCATGACCATTATAAGGAACTAATAATTAAGACATATTAATTATTATATAAACAAGTTGATTATGTGGTTATTAAGAAAGCAACAATTTTCACATTATACTAGTCAACCAAGACAAAGTATATAACTAACATTATCCCAGTGCAACCATGAAGGCAAGAAAGGATCATCACATGACCTATTTTCATGCATTGACTACTTAGTCATTTCAGTAAATAATTTTGTTTATTAACTAACAAGTTAATCATGAGCATAACATGAAAAGGATTAAGTTGCCAAGGAACAGAAAAGGGATTAGTGTTCCAAGGTCCACAATCAATACCCAAAATGCACCAAAGCCATTTAAGTATTTATCTAAATTATTTAAATATTTATTTAAACATGAAAAGGCATTTAAACACATTTAAATTAATTAACCAAGTTACATTTATCAAAATAGTACCAAACGTTTTTGTGAAGGCAGATATTAGCATGTCAAGCATACTCAAAAAGTTTCATGATTAAAGCATAATTATTTTAGCCTATAAAAGTCATACAAGTTCCATTTAATAATTAAAAGAGGTAATTTTTAAGCATACCAAAATTACTGTAAATGACCCATTTATATTTTTACATGGTAGAGCATCACATAGCAAAGCTACATAAAAAGTTTCACATTTTTATCCTCATTATTTATTTAGTTATGAATTAAACTAGAAACAGCATATTTAGTATTTTTTGAAAAAGATAAAACCGGTGAAAATCCTTTTATACTCAGCCCCGGCTAGCCACAGAGGCTGACAGGTGGGACCGCGGTCAACTGCACAGTGCTCCCATGTTGACCGCGGGCGCACGGCCTTTGAACAGAGGGTGCTCGCCGGCGGTGACCTTGCCGGTGGTGAGACTTAGCCTGGCGGACTCCCCTCTTCCTTGCGCGTCGACTGGTGGTGGCGAAAGACCGGTTAGGGCACAACAGCGACCATGCCGGCCGCAATGGTGGCACGGCGGTGCTCCGGCAAGATGGCAGCGACCAACGGCACACTCTCCGGTGATGAGGGGACCACCATCGTGCTCGCAACGAGCTTGCACATCGATCTAGGGTACCGGTTGAGCTAGATCAAATGGAGGAGCCGGTGAGCATCACCGCGTAACGAGGAAGCCAAAACACGAATTAGGAGAGAGAGAGAGAGAGCTGCAGCGGAGTGAGCTGGTCACGGTGAGGTGGTGCTCGGCGGCCATGGCGACGCGGCGGTGGCGCAACCGGCGCCGAGGGTGACTACGGCGGAGCGGGATGGCGCGAGCAGGCTTAGCGGAGGCACAACGACGGGGCGATTCTACTAACGCGAGGAATTGGGCTGAGGCGCTTTGGCGGTGGCCAATTTCACCGGCTGTAGAATGGCCAGGTGGCGGAGCAGAGAGAAGAGGAAGAGGAAGAATGCCAGCGGCTTCGCGTTATGAAGGCGGGGCAGCGTGCGGGCGAAACATCCAGGCGCGCCAGCAGCTGCTTGCGCTGCCACCGCGAAGCAGCTGCGTGCCGTGCGTGCGTGAAGTGGCAAGCGAGGGCGGTGACCGACTCCGGCGAGCAGCTGCGTGGCACCTGCTTGTCGATGCCACTATAGCAACTGATAGCCTGACTTCCCTCCTCCCTTTCTCCTAAATCTGTATAGAACCTTGATGATGCCCATTAACAAAAGTTGTTTATCTACAAGAGATCTCCAACTCTTATTAAGGCTACAACATAAAAAGAGCAACAGATCGAGAGATCAAGAGGATGGAACACATGAACATTGAAACTGAAAGCTGAACTCAGTTTTTTTAGGTTTTCAGAAACAGTTTTGGTTAAGCATCTTTGGTTAATTAATTAGTGGACAAACATCTATCAATTACATCAACTAATTATGCATTACCATAGATCAAGTATAGGACAAAGCAATGTAACAAAGTTTGATCAAGGGTTATTTATGAAAATTAATTTAGTAATTCACCAAAGTTTGAACTTAAACACTGAATTCTAGGGACTTAGGCAGAAATTGCTAAGTGTCAAATTCAGCACCAAATCCAAACCTTGAGCTCAAATTTAATCATGTTTGATTTAGAAACATCATCAATTCTTGGTTCCATAACATAAAGCACACTTTGAACCATAAAGTTTATATTTACCAAATTTTATTTGTTTAAGCAAATTCTCATATATAAAATCACAAAGATCCCTATTTACTAACAGTGACATCATTTCATGCAACATGGTAAAACATATTATAACAAACATATGAAACACCACAATGCAACATATGAAACATCACATATGCAACATATGAAAGCTATTATTGCAACATGAAATGCATTTATGGCATAACACTTGATGCTTATGCTTGATGATGCTCATGATCAGAATTTTAACTGCTTTTTTAACATATGGGATGTTACAGGGATATTGTAGGGATCGTGACGCCTAAGAGGGGGGGGGGTGTTTCAATTTGGCAACTTAAAATCTACTTCTAACTCAGGCCTCTAAATTCAAACTAGTCAAAACCTATATGCAAGAAATAATCTATGTAGATGTGCATGGTCAGTGGCTTAATCATTGGGTTTGGGTGTTCTTGAGTATATATATATATTTTTGTAGTTGCTTGTATGAAGGTGTTGGTACTGTGGTTGGCTTGTGATTAGGTGGTTTCTGGAGCGTTTATAGCTCTTTCGCTTGATCGTTGTTAAAGGCAAGTAAACATTGCAATATAAATGGTCCACATGCTTGAGCTTTGTCACCACGAGGATGCTAACCATGTCAAGGCCTTGGCCAAGGACGTATGTGCCCTTCGCAGCAGCATCGGGATCCAAGCAGGGGCTATCGGCACTGGATGGAGCCGCCATGAACGTTAGGAGCTTCGGCGGAACCGTTGGGACCTCGCTTATACGAGGGCAGTGCATCGGGATCTCACGGGACAAGATATCGCCGGGACAAGAATTTCCGCATCATCAAGTAGTGTCTCCGAGAGGAGCTTCCTTGAACCTTGCTGAGAGGAGAAGGGACAGCGAGGACCTCACCGAGAGGAAAGAAGTGCTGGGTGAAGGGAAATCCATTGCGGGAGAGGGATCTCGCCCGGTAGAGGAGTCGTGTGGGCGGAGTGGAGAGTCAACGGTAATGACAAACGAGGAGGATGATTTTAGGTGTTCTCATTTTTTAGGTCTGTAAACCGGCCCTAATGGACCTGTGTTTTTTTTGATCGGGGACCAATAGAGCATGGGGATCTAGCGCATCTAGCAGTCTAATAAGAATTAACATTTCTTTGAAAATGGATGAGAATTTCCTGCCTCTGAGTGTCCGCACAGAATGTTTATGATATTACATAGTTTCAATGATATTGCCGATAAATCAGGGGAACATAAAATGCCAAAATTATGCATGATAGGGTATATTATTAAATTTCCATTCATGAGAGGCGAATAGCTCCAATGTAGTGGTCTCTAATTTCCTGCTCACTAATTGGAAAGACTCCTTTGTATCATCGTCACTCTATAGTAGTGGCCAAAACCACATCCATTGCATATTATCCTAAAAAAAGCCATAAAAGATGTATATTTACAATTTTCAAAGATTAAATCATTGCGACATTTCCAAATTTGTCAACATTATGCAGCTACCCCAGATTATATTTCTTCTCTTTTAAAACAAAATTTGATAACCAACTCCACAACATGTGGGATACAGAGCTGAGAGGGGTTAACCCAGTATCTATATAGACAGATCTCTAGATTATCGTGGCATGATGACAATCAAAGAAAAGATGTTTAATGGTCTTGTTACAGTTAGAGAAATAACACTTTTGATTGCTTTTCCAATTCCTCTCAGTTAGATTGTCCTTTGTGTTTTCACAAAAAAAGATTGTCCTTTTAAAATTACCCCTTGCTAGAGATACAACAGGAATATCTTGAATTTTAGAAAAAAAATAACTTCCAAATCAATATTCGAGAGAGACTTAAAAGGTGAACTAAAATTGTTGTCTTGTTAAGAATTAACACGGTGATTCCAATTGCCAAAACAACTTGGTTTACAATATTTTGACTATCTGATGGTCAAAGTTTATAATTTTTTATTTTCATTTCAAGCTTTCTTGGAGATCTCTTGGATGACTAAATTTCTAGCCTTATGTATGGTGGCAAGGAACAGGCACGCGTGCTCCTCCAGCTTATCGGTGAGTCTCTTGGAGCTCGAGCAGCTGCGCCATCTCTAGCACCGAGCTCCTCTCGTCTGCTCTCTCCGCGCACCACCTCGCCATGGCGTTCTCCCGCTCGATGGCATCGGAGAGCCGCGCCACAAGGTTGCTGACAGTGTCGAGGTCCTGGCCAACGACGTAGGTGCCCTTCGCCGCTGTGTCGAGCTGCTCCTGCAGCTGAAGCAATGACGACATGGTCTTGCTGGACGGATTCTTTGTACTAGCCCTCGCCGCGAGCCATGTGTTGAGCACCCCCGTGGTCGCCGTCCCGATGAGGAGACAGAAGAACAGCAAGTGCACCCCCGTGCCGAAGGCTGCCGCAGCAGCCGCTCCGCCTGCGATGACAACCAAGGCACGCGAGAGCTTCTTGACGGCCTTCACCATCTTGAGCTTCCTCCCTACTCTCCTGTGGCTCGACCTGATGCTCTTTAGTATGCAGGAGTACTTGTCGTGGATTGGCCTCAAGTTGCTTCGTGTTGTGGTGCAGAAAGGGTTGTTGCTTGTGAAAGGGAAGTCAAGTGCATGGGAAGCTGATATGCTAGCGAGGAAGCTGTCCATGGATTTGTAGTTTCTTTGGGCGTCTTTGATATTCTGTAGGAGCTGCCTGCACATCTCTAGGGCCTCCGTGGTAGCATTGAAGTAATTTGCCATTGCGAGCTCAATCTCTGAAGATGTTCTTCGGTGCACCATCATGTTATGAAGCACTGGAGAGATGATGATCTCCTGAGTCTCAAGAAGAGCTTCCATTTCCTTGGATTGTGAGCGCAGCGTGCTGTTGTACTCCTCTTCAATGTCCTGGGACTTCTGAGCGCGCACTGCCGCCATATGTGTGTATCTTTGGATGGAGATAATCTTTGTTCTTCAGGGAGCAAGTAGTAGTGCAGAGCTGTACTGGGCTGCTTTGCTTGGCTTAGAATGGAGGGCTCCAGGCCTTATATATGCAAGCAGCATAGCCTCAGGATTAGGCGGTTTCAGCCGCGTTCTTGCTTGCATGACCAAACGTTCTCCTGCACTCCACATCAGTCGGTCGGTATCTTTGGCTCTGTCCTTTCCTGGCTGCCGCGTGCTTGGGTGATGCAAAGCTTTTTTTGATTTGGTGTTTGCTGCTGTGCCTGTGACCCCGAGAGAATTTTACGCTGTTCAGGTAATTCGTTCACGTGCTGCTAGAAGCACCTTCAGCTCTGATCACCATGGGCAGCACCAATAAAATGCATTTTCACGTGCGTACGTAGTTGGGTTCTTCTTGAACATCTTTTCTTCTTGTTCACAAGTCTTTAATAAGTTCTGAAACCCAAAGAGAATTTGGTGCACTCACTTTACAGATTGTGGCTAATTCGCGTGACAAATGTGAAGCAAACCGATGGATGCCCTTCAAGTGTTAAAATAGGTATAAAGTAGTAAATTACGAAATTGGATGCTGGACTCCCTCCAACTGGTAAAATTGACAAATTTAGGACTCTAGCTGTTTTCGAAGATGGTTTTGTATCCAAAATTATTTCAAACCAGATAATCAAGAAAGAAGTACATTTTTTCAGAAAAAATGTTAACTATTTGTTGGTGATCTATTTTCAGAACTATGCACATCATATAACAAACAATTTGCCCACCTTGTGAACCATGCCCGGAGCTGAAGAAAGAGGTAATATATAAACATGTGAGGAAATTGGTATATATAGCTCCTACTGTCTTATTAGCTTGTTGAAACCTATTGGCCTTCAATTTGTTTAGTTTCTTTTATTTCATGCGGTGGTACTTGGCCACATTGGAAATGCACTACTCTTTCTTGCACAAGAGGAGGAGCATCTCTTGCCCAACACACAAACGAACAAGGAATCCCCAACAGAAAGCTTGTAGTTGTAACATTGCACTACAAGACATCATCCTTTATATCTCCCGTACATCATCAATGGCTCACTCCAATGCAGGATCAAGCTAAGCACATTTTGTTAGCACATGTACAACCTGAACTATTGTAAAATAGCGCACTTTACAAGCATGCATCACATGTGTTAATTGCAAGGTAGCAGGCTTCCGTGGGCTGAACTATTGTGGCTAATAACTCATGTGACAAATGTGAAATAAACCGATGAAATACACGTTCCAGAAACTTGTTAGTCAGAGAATAACAATTTTATCAAGATGACATAAAACTGTCATGGAAAATTAATGTAAAACACAGATGCTAGAAGCCCTCCAATGGTTAAAATGAATGAAGTACTAAACTACGGAACATGGTCCTGTACGACTTCTAACCATTAAAACCAAGCAAATTTTGTCATCTAGCTATTTTCAATGGCGATTTTAATATCAAGATCATAACTAATTTTTTCTAAATCAGATAATTATGAAACAAGTGTTTTAGAAAAATATTAGCCATTGTTGATGATCTATTTAAATTTATTTGGAACTTATTTGTGTCTGTTTCTAATGTTTTATTGCTTGTGTTGGAACACTAAGAACATGAACGAAAAATAAGATTCAAGTAACTCGAAATAAAACCCCCAACAGATAACATTTTTTAGGAAAAAAATTGGTACTCATTCTACAATTTCTTTGATTTAAGATAAACTCTTTATGAAATATTAGAGATTAAAGCCATTGTTTATTATTTTCAAGACTCAAATTTATGGTTTAGTATAGATTATCTGTCATAACAATATGTGGGTACTATCATGTTTCCTAATGGCATAGGTGGATACTTTAAATATAGACTCATGGTTTACTTTAACACAAAATCATACGTGTCGGTATTTATTCATCCACTCCTCAACCTCATCCCATCTCCATTATAAAATAGAATAGATCCAATGACTTTTATTAAATGGTGATTACAGTCTGCCGAACTGACGACTAGATGCTACTGTTTTTGTGAGAATTTCTAAGATGTATCTTTTTCCCCAAGAAGATGTCATGAAGACAAATGTGTAGTATAACACCTAGGAATACATATGAAATAATTACATGTTTCAATATGGATTAATTAGTCTTTAGTGAAGGTTGACGGAGCAATTTTAAGAGGGTCCAAAAGTGGACTTTTTTTTATCTGTAGCTCATATGGATGATTGGAGGCCATAGATGCACAGAGTTCATCGAGTGCATTCCATTTGTGTACTTATAAACATTAACTGGAATTCAATCACGTAGGTACATTTTTTTTGCAAATCTCTAGGAAAAACATGCTACGGTAACGCAAGGGCTACAATGATCAAGTTGGACTTTCTTGCTGTGTTTTTCTTCTTCTTTTTCCTTCCCTCCTTCCTGAATGGTGGCCATAAGGATTAGTGCACCCTACGCTCATGTCTAGTAGCACTAGCCACCATCTTCTTCATGCAAAGAAGGAAAAGAAGGGAGAAAAGAAAGAGGGGGATTATAGCTTGCTGCTGTCCCCTGCCATGCCTATTGCTCTTGCAAAGTCAGTTAGGAATCGTTCCCTATCTCTGTTTTTCAATGAATTTCTTGTTCTCTTTGCTTATCATGATGGCTAACATGTTTTTTATTGAAATGGCGGGAAGGTTCTAGCAGCGAGAATCGCTGTGAGTTGGGAGAAGGGAGGGAAGCAAAAAGTTGGTTGCTAGGGATTTGTCCTCATGTGCGTTGTGTTTGCCTTAGGTGAGTGGCGAAACCTTAATTCACATCTTTTGATCAAGTTTTGTGGTTTAAAACACAATAGAAGGGGTTTAGTTGTAGCAAATCCTCGAATTTAATCTCGTCCACATTCTGCCAGATTGTGCAGTTTTTGTTCATCATTATTTTAGAGCATCTTAATGGCCTGAATAAAATTTGACACTCTGGATACATTTGTAGAGGACTTTAATACTTCTCTTTTGACAGCAAGAGAGCCCTTATAGCCCTTGTGTTTTGGGAGATTGTGGCAGAACCACCCAAATTATATGGCCCACATGTACCTGTCATTGTCTCACATACTTCTGATTGCTGCACATGTAAGCCACACAATTTCGGTAGTCTATTGGGTGTCCTCGGGGAACCCCGAATCATCCACATTTTACTACTCATACAAGATCAACATGGAGTTACCACAATATTATAACATTTGGTACAAAAATGTCTTACTTTAGAGTGCGGAAGACTTTTAATAATAGGTTACAACACTTGTTCAAGTAAAAACTTAACTTCAGTTTAAAAAGGTGAGTAGTACTACAGAAGCAAATTAGATGGAGCATCTAAGGTAGGAGAGTTTGACCAAATCATGTCGAGCCCACCCACATGACCCCATCTAGCGGCACAAGTCAGATCCAGATCCTGCAACAGGGGTTAACAAAACCCTGAGCACTTGAGGGTACTCAACAAGTCTTACTCGACTAAAAGAAAAGACTCCAAGGGCATGAAGGCTGAAAGGAAAGTTGGAAGCAAGAATAACTTATGCAGAAAAGCTTACTACAAGTGGATCCTTACTTTCAAAGTTTTAGCGGTGTATTAGGTCTTTATCAGTATCCACTTTGCACCTAATTTAAATCAATAACTTCTTTAAACATCTCATCTCTTTTCAACTCATATCCCTAAGTCACCATGTTTCCGTTGATTAACTACGATGCAGGTTAGAGGATCGAGTCTCCATAACCGAGGAGCACGGCGATTCGAATCGATTAGGCCCAGCTGGGGTTTCCTTACCACACGACATATGCAGGTCTTAGACCTACATATATCAACCTTCACTCAGACCCTCCAAAACATAAATGGGTCCTGCGCTACCCGAGAGCACAGTACTCCACCTCCTTGTGCCGCTTCTGGTGGATTCACAGGATGTGTACACGCTACTCTTACCATCTCTCCACTCCTAGTGCGCCGTTGGCCTTTCACATAATGGAATAGCTGAGGTTTAGGCTTACCGGAGTATTGGATAGTAGTACAAGGTCTCGACCACATGGTGGCCTACAATGGTACGGTCCTCAAATCGACACAGGCGGAGGCACTACATTGAGACTCCATTCTCGATGCAAGCCACCAGCCGGGTCTCAATTTGATATTATCATAACCAAGGTATATCACAACCCATAACCAGAATTGAGAAAAGCAAGGTAAACCTGTTCTCTCGAACGATGAAACCATCATTTGACTTCTATCGAAGTCTAACCATTACTAAGCATAAGAGATATTGACCTATTCAGACTAACAGGGTACGACTAAGGATACCTGTATATCAAGGTAATCATGTAGCAACGGTATTCGACTAACTCCTAATTACTTAATGCACATCTCACAAGACTTAAAATGTAATAAAGATCTGTAAAATCTATAGAAGGGTAGTATGCACCGGGGCTTGCCTGCGTTGCAGAGAAGGTTAGATTTCAGAGAAAAGTCCAGTAGTTAGGCTTAGCATCTACACCACTGGTGGATGGACCTTCTCTGAAACTTGATCAACATGATGCTCCACACTCTTATACACTACACGTAATAAATGATGCTTGCTTAACTTGATGGACTACATGCCATGATGCGTGATGAGATATACATAAATGCATAACAAAACTTAAACTAACCTATGAAAGTTGAGTACAACTTTCCTTCACCAAGGAACTAGGGTTATTACCATTAAAGCATTTAAGTTATTTAACTAACAAGTTAATTAATTGTCTATCAAGAAAGGAATTACACTAGCATGGACTAGCAAGAGATTAACATCTATCTTAAGTCATGACCATTAGAAGGAACTAATAATTAAGGCATATTAATTATTATATAAACAAGTTGATTATGTGGTTATTAAAAAAGCAACACTTTTCACATTATACTGGTCAAACAAGACAAAGTATATAACTAACATTATCCCAGTGCAACCATGAAGGCAAGCAAGGATCATCACATGACCTATTTTCATGCATTGACTACTTAGTCATTTGAGTAAATAATTTTGTTTATTAACTAACAAGTTAATCATGAGCATAACATGAAAAGGATTAAGTTGCCAAGGAACAAAAAAGGGATTAGTGTTCCAAGGTCCACAATCAATACCCAAAATGCACCAAACCCATTTAAGTATTTATCTTAATTATTTAGATATTTATTTAAACATGAAAAAGGCATTTAAACACATTTAAATTAATTAACCAAGTTACATTTATCAAAATAGAACCGAACTTTTTGTGAAGGCAGATATTTGCATGTAAAGCATACTCAAAAAGTTTCATGATTAAAACATAATTATTTTAGCCCATAAAAATCATACTAGGTCCATTTAATAATTAAAAGAGGTAATTTTTAAGCATACCAAAATTACTGTAAATGACCCATTTATATTTTTCCATGGTAGAGCATCACATAACAAAGCTACACAAAAAGTTTCACATTTTTATCCTCATTATTTATTTAGTTTGAATTAAACTAGAATCAGCATATTTAGCATTTTTCTGAAAAAGATAAAACCGGTGAAAATCCTTTTATACTCAGCCCTGGCTGGCCACAGAGTCTGACACGCGGGACCACGGTCAACTACATAGTGCTCCCGCGCTGACCGCGGGCGCACTGCCTTTGACCGATGGGTGCTCGTCGGCGGTGAGACTTAGCTCGGCGGACTCCCCTCTTCCTCGCGCGTCGACTGGTGTTGGTGAAAGACCGGTTAGGGCACGATAGTGACCATGCCGGTGGCAATGGCAGCACGGTGGTGCTCCAACGAGATGGCAGCGACCAATGGCGCACTCTCCAGTGACGAGGAGACCACCATCGTGCTCGCAACGAGCTTGTGCATCGATCTAGGGTACAGGTTGAGCTAGATCAAACAGAGGAGCTGGTGAGCATCACTGCGTAACACGGAAGCCAAAACACGAATTAGGAGAGAGAGCTGCAGCGGAGTGAGCTAGTCACGGTAAGGTGGTGCTCGGCGGCCATGGCGATGCGGTGGCGACGCAATTGGCACCGAGGGCGACTGTGGCGGAGCAGGATGGCGTGAGCAGGCTCAGTGGAGGCACAACAATGGGGCGATTCTACTAATGCGAGGAATTGGGCTGAGGCGCTTTGGCGGTGGCCAATTTCACCAGTGGCGGAATGCCAGGTGGCGGAGCAGAGAGAAGAGGAAGAGGAAGAACGCCGGCGGCTTCACGTTATGAAGGCGGGGCAACGTGTGGGCGAAACGTCCAAGCACGCCTGCAACTGCTTGCGCTGCCACCGTGAAGTAGCTGTGTGCCGGGCGTGTGTGAAGTGGCAAGCGAGGACGGTGATCGACTCCAGCGAGCAGCTGCGTGGCACCTGCTTGCCAACGCCACTATAGGAACTGATAGCCCGACTTCCCTCCTCCCTTTCTCCCAAATCTATATAGAACCTTGATGATCCCCATCAACAAAAGTTGTTTATCTACAAGAGATCTCCATCTCTTATTAAGGCTTCAACATCAAAAGAGCAACAGATCGAGAGATCAAGAGGATGGAACACATGAACATTGAAACTGAAAGCTGAACTCAGTTTTTTTAGGTTTTGAGAAACAATTTTGGTTAAGCATCTTTGGTTAATTAATTAGTGGACAAACATCTATCAATTACATCAACTAATTATGCATTACCATAGATGAAGTATAGGACCAAGCAATGTAACAAAGTTTGATCAAGTGTTATTTATGAAAATTAATTTAGTAATTCACCAAAGTTTGAACTTAAACACTAAATTCTAGGGACCTAGGCAGAAATTGTAAGTGTCAAATTCAGAACCAACTCCAAACCTTGAGCTCAAATTTAACCATGTTTGATTTAGAAACATCATCAATTCTTGGTTCCATAACATAAAGCACACTTTGAACTATAAAGTTTATATTTACCAAATTTTATTTGTTTAAGCAAATTCTCATATATAAAATCACAAAGATCCCTATTTACTAACAGTGACATCATTTCATGCAACATGGTAAAACATATTATAAGAAACATATGAAACACCACATTGCAACATCTTAAACATCACATACGCAACATATGAAAGCTATTATTGCAACATGAAATGCATTTATGGCATAACACTTGATGCTTATGCTTGAAGATGCTCATGATTAGAATTTTAACTGCTTTTTTTAACATCTCGGATGTTAAAGGGATATTGTAGGGATCGTGACGCCTAAGAGGGGGGTGGGGGTGTTTCAATTCGGCAACTTAAAATCTACTTCTAACTCAGGCCTCTAAATTCAAACTAGTCAAAACCTATATGCAAGAAATAATCTATGTAGATGTGCATGGTCAGTGGCTTAATCGTTGGGTTTGGGTGTTCCTGAGTATATATATATATATATATATATATATATATATATATATATATATATATATATATATATATATATATATATATATTGTAGTTGCTTGTATGATGGTGTTGGTACTGTGATTGGCTTGTGATTAGGTGGTTTCCCTTCGGAGCATTTCTAGCTCTTTTGCTTGATCGTTGTTAAAGGCAAGTAAACATTGCAATATATATGGTCCACATGCTTGAGGTTTGTCACCACGAGGATGCTAACCATGTCAAGGCCTTGTCCAAGGACATACGTGCCCTTCGCAGCAGCATTAGGATCCAAGCAGGGGCTGTTGGCACTGGAAGGAGCCGCCAGGAACATTAGGAGCTTTGGCGGAACCGTTGGGACCTTGCTTATACGAGAGCAGTGCATCGGGATCTCACGGGACAAGATGTTGCCAGGACAAGAATTTCAACATCATCATGTAGGGTCTCCGAAAGGAGCTTCCTTGAACCTCGCTGAGAGGAGAAGGGACACTGAGGACCTCACCGAGAGGAAAGAAGTGCTGGGCGAAGGGAAATCTCAACCTGCAAACGGTGCGGTTCGGGTCGCTCCTCATCATGACCCTCCACTCCATGCATACGAGAAGCGGTTCACAAGTCGAACCTGCTCCATTTGCATGGTTGGCTAGCAGACCCGCGGATATAACCACGGGTCGAACCTCGCGGGCAGGCAGTAAAATTGCTGCCAACGTTTCTATTCGTTGAGCTGCTTGTGTCACTACAGGATTTAGGCGCTTTGCCGGGTGCCAAAAACACCCGGCAAAGGCTACTTTGCACTCGGCAAAGCCTTGGCCGGGTGCAGCACTCGGTAAAGAGCCGCCGGCAAAAAGTCAGTCGACAAAGATTTCTTTGCCGGGTGCTTTTTATCAGGCACCCGACAAAGACTTTGCCGAGTGCAAACCCGACACCCGACAAAGAAAAGTGGCCGTCACGACGCCGGCTCCATCAGCCTTTGGTTTGCCGGGTGCCATGTCAGAGGCACCCGGCAAAGATTTTTTTAATTTTCTTTTCAAATTTTCTTTGCCGAGTGCCCTACCGGGAGTCACCCGGCAAATTTTTTTAATTTTTTTTTATAATTTCTTTACCGGGTGCCATGTCAGAGGCACCCGGTAAAGATTTTTTAATTTTTTTTCTAAATTTTCTTTGCCGAGTGCCCTACCAGGAGGAACCCGACAAATATTTTTTAAATTTTTTTATAATTTCTTTGTCGGTGTCACTCCTTTGGGCACCCGACAAAGAGTTTTTTTTTTTATTTTTTTAGTATTTTCTTTGCCGAGTGCCTTGTCAGGGCGGCACCCGACAAAGAATTTTTTAAAAAAAATAAAAAAAATCTTTGTCGGGTGCCCTGGCCCTGGCACTCGGCAAAGCTGGGATTTCCCAGCTTTGCCGAGTGCCAGGGCCAGGGCACCCGACAAAGCCTCAAATTTTTTTATTTTTTTATTCTATAATTATAAACACAACATATAAAAGATATATATCACATCTGAAGCATCACAAACACAATATAGCACATTCATCGCATCACAAACTCAATCACACACACACACACACACACACACACACACACATATATATATATATATATATATATATATATATATATATATATATATATATATATATATATATCACATCGCCAACACAATATCTCACATACACGACATCGCAAACATATTAGGTCCAATATCCATCGTCACAAGTCTATAGTCATTCACAGTGCATCACATATCCATCAAGCGGTGAAAAAGAGAAACAAACTAGAGTTTGGGGGAAACTGAGTGCCTGGTGAAGGAAAAGCGCCGTCGTCTGCTTGCCCCTGAGATGGGTTATTCGAACCCGTCGACGGAGGCTGCATAAAGGACAAGAGATTGCATGTGTTAGAGTGGTCATCTAATGAAAGCACTAGTCGAAGTAATTTGGTTCATACTCACAGGACTAGATAGAACTGGCAGCGGTGGAGCGAATTGCGGCACAGGTACACCGTTGACTTGCCCAAAGTGCTGCAGGAACGCCGTAATCTCCGCCAGCTGCTTGGCCTGTCTTTCCCGCTCGGCCTCTCGTTCCCACTCGGCCTGCTCGGTCCTCGCCACCAGGTCCCGCAGCTCCTGAGCCATCCTCTCGTTCTCGGCCTGCAACATTTCAACCCATCTGTTTCAGTGATGTAAAGGCAACTAAGTTATGTAAAGATCAATGTATGAAGAGTTAAACGGGACAAACCTGGAGTGCGTCAACCCGCTGTTGTGAAGGGGACGGCCGTTGGTGTATGACCAGGCCTCTGGTCGGGGTCTCTGCTCGGATCTCGCAGAGGTTTGGAACAGAGCCGGACTCGAGGGTGCCATCGCCAAGCCAGTACCGCCCATCCTTCTTGCCCTGTCCGATCCTCATGATAGTCGGCCCATCAATGTCGTCGGCGTTCGGATCCCACTCTGGCCCCTGGACCAACGTTGCCTCCGACGAGTAGGAGCTGATGCGGGTGTAGACGCTCGAGTTGCTGTACGACTCGGGTGGGTCATCTGGGCTGAAGGTGACATCGGAAGCCGCCTTTCCCTTGCGGGCCAGTCCATACGCCATGATACTTTTTGAATTTTTTACCACGGCCTCCACATGCAACAACAAGACACATCGACAAGTTTCGTAATTTTCAGACTTCGTTTGAATTTTATATAATTTAAATACACTTTTCCCGCGAGTACATCGTCATGTTACGACAACATGATGCGTGAAAATTCATGCCACTTCCTGCATACAGACTCAACATACCCTAAATATCATGAATACCATTTTTTGAATAACCAAATTCCATTATTTCATGTACCCGCAATTCAAATTTGGAATAGTCGCAAAAATTCAATGAAACAAAAAAATTAAGGAAATATAGTTCAAAAACTCAAAATTGTCCCAAATTTTGAAATAGGGATTTATTTACTGTAGCAAGGCTCCACAAAAAAATGAGGCTAAAAAAAATAATTTGCCGGGTGCCACCGTGGGCCCCGGCAAAGAAGCCTTTGCCGGGTGCCAGATCAGCGGGCACCCGGCAAAGAAATTAAAAAAAATAAAAAAAATCTTTGCCAGGTGCCAGGTCAGGGCACCCGGCAAAGAAATTTAAAAAAATAAAAAAAATTCTTTGCCGGGTGGCAGGTCAGGGGCACCCGGCAAAGAATTTTAAGAATTTTAAAAAAATAAAAAATTCTTTGCCGGGTGCCAGGTTAGACGGCACCCGGCAAAGATATTTAAAAAAATAAAAAATGCTTTGCCGAGTGCCTAACGGCGCAACACTCGGCAAAGGATGACGGCAGGTGGAGACGGTCACGTCGACCACCTTTGCCGACGGCCTTGCTTTGCCGACTGCCCGACACTCGGCAAAGGACAATTTTTGCCGAAGGCTGGACTTTGCCGAGTGTCCGGCACTCGGCAAAGGCTGGTTTGCCGGGTGCATTTCTTTGCCGGGTGCCGTTGGGTCTGGCACTCGGCAAATAATGCCTTTGCCGGTGCTTGATAAAAAACACCTGGCAAATCGTCCGTTTCCTGTAGTGTGTGGAGTATATACGTATATATATTGGTATATACCGTATCACAACAGATCACGACCAGACTGGAGCACGAGCGCCGCTGACCCCGTCTCTTCACCCTTAGCCAACACCGACGTCGATGCTGCACGCCGACGGCGGCCGACGATGATGCAGTGGCAGCGAGGAGGACGCCATGCTGCCGACACAGGAGGCTGCCAAGAGGACGGCGACATGCAGATTGAACAACCAAAGAAAATTAAACGGATTGAAAATTGAAACGAGAAGGCTCTGAATGTACTGGACGGCGACAAGTTGGTTTGGTCAAGCAGAAGGAACAATCACGAAGAGCACTAGTGCAGCGATAGGGTCGAGTCGACCCTAGGGTCGATGGGTCACGAACCTAATTGAACCTGTTTTCTCAAGGGCCGACCCGCACCGATCTTTTGCTATATTTCAGGAGCGGATCGTATTCATCAACGGGTCCAATTGAACCCCTCGCAGGTAGAGGGAAATCCATTGCGGGAGAGGGATCTTGCCTGGTAGAGGAGTCCCGTGGGCGGAGTGGAGTCAACGGTAATGACAAACGAGGAGGATGATTTTAGGTGTTCTCATTTTTTAGGTCTGTAAACCGACCCTAATGGACCTGTGTTTTTTTTACCGGGGACCAATAGAGCATGGGAATCTAGCGCATCTAGCTGTCTAATAAGAATTAACATTTCATAGAAAATGGGTGAGAATTTCCCGCCTCTGCATGTCCGCACAGAATGTTTATGATATTACATAGTTTCAATGATATTGCTGACAAATCAGGGGAACATAAAATGCCAAAAATTATGCATGATAGGGTATATTATTAAATTTCCATCCGTGGGAGGCGAATAGCTCCAACGTAGTGGTATCTAATTTCCTGCTCGCTAATTGGAAAGACTCCTTTGTATCATCATCACGCTATAGTAGTGCCCAAAACGACATCCATTGCATATTATCCTAAAAAAAGCCTGCATAAAAGATGTGTATTTACAATTTCCAAAGATTAGATCAATGCGACATTTCCAAATTTGTTAACATTATCTACCCCAGATTATATTCCTTCTTTTTTAAAACAAAATTTGATAACCAACTCCATAACATGTGGGATACAGAGCTGAGAGAGGTTAACCCAGTATCTATATAGACAAATCTCTAGATTATCTTGACAAGATGACAATGAAAGAAAAGATGTTTAATGGTTTTGTTACAGTTAGAGAAATAACACTTTTGATTGCTTTTCCTATTCCTCTCAGTTAGATTGTCCTTTGTTAAAATTACCCCTTGCTAGAGATACCACAGGACAATCTTGATTTTTAGAAAAAAAATTTAACTTCCAAATCAATATACGAGAGAAAGACTTAAAAGGTGAACTAAAGTTGTTGTCTGGATAAGAATTAACACGGTGATTCCAATTGCCAAAACAACTTGGTTTACAATATTTTGACTATCTGGTGGTCAAAGTTTATAATTTTTTATTTTCACATCAAGCTTTCTTGGAGATCTCTTGGATGACCAAATTTCTAGCCCTATGTATGGTGGCAAGGAACAGGCACGCGTGCTCCTCCAGCTCATCGGTGAGTCTCTTGGAGCTCGAGCAGCTGCGCCTGAGCTCGTTCGCCATCTCTAGCACCGAGCTCCTCTCGTCCGCTCTCTCCGCGCACCACCTCGCCATGGCGTTCTCCCGCTCGATGGCATCGGAGAGCCGCGCCACAAGGTTGCTGACAGTGTCGAGGTCCTGGCCAACGACGTAGGTGCCCTTCGCCGCTGTGTCGAGCTGCTCCTGCAGCTGAAGCAATGACGACATGGTCTTGCTGGACGGCTTCTTTGTACTAGCCCTCGCCGCGAGCCACGTCTTGAGCGCCCCCATGGTCGCCGTCCCGGTGAGGAGGAGACCGAAGAACAGCAGGTGCACCCCCGTGCCGAAGGTTGCCGCAGCAGCCGCTCCGCCCGCGATGACGACCAAGGCACGTGAGAGCTTCTTGACAGCCTTCACCATCTTGAGCTTCGTCCCTACTCTCCTGTGGCTCGACCTGATGCTCTTTAGTATGCAGGAGTACTTGTCGTGGATCGGCCTCAAGTTGCTTCGTGTTGTGGTGCAGAAAGGGTTGTTGCTTGTGAAAGGGAAGTCAAGTGCATGGGAAGCTGAGATGCTAGCGAGGAAGCTGTCCATGTATTGGTAGTTTCTTTGGGCGTCTTTGATATTCTGGAGGAGCTGCCTGCACATCTCTAGGGCCTCCGTGGTAGCGTCGAAGTAATTCGCCATTGCGAGCTCAATCTCTGAAGATGTTCTTTGGTGCACCATCATGTTATGAAGCACTGGAGAGATGATGATCTCCTGAGTCTCAAGAAGAGCTTCCATCTCCTTGGATTGTGAGCGCAGCGTGCTGTTGTACTCCTCTTCAATGTCCTGGGCCTTCTGAGCGCGCACAGCCGCCATATATATGTATCTTTGGATGGAGATAATTTTTGTTCTTCGGGGAGCAAGTAGTAGTGCAGAGCTGTACTGGAGTATCTCCTGCTGCTTTGCTTGGCTTAGAATGGAGGGCTCCAGGCCTTATATATGCAAGCAGCATAGCCTCAGGATTAGGCGGTTTCAGCCGCGTTCTTGCTTGCATGACCAAACATTCTCCTGCACTCCACATCAGTCGGTCGGTGTCTTTGGCTCTGTCCTTTCCCGGCCGTCGCGTGCTTGGGTGATGCAAAGCTTTTTTTGATTTGGTGTTTGCTGCTGTGCCTGTGACCCCGAGAGAATTTTGCGACTGTTCAGGTAATTCGTACGCGTGCTGCTAGAAACACCTTCAGCTCTGATCACCATGGGCAGCACCAATATAATGCATTTTCACGTGCGTACGTAGTTGGGTTCTTCTTGAACATCTTTTCTTCTTGTTCACAAGAGTCCGTAAGAAGTCCTGAAACCCAAAGAGAATTTGGTGCACTCACTTTACAAATTGTGGCTAATTCACGTGAGAAATGTGAAGCAAACCGATGGATGCCCTTCAAGTGTTAAAATAGGTATAAAGTAGTAAATTACGAAATTGGATGCTGGACTCCTCCGACTGTTAAAATTGACAAATTTAGGACTCTAGCTGTTTTCAAAGATGGTTCTGTATCCAAAATTATTTCAAATCAGATAATCAAGAAACAAGTACATTTTTTCAGAAAAAGTTGTTAACTATTTGTTGGTGATCTGTATTCAGAACTATGCACATCATATGACAAACAATTTGCCCACCTTGTGAACCATGCCCGGAGCTGAAGAAAGAGATAATATATAAACATGAGAGGAAATTGGTATATATATAGCTCCTACTGTCTTATTAGCTTGTTGGAACCTGTTGGCCTTCAATTTGTTTAGTTTCTTTTATTTCATGCGGTGGTACTTGGCCACATTGGAAATGCACTACTCTTGCTTGCACAAGGGGAGGAGCATCTCTTGCCCAACACACAAACGAACAAGGAATCCTCAACAGAAAGCTTGTAGTTGTAACATTGCACTACATGACATCATCCTTTATATCTCCCGTACATCATCAATGGCTCACTCCAATGCAAGAACAAGCTAAGCACATTTCTGTTAGCACATGTACAACCTGAACTATTGAAAAATAGCGCACTTTACAAGCATGAATCACATGTGTTAATTGCAAGGTAGCAGGCTTCCGCGGGCTGAACTATTGTGGCTAATGACTGATGTGACCAATGTGAAATAAACCAATGAAATACACGTTCCAGAAACTTATTAGTCAGAGAATAACAATTTTATCAAGATGGCGTAAAACTGTCATGGAAAATTAATGGAAAACACAGATACTAGAAGCCCTCCAATGGTTAAAATGAATGAAGTACTAAACTACGGAACATGGTCCTGTACGACTTCTAACCATTAAAACCGAGCAAAGTTTGTCATCTAGATATTTTCAAAGGTGATTTTAATATCTAGATCATAACTAATTTTTTCTAAATCAGATAATTATGAAACAAGTGTTTTAGAAAAATATTAGCCATTTGTTGATGATCTATTTAAATTTATTTGGAACTTATTTGTGTCTATTTCAAATGTTTTATTGCTTGTGTTGGAACATTAAGAACATGCACGAAAAATAAGATTCAAGTAACTCCAAATAGAACCCCCAACAGATAAGATTTTTAGAAAAAAAATTGGTACTCATTCTACAATTTCTTTGATTTAAGATAAACTTTTTATGAAATATTAGAGATTAAACCCGTTGTTTATTATTTTCAAGACTCAAATTTATGGTTTAGTATATATTATCTGTCATAACAATATGTGGGTACTATCATGTTTCCTAATGGCATAGGTGGATACTTTAAATATAGACTCATGGTTTACTTTAACACTAAATCATACTTGTGGGTATTTATTCATCCACTCCTCAACCTCATCCCATCTCTATTATAAAATAGAATAGATCCAATGACTTTTATTAAATGGTGATTACAGTCTGCCGAACTGACGACTAGATGCTACTGTTTTTGTGAGAATTTCTAAGATGTATCTTTTTCCCCAAGAAGATCTCATGAAGACTAATGTGTAGTATTACACCTAGGAATACATAAGAAGTAATTACATGTCTACTACTACTAATAATACACCAGTTTAAACTTTCCTAAAGCCACACGCTAATTTGTCCACCACAGTCATTAGCTATGCTAAGTGCACCAAGAAAATTGCACCCAGTAACAGTCAAAACTTTGAAATGAATGGACATGATTTATTTTATCATCTTCTTTCTCTTACTCACATCCAACGGCTGACGACGCTCAGATCAGTCCTCATCGCTCACCCCTCAGCTCCTGTTGGCGCCAACCTCATGCGCCAATCGCGGCACTCTCCCCCACGCCCGCAACTGTTGCGATCCCTGACGCCCTCACGCGAGTGCCCCTCCGGCCCCCGCACAAACGCCGCCGCCAGCTTTTCGCCTCCCCTTCTTCCACCAGGCAGCGCCGCCAGGAGACCGACAGTTCCTGCCGCGAGCCGCCAGGGCCGGATGCCGCGTAGTCGTCATCGCCGCATAGACCTCGCACGCGGGGTCGCGCTGGCAGGAACGGGCGCCGCCAAGGTCGGGCGCCAGCAGGAACGGGCGCCGCCAGGAGCGCCGCCGGGGCCGCACGCCGCCAGGAGAGTGCCGCTAGGGCCGGGCGCTGCGTGGACTACACTTGCCTTTCTTCCACCAGCCACGGCCGTACGCGAGCGCCTCTAATCTCTGGCGTTCGAGCTTCTCTTCCCAACGCACTACTGCGACTCCTCTCCCGCTCCTGCCCCATTGCCCTACGTGGCTCCCCGGCCACCCGTCGCTGCCGCGCACGGCGAGCTCTCCAGCTCCAGCGGCCTCCTCCGGCCAATCAGCGATGGCCAGATTTGGTGGCTGGAGTCACAAACGTTCCTCCCCAGACGCTCTCTTATGGCTGGAGCTCCGCGCGAGGATGACCGCGCCAACGCCCGCAGGCCACCGCGCCACCTAGATGGAGGCCGAACGCCACCTCCATGTCTGCGCTGCCACCGCCGCGGACGAGGCCACCTCCCTCCGCGCACGCCTCGCCGATGACGCCGCGCTGCGCGCTCGCGCCGAGCGACTCGAGCACGAGGCCGCCGACCGGGACAAGTTGCTGGCTCGCCGGAGACTCCGGCGTGCGCTGGACCCCTGCTCCTCGCCCGCGACCAGGAGGAGCGGAAACGCCGCGATGCCCGTGGGGAGCAGTTGGACCACGCCGCTCACACTACCAACACCGAGGCCCTCGCCGCTGCACTTTACGCTCAGCAGCGCCAGAACCACGACGACGACATCAACACGGCTACCTGCACCTCCTCCACCTTTGACTGCCACCAACATCGATCCCAGGTGCCCTCTCTGTTTTTCCCATGGTGAATCCCTAAATTCCTAGATGCTGGTGTTTTTTTTTACTTTTCTGCATTTGAAAATGAACGTAAAGCAAGCTTGATTGGGCTTTGGACATGGAGAATATGCAGGGTTTTCATCTAGACATGGCGATAGTAGAGTGTGCTAATGAATGCATATCTCCTATATCTTCTATGTACATATTTGCTCTCTGGTGCTTATAAGAAATTAGAGTAAAGAGAGAAATTCACATTTTGTTGATATTACCACTCATTGTTAATTGATTGGTGAGATCACTAGGTTCTAGTAATGGACTCTGAGCTATGCCTAATTTTCTTACTTTTTTCTTTGTCGTGGTGTCCATTGCAGCGAGGAGCAATTTTGGTGTCCCCTGATAAGCATTTCAGGTTTTAGTTGTATGTGTAAATAGGAAAGTATTTTGATGAGCATAATCTTTTTTATGATTTAACAGAGAACTTTTTGCATAGATGTTTTCACTAAATTCTGACAGTTGTGCAGCGGTGTGTTGGCATGATATATATTAGAACAGTAGCTTCATTAGATGATTTCCGTTAATCATGCAAGTTTTGCTTCCAATCTAGCCGACAAATCGTCGACCCTATCCCCTCCCTCTAGTTATTAGGAGCAGCAGTCATTAGGATCTGAAGCCTTGTCGACTTCTCAACAACTGTGTTCTGCCGTGTTTCTCACGGAAACCTAATCGATATCATCTTCTTTCTTAATTTTTTTGTGTGATTGGGTTATGTTTTCACTTGTAAGTTGTTGTCTGGTGTCCAAGGATTGTTCCAAGAAATTCCCCTCAAACCATTTCAATTCGTTTGTCAAAATTATGATAACTACCTGTGCTTATTTGTATCACTCGGTTGAGAAAACATTTCTTTTGTTTATTTCAAAAACTGTTTCTTAACCTTGCGTGCGTGAGGTGTCAAGCTCTGTTTTTGTTTATTTCTTCTTTCAGATATATGGGCAACGAGGTGCCAGAGCTCAAGTTGATATGAGCAGCGAGATCCCCCAACCAGCGGCTGTCTGCCCAAGCTATGCAAAAACGCAATATGTAGCTCGGCAAAACCTGAAAGTTCGTATGCATAATGTGTATTGCTGAAAAACTTTCCTCCCAGGTTTGGACAGAGCTTGTTGAGGTAATCCATGTGCATAAGATGAAAGCTGGAACCTGGAAGTGATGCAACGATAGATGCTTTGTGTGATTCTTTTTTTAGGAGTTGGAAATCACTCTGACATGAACTTTGTTTGTATACCTTTTATGCAGCACGATGAGCATGCTTACTACCATGAGAGAGTTTTCGAACTTTCAGATTTTGACAGGATACAACTGAACTGGCTTCACTGCTGGGCCAAATTCTGAACTTTTCTTACTAGTTAGTTTGCACTCACCAGTATTATTTATTAAATATATTGCTTGGAGCATGTTGTGTCTTAGAGCAAAACTGAACCAGCATTCTTTGCTTGGGATAATATCACATGGAATTCCTCTTACTTTCTAGTTTCTCCCAGGTTGTCAAATTCACAGTTTTGCTAGGATGTCGTAACCCGCATGAAAAGGCTCTGTGGTACTGAGATACAAGGTGTTTGATACATGGTGTTCACTTTGGCTCATGATCTTTTAAGGAGATATTTCTTTTTTGTCCTATTCTTCAATAAAACTGATGGTTGTCACACTGAAGTCCGGGCTAGACGACGACAACGTGTTGGACATCGTTACTCTAGGTGAGTCTCACCAACATCACCATTCGTTTTCGGTGTCCCAAGAACAGTGTCATTGGTTTTAACTTTAATGGCAACTCTCTGTAGTTTGTTGTCTCTGATTTAATTTGTCTGCAATTTGTTTGTTAGTTGAGGGCAGTTGCTTTGCCTGAATGACTAATGACCTGTTTTATATATTCTCTGGACCATCCTTTTGTAACTTACATATCTATTGAATTAATCCTTTTAAATTCTTCATTTTAAGATGTTGCCTGAATTAGAGCATCAGCAGAACCTAAACCTGTCCCTGATTTATCTACAGCTTTCTTGACAACAAGGACATTGCCAAACTACGCAAGAGTTTTGCAGGGTTATGTAGCTTGGATAATGAAGAGATTGTGAAATCTGCAATAGAGAAAGTGAGAAACCTGATCTGTTTGTCCTGAAGCCTCAGCGAGAAGGTGGCGGTATCTTTTATTTGCCTTTCAGAGATCCTGTTTGGTGGTAAATGTCATGAGGGTTCTAAATTCGTTATTATTTTCATCAGGGAACAACATATACGGTCATGATTTGTGAGACACGCTGATCAAACTCCAGAAGGAACACCATAACTGAATCGTTTCAGTTCAGTGATAATTTCCTGTGCTAATTCTAGAAGGATACTTTTCTGAAGCAGAAACACCATAACTGAATCGTTTCAGTTCATTGAAAGAATAACAAGTTGTTTGTCTCTCTTATAGTTTGGTCAGGCTTAGTAGCCTTTGTAGTTCATTCCTAGCTAAAGTGAAAATTGTATCGATGGCCTCTTGTTAATTGAAGCATCTCTAAGTTTGTCACAAACCCATATGCAATGTTCGCTGCACCTCTGCCTGCAATGTCAGATGGCCAGTTACATGCTATGCTGATTTTGCCGAGTTGATTAACTTGGTTCTTTCATGCTGCCTCTGCTATCTTTCACAACGAGGATATGATATGGTCCTTTTTAATTCTTTATTTTTAGAATTTGATGTTGTCGTTTGGTTGTCTTCATGTGCATCCTTGAAATAAACCCGTGGCGTTAGCACGGGCACTATACTAGTTTCAATATGGATTAAGTAGTCTTTTTTGAAGGTTGACCGAGCAATTTAAAGAGGGTCCAAAAGTTGACTTTTTATCTGTAGCTCAGATGGATGATTGGAGGCCATAGATGCATAGAGTTCGTCGAGTGCATTCCATTTGCGTACTTATAGACATTAACCGGAATTTGGATCAAGGAGCTACGTTTTTTTGCAAATCTCTAGGAAAAACATGCTACGGTAACGCAAGGGCTACAATTATCGAGCTGGACTTTCTTGCCGTGTTTTTCTTCTTCTTTTTCCTTCCGTCCTTCCTGAATGGTGGCCATAAGGATTAGTGCACCCTACGCTCATGTCTAGTAGCATTAGCCACCGTCTTCTTCATGCAAAGAAGGAAAAGAAGGGAGAAAAGGAAGAGGGGGATTATAGCTTGCTGCCGTCCCCAGCCATGCCTATTGCTCTTGCAAAGTTGGTTAGGAATCGTTCCCAATCTCTGTTTTTCAATGAGTTTCTTGTTCTCTTTGCTTATCGTGATGGCTATCAAGTTTTTTTATTGAAATGGCGGGAAGGTTCTAGCAGCGAGAATCGCTGTGAGTTGGGAGACGGGAAGGGAGCAAGGAGTGGGTCGCTGGGGATTTGTCCTCGTGTTCATTGTGTTTGCCTTAGGTGAGTGGCGAAACCTTAATTCACATCTTTTGATCAAGTTTTGTGGTTTAAAACACAATAGAAGGGGTTTAGTTGTAGCAATCCTCAAATTTAATCTCGTCCACATTCTGCCAGATTGTGCGGTTTTTGTTCATCATTATTTTAGAGCATCTTAGTGGCCTAAATAAATTTTGACACTCTGGATACATTTGTAGAGGACTTCAATACCTTTCTTTTGACAGCAAGAGAGCCCTTATAGCCCTTGTGTTTTGGGGGATATTGTAGGGATCGTGATTCCTAAGGGGTGGGGGGTGTTTCAATTCGGCAACTTAAAATCTACTTCTAACTCAGGCCTCTAAATTCAAACTAGTCAAAACCTATATGCAAGAAATAATCTATGTAGATGTGCATGGTTAGTGGCTTAATCATTGGGTTTGGGTGTTCTTGAGTATATATTGTTTTTTGTAGTTGCTTGTATGATGGTGTTGGTACTGTGATTGGCTTGTGATTAGGAGGTTTCCCTTCGGAGCATTTCTAGCTCTTTCACTTGATCGTTGTTAAAGGCAAGTAAACATTGCAATATATACGGTCCACATGCTTGAGCTTTTGTCGCCACGAGGATGCTAACCATGTCAAGGCCTTGGCCAAGGACGTACGTGCCCTTCGCAGCAGCATCGGGATCCAAGCAGGGGCTGTCGGCACTGGAAGGAGCCACCAGGAACGTTAGGAGCTTTGGTGGAGCCATTGGGACCTCGCCTATACAAGAGTAGTGCATCGGGATCTCATGGGACAAGATGTCACCGGGACAAGAATTTCCGCATCATCAAGTAGGGTCTCCGAGAAGAGCTTCCTTGAACCTCACTGAGAGGAGAAGGGACATCGAGGAGCTCACCGAGAGGAAAGAAGTGCTGGGCGAAGGGAAATCCATTGCGGGAGAGGGATCTCGCCCGGTAGAGGGAGTCGTGTGGGCGGAGTGGATAGTCAACGGTAATGACAAACGAGGAGGATGATTTTAGGTGTTTTCATTTATTAGGTCTGTAAACCGGCCCTAATGGACCTGTGTTTTTTGACCGGGGACCAATAGAGCACGGGGATCTAGCGCATCTAAGCTAGCTGTCTAATAAGAATTAACATTTCATAGAAAATGGATGAGAATTTCCCGCCTCTGCGTGTCTGCACAGAATGTTTATGATATTACATAGTTTCAATGATATTGCCGATAAATCAGGGGAACATAAAGTGCCAAAATTATGCATGATAGGGTATATTATTAAATTTCCATCCGTGAGAGGCGAATAGCTCCAACGTAGTGGTCTTTAATTTCCTGCTCGCTAATTGGAAAGACTCCTTTGTATCGTCATCACGCTATAGTAGTGCCCAAAACCACATCCATTGTATATTATCCTAAAAAAAGCCTGCATAAAAGATGTATATTACAATTTCCAAATATTAGATCATTGCGACATTTCCAGATTTGTCAACATTATGTGGCTACCCCAGATTATATTTCTTCTCTTTTAAAACAAAATTTGATAACCAACTCCATAACATGTGGGATACAGAGCTGAGAGGGGTTAACCCAATATCTGTATAGACAGATCTCTAGATTATCTTGGCATGATGACAATCGAAGAAAAGATGTTTAATGGTTTTGTTACAGTTAGAGAAATAACACTTTTGATTGCTTTTCCAATTCCTCTCAGTTAGATTGTCCTTTGTGTTTTCACAAAAAAAAGATTGTCCTTTGTTAAAATTACCCCTTGCTAGAGATACCACAGGACAATCTTGATTTTTAGAAAAAAAAATTTAACTTCCGAATCAATATACGAGAGAAAGACTTAAAAGGTGAACTAAAGTTGTTGTCTGGAATTGGATAAGAATTAACACGGTGATTCCAAATTTCCAATTGCCAAAACAACTTGGTTTACAATATTTTGACTATCTGATGGTCAGAGTTTATAATTTTTTATTTTCATTTCAAGCTTTCTTGGAGATCTCTTGGATGACCAAATTTCTAGCCCTATGTATGGTGGCAAGGAACAGGCACGCGTGCTCCTCCAGCTCATCGGTGAGTCTCTTGGAGCTCGAGCAGCTGCGCCTGAGCTCGTTCGCCATCTCTAGCACCGAGCTCCTCTCGTCCGCTCTCTCTGCGCACCACCTCGCCATGGCGTTCTCCCGCTCGATGGCATCGGAGAGCCGCGCCACAAGGTTGCTGACAGTGTCGAGGTCCTGGCCAACGACGTAGGTGCCCTTCGCCGCTGTGTCGAGCTGCTCCTGCAGCTGATGCAATGACGACATGGTCTTGCTGGACGGCTTCTTTGTACTAGCCCTCGCCGTGAGCCACGTCTTGAGCGCCCCTGTTGTCGCCGTCCCGATGAGGAGGAGACCGAAGAACAGCAGGGGCACCCCCGTGCCGAAGGCTGCAGCAGCAGCCGCTCCGCCCGCGATGACGACCAAGGCACGCGAGAGCTTCTTGATGGCCTTCACCATCTTGAGCTTCGTCCCTACTCTCCTGTGGCTCGACCTGATGCTCTGAAGTATGCAGGAGTACTTGTCGTGGATCGGCCTCAAGTTGCTTCGTGTTGTGGTGCAGAAAGGGTTGTTGCTTGTGAAAGGAAAGTCAAGTGCATGGGAAGCTGAGATGCTAGCGAGGAAGCTGTCCATGGATTGGTAGTTTCTTTGGGCGTCTTTGATATTCTGGAGGAGCTGCCTGCACATCTCTAGGGCCTCCGTGGTAGCGTCGAAGTAATTCGCCATTGCGAGCTCAATCTCTGAAGATGTTCTTCGGTGCACCATCATGTTATGAAGCACTGGAGAGATGATGATCTCCTGAGTCTCAAGAAGAGCTTCCATCTCCTTGGATTGTGAGCGCAGCGTGCTGTTGTACTCCTCTTCAATGTCGTGGGCCTTCTGAGCGCGCACAGCCGCCATATGTATGTATCTTTGGATGGAGATAATCTTTGTTCTTCAGGGAGCAAGTAGTAGTGCAGAGCTGTACTGGAGTATCTCCTGCTGCTTTGCTTGGCTTAGAATGGAGGGCTCCAGGCCTTATATATGCAAGCAGCATAGCCTCAGGATTAGGCGGTTTCAGCCGCGTTCTTGCTTGCATGACCAAACGTTCTCCTGCACTCCACATCAGTCGGTCGGTATCTTTGGCTCTTTGCTTTCCCGGCCACCGCGTACTTGAGTGATGCAAAGCTTTTTGGATTTGTTGTTTGCTGCTGTGCCTGTGACCCTGAGAAAATTTTGCTGATTGTTCAGGTAATTCGTACGCGTGCTGCTAGAAACACCTTCAGCTCTGATCACCATGGGCAGCACCAATATAATGCATTTTCACGTGCGTACGTAGGTGGGTTCTTCTTGAACATCTTTTCTTCTTGTTCACAAGAGTCCGTAAAAGTCCTGAAACCCGAAGAGAATTTGGTGCACTCACTTTACAGATTGTGGCTAATTCACGTGACAAATGTGAAGCAAACCGATGGACGCCCTTCAAGTATTAAAATAGGTATAAAGTAATAAATTACGAAATTGGATGCTGGACTCCCTCCAACTGTTAAAATTGACAAATTTAGGACTCTAGCTGTTTTCAAAGATGGTTTAGTATCCAAAATTATTTCAAATCAGATAATCAAGAAACAAGTACATTTTTTTCAGAAAAAAATGTTATCTATTTGTTGGTGATCTATTTTCAGAACTATGCGCATCATATGACAAACAATTTTCCCACCTTGTGAACCATGCCCGGAGCTGAAGAAAGAGGTAATATATAAACATGAGAGGAAATTGGTATGTATAGCTCCTACTGGCTTATTATCTTGTTGGAACCTATTGGCCTTCAATTTGTTTAGTTTCTTTTATTTCATGCGGTGGTACTTGGCCACATTGGAAATGCACTACTCTTTCTTGCACAAGAGGAGGAGCATCTCTTGCCCAACACACAAACGAACAAGGAATCCCAACAGAAAGCTTGTAGTTGTAACATCGCACTACAAGACATCATCCTTTATATCTCCCGTACATCATCAATGACTCACTCCAATGCAAGAACAAGCTAAGCACATTTTGTTAGCACATGTACAACCTGAACTATTGTAAAATAGCGCACTTTACAAGCACACATCACATGTTTTAATTGCAAGGTAGCAGACTTCTGCGGGCTGAACTATTGTGGCTAATGACTCATGTGACAAATGTGAAATAAACCGGTGAAATACACGTTCCAGAAACTTATTAGTCTGAGAATAACAATTTTATCAAGATGACTTAAAACTGTCATGGAAAATTAATGGAAAACACACATACTAGAAGCCCTCCAATGGTTAAAATGAATGAAGTACTAAACTACGGAACATGGTCCTATATGACTTCTTACCATTAAAACCGAGCAAATTTTGTCATCTAGCTATTTTCAAAGGCGATTTAAATATCTAGATCATAACGAATTTTTTCTAAATCAGATAATTATGAAACAAGTGTTTTAGAAAAATATTAGCCATTTGTTGATGATCTATTTAAATTTATTTGGAACTTATTTGTGTTTGTTTCTAATGTTTTATTGCTTGTGTGGGAACACTAAGAACATGAACGAAAAATAAGATTCAAGTAACTCCAAATAGAACCCCCAACATATAACCTTTTTAGAAAAAAAAATTGGTACTCATTCTACAATTTCTTTGATTTAAGATAAACTCTTTATGAAATATTAGAGATTAAACCCGTTGTTTATTATTTTCAAGACTCAAATTTATGGTTTAGTATAGATTATCTGTCATAACAATATGTGGGTACTATCATGTTTCCTAATGGCATAGGTGGATACTTTAAATATAGACTCATGGTTTACTTTAACACAAAATCATACGTGTGGGTATTTATTCATCCACTCCTCAACCTCATCCCATCTCCATTATAAAATAGAATAGATCCAATGACTTTTATTAAATGGTGGTTACAGTGTGCCGAACTGACGACTAGATGCTACTGTTTTTGTGAGAATTTCTAAGATGTATCTTTTTCCCCAAGAAGATCTCATGAAGACTAATGTGTAGTATTACACCTAGGAATACATAAGAAATAATTACATGTTTCAATATGGATTAATTAGTCTTTATTGAAGGTTGACCGTGCAATTTAAAGAGGGTCCAAAAGTTGACCTTTTTTATCTGTAGCTCAGATGGATGATTGGAGGCCATAGATGCACAGAGTTCGTCGAGTGCATTCCATTTGCGTACTTATAGACATTAACCGGAATTCGGATCATGGAGCTACGTTTTTTTGCAAATCTCTAGGAAAAACATGCTACAGTAACGCAAGGGCTACAATTATCGAGTTGGACTTTCTTGCCGTGTTTTTCTTCTTTCTCCTTCCCTCCTTCCTGAGCAGTGGCCATAAGGATTAGTGCACCCTACGCTCATGTCTAGTAGCACTAGCCACCGTCTTCTTCTTGCAAATAAGGAAAAGAAGGGAGAAAAGAAAGAGGGGGATTATAGCTTGCTGCTGTCCCCTGCCATGCCATCTGGAGCAATCTATCTTTGTGTTTCGTGTGCAACCATCTGGATCAATCTACGCGATCACGTTGCTAGGCATTGCCGGAGCTAAACAATCCGACAATTGGCGCGCCAGGTAGGGACCTTTTGCGTTCATATTAATATCGTGTTTCAGATGGGAATAATAATCAACATAGAAATATATCTTTTAATTTGGCTTACATAGAAATATCTGTTTAATTTGTTTGCAGTACGTTTTTCTCAACGTATATGTAGTCTCCTAAAATCTATGGTCCGTAATAATTCTGTTCGTCAACCAAAAAATTGTTACCATATTCTGGTTGCAAGCACTAACTATGCTGTTGTCTTAGTATTAAATAGGATAATGGAAAAATTGCTAGGTTCCAGAAGAAGCCGTTTCCTTTATATGAAGACTGTAAGTCATTGTATGCTGGTATATGATTTGAAACTTCTCTCTAAGGTTATGTAGCCTTATTGTTCTACTTGATAGTAAAGCACCAGCTAACTTGATAGTATGACTGTGCACTGCTTTCAGTTTTAGTATGCCTGCACTTGAAATATGATTGTGCACTATTTTTTTTGCATAGGAAGTGTTGCTACAGGAGATCTAAACTTCACATCAACTGAGCACTTGCAGCCTGCTCCTCTTGTTCCTATTGCTGCTCTAGCTGCTCCTACTACAGTCTCTGATAGCACAAGTCTATTTGCTACTTTTGATGGGCTAGACGTCTCAAGTGCACGCAATGAAGCTCAATCTGCACCTTCCAATCAAGATTTTGTACAAGGAGCGAGAGGTGGGAGAAAGCGTAAACAAAGTCATATTGGTTCTGCTATTGAGGATTTTGTGCAGTTTAAGAAGATCCAAACAAGCAAAACCATGGAAGCTCTCAATGAAAAGAAGAAACAAGATGAAGAATTTTCAGTTGACAAGCGTCTCGATGAAGTGGATGCAATGGAATTTACTGATGTGGAGAAGGCATATGCTATGAATATCTTCAAATCTGAGATACATAGGAAGGTATTCATGAAAATGAAAAACAAAAATGTTCGCTTGATTTGGCTCAAACAGCAGATTAGGCAATGCTTCGCTGCCACTGGATTAGTTTACTTTGGTATGTCTTAGCTGCTAATGCTTTTCCTTTGTGCTTACTTGCAGTGCTATTAGTAGAGGCAATGTTGGTGGAGGCAATGTTTGAATTGAGAAGAAAAATGCAGCTGCAGTCATTGTATGCAGGTATTTCCATCGTTGTGAGCACAGTATATTGCACTGATTAGGTCAAATTTTTTTTATTAGTGTGAGCCTAGAATTTGTCATTTGTCCTTGCTTATGTTCTCTACAGAACTTGGATTGCTGTTGTCAGGTTAGCTATCTTTGATTGCTGTTGTCAGGTTAGCTATGTGTTGCTAAATTGAGATTCTATTTTCCTGCTATGAAAGCATAGCTCAGTCCTTGTCAGGTTGTCATGATAGCTTTCCTGAGACCTTTCCTACAAGGAGGATTGAGCACACATTTGTAGATTGGTCAGTGTTTGAGCTGTGTTTCCGATCTTATTTGCTGCAAGTAGCCTCTTTTGTTTATAAAAATAATGCCTCTGGTTTTGTAGAGGAGCTGTACATGTCGCTCAGTCCTTGTTGCTGGTTTATTCATGTTATGGTGTTGGAATTTTGCTACTCCTGTCCATTTTGCTAGGTTTGCTCATAGCTCTCTCTCTGTAGTACAGATCTTGCTATATGTACAGTATGTCTCGGCCTTTTTTATCTTGTGATAGAGAGGTGAGCCTGTTTGTTTTGTCCATTTCATGTGTAGAGAGATAAGGGAGATGAATGCAACTTACCAGTTCATGATATGAAATGTGTAGCAAGGATGACACTACATTGGTCTGCTGCGTATTCTTGTAAGCTGCGTATTCCCTTGTAACTCACCATTTCCTTTGTGTTACTTGTAGAGGACTTGGTGGAAGCAACACATGATCAGCGAAAAAAAAAGTTTGTTCCCTTCATCACAAGCATCTGAGAAAATGTTCAAGCTCATAGCGAGATTTCGCTCCTCCTGACTGTCAATTTTTATATACATGCAGCTACTATTTGTCAATTTTTTTATGCTACAAGCATCTATGTAAATATTGGTGTGTATGAACTGGAGGACCATAATATTGGTTAAATTTTTGTATCAATCAGTTTAGGTTTGTGTTGATTTTGGGAGGTCTGGAGGTGTACTGCTATGCTCTGTATCGTTACTGAAACTGCAGTTCAGTGGGGATCGACAAATCTTTTCTCCACTGCAGCTTCTTGCTACAGCAACAGCTTGTTTATTTTGTTTGGATTGACCTTAAGCTAAGCAGTGTTCTCGTTCATCTTTCTTGTCTGAACTGCAGCTCGATTCTAGTCTTGTGTTGTGTTTCAATTCAATTCAGTTCAGTTCAGTTTTCCCTGCGCCGGCAACCTGTTGCCAAAGGATAACGTGGAAACTCCCCCCACCCATGGTTACCTGCCCTGGGAAGAGGCGGGAAGAAGAAGTTCAAAAAAATCCCGTCGGGGGTTTCCTTAGCCCTGCTAATGGGCGAGAACCCACCCCAAATAAATAGTATTTGATTTTCTATACTAGCCCACCCCACAAAATCATATAATTAACCCGACCCAGCCCACCCCACTCATTTGCAGCCCCCAACCTAACCCACGTGGTGGGTTGCACCCACGGAAACCCATGGAAAGTAGATGAACGTCTACTGCAAAAGTTAAATACAGCCATCGTCTCCTGCAAAATAAAACATCTACTGTAGAGTTACATGATTCAGCAACTACTACATGATTCAACAAAAGTGAGACAGATAATTTAATTTCTTCATTTAGCAAGAAATTAAATTGATTCAATTACATGATTCAAGAACAATGCACAACTGCAGAATCCTAGATGACCTACAACACTTTACTGCTACATACTCCAGATTTTAGCACAACTTGACCTCAAAATTTTGCCAGATAAAACATCTCATGCTGAAGCAAACATGGATCCGATGAACACCACTACAAGGCCACGATTTTAGTCGCCGAAGCCAAATAGTAATTGCAAGAACCAGCATTTCAGTCTCAGATGAAGCCAAATAGTTACTGCAAGAAGTTGTGGAAGGAAGACTTGAAGACAAGACTTGTAAAATAACACATAGATTCAGAGGCTGGATCGTTATTTGGAGCTAGTTAACATGTAAGCAAATCTAATGAATTTCCAAGATATTTACATTGCACTTTGATCATCTGGCAAAGCAGTCATGCCTACATAGCACAAACTTGAGACTGCATTGGCAATGGTGATGCAAAGTAGTCAATCAATCACTATCCAGAATCTATCATCATTCAGGGCAAGTAAAGTGTCATAGCTCACAACATAGAAAATGGAATGACACAGAAAAGGTAATCGATCATCATCCAGAACTAGAATAAGAAAAAAAACTCGTTTCAACGCTCATACTAGAATTAATTCGATCAAATCAGCCATGAATTAGCGTCAAATCACTAGTAGTAGGATTCTGTACAGGCATGCTAAATTAATACCAAGATGTGCCCTACTAAACCAGCAAGTAATGGACTGCCTTCCTACCAAGCATTAATGAAACAAATGTATTTACTAGAAATGGCCAAAGAACAAAAATTATGTTAATCTTATGAAACAATTGTACTGAACTGTGTGCTAGGAAATCACAATCGGAAAACTGTCTTCACTGTCTAGGAACTTGTACAGCCAATTTAAAGTATTGTGTGCTTAAACACTTGTTCTTTCAATTCCCACTCCTTCCATTTGCATTAATTAAAGGAAAAGATATTAATATACATAAGATTTATTTAGTTTCAACAAATAAATAAGATATGAATTTACTGTATACACATGTTACTTACTTTTAGCATCTCTTTAGCAGGTGTAAATTTGCTACACCGCATGTACTCGCAAACTAGTATCCACATAAATTGGTTCCGTACGGTTGTCTGGACACCCACTGATGTAGAATAGGAGGGGGAGTGGCACTTTCAGATCCTTACGATATCTTTGTTGTAGCCAAGCCCAAGCCTTGCCCAATAAGTCGGTCGTTGATTAGGTATAGCATAGTAAATTAAAGGAGCATGCAACGATAATTAACGAATGATAGAACTTACCTCTGGATCATGCCTATCATGTCTTGGTACATTGCCAGCTCTTTTCTCATTGAGTCCCACACATTTATAGTTTGTTCCTGGATCTTAATCTCAATGAGTATCCAGTGATCCCTGCATTTGTTTATAGAGTCAACTATATATATATATATATATATATATATATATATATATATATATATATATATATATATATATATATATATATATATATATATATATATATATATATATATACTCTATAGCTAGCTACAGAATAAGTTATTCTGTAGCCACCTCCATTTACGATAGTTGAATTACTACAACACACGGGGATATTTACCATAATGTTATAATAAATCACATAGCAAGGAGTTACTATAATCTCGTAAATTAGCATAGCAATTATCGTAACTCAAAGTGGCTACAGAATAAGTTATTCTGTACCCAGCTATAGGGTAGTGGTTCTATATATATATATATATGTTGGATTGACTAAGACATGATGTAACACAACACTTTACCCCAAGATATTGTTCACTTTGATGTTGTGCACAGAATCTCAAGTAGTACTCGTGCAGCTTGTACATTTGTGTACCAAGGTTTTTTACCTTTGCAGGGTCGCATAGACTCCTGCATATACGTACTTCCTCCGCCATTCATCAACAACTTCGGCCTCTTTAACAGTTGTCAGTTCTTCCCGACCGAGAAGTTGTTCTAAGGAGAGCCCAGTCACATTCATCCACTTGGCGAGTTCATATAAGTCCACATCATCAGGTACCGACATTTGCATCAAGTTCATGTTGGAACCATATTGATTCTCAACCACTAGTAGCGGCACTGATTGCTGCGCTTGTTGGCCGAGCTGTGCAACATCTTTCCCGGCTGCCTTCTGTTTCCTTTTGTCCTCCTTGATTTTCTTTGTGATAGTACGCTCATAGTCTGATAGTGGCGGCGCTGGTTTTTTACTAGCGGCACGCTTCTCTTCTTGCATAGCCTGCACCATATTGACGGTCCTTAAGTACCAAATATAGTTATCAAATAAATAAAGAAAAGGATCCAAATGCAACCAACACCTAGACTTAGGGTTTTATCTGACAGAATTCCACGAGTTTTGGTGTTTGTCTGTTTCTGCAGGGGGTTATCAGAAAATACGGAGGAAAGGCCCACACGTCGGGTTTACATAGAGATAATAACGTGTTCACCGATTTTCTATCATCTAGAAGACTCCAGAAGCCACGAGATCGAACGGGAGACCGAACGGGCCCGGAGGCAGGGCGCCCGCCCTGCTCCCTAGGGCGCCCGCCCTGGCCTGAGAGCCAATCAGGCTCCGTCTCGCGGATTATGCTCCACCGACCTAAGGGATCAAGGAAAACCGTGCGATTAATGTCGGTTTGATCCGACGGCCCACGTTCACTTGAGGGGGCTATATAAGCAGGACCCCTGGCCCCTGGAGGAGGCACTCCCTCATTCTCAATTCTTCAAACCCTAATCTCAGGAGGAGAGTCTCTGATCAATCCCTAGAGCCACCACATCAACTAGATCTCTAGTATAGCATAGCTACATAGGATTAGAACTAGGAGTCAATCTTCGATTGGTTTCCGGATCTGTCAAGAGGATTCTTGGTAATTCCTTTACTGTTCTTCATTGTTCATCTTTGTTCTTCAATATTATGAATACAACTTTGTTCTATTTCAATATATTGATTATGACTATGCTCTACTTGTTTATGTTTGCGATTATATTGTTCTTAGTTTATCGTAGTTATACGCTTGGCTTAGTTAGATTGGAATTATATACATGTTTAGGATCGTATAGCGTTTATCCATCGGATCCATGGGTAAATGATAAATATTGTGTAGGCGTGGTGCTTAGACCATATTTATCTGCGATTGCACCTTATATGCCGGATCGTGGGGTGGTCCGCGATGGTGACAGCTTCGTTGGTTCTTATATAGTCCCCCTCCCGTGTGTAAGGCAGGCAGAGCAACATTATTACGGGGGAGTGATTGCTATGTTTCTCATCTTCCTTGATAATATCACTATGCATGGGCGTAGTCCTTTTTCGCAATGATTGCCAAGTATACTTGCACTAACTATGATATGCTAGACTTTATAGTTAAGAATAACTTAGGAAATATCCTTGTAGTTCGTCCTAATACCATGCTAATGACTTGCTAGAATATCTGTTGAGGTGCTTATCATTATTATATGTGGCTAGCTGATCAGATTAATTATCTTTGTCACCATTCATACTTTATCTATATTTTATGTGACACTTACCCCTGTATGCAAGAGATAGATGAATGCTCTCACTTATACATGCAATGATTGATACTCATTCCTATATTCCATTCCATAATCAACATTGATGTTAGTAATCCCTTCCCAGTGGTAAAAATATAAATAACGATACCTGGAATACTTCCCGGTTAAAATGCTACATCGGTATTAATCTGTGCGCTTGCAGATCTTATTTATTATTTATTTAGAAGAGCAGTTGCATATTTCAATACCGCGTCTCTCATGTCATGCTGGGGATGACAACTTGGCTTAAGTGGCATGAGGGATAGGTTCGGCATTTTTGGCGCCGTTATCAGAATTAGAAAACTAAGTCTACTTTTGGTAATGACGTTAAGAATGCCCAACACACCACTTGACGTAGCTTTACACAAGGATACATTAGGTGTGGCTTCTCTTGCTTTGCTCGTGCATCAGCTTTGGTCTTTTCGAAGAACGCTTTCACTTCTGCCTTGACTGAAGCATTAAGTTCTTCATCAGTCTTCTCGTATGAAAGCTTGGTCATCTTCGGGATCTTCATGACCACAACTTGTTTCTTCGGTGGAGGTGGTGGGACCGATCTCTGTGAGCCAGCGGGCCTCTTGTTCCTCGATGGACCAGCCGGTGTCGATGAGGCGGCCGTTGTCGGCATTGGCGGAGGCGGCGGCGGCGCGGTTGGAGCTTGCTGTTGTGGAGGAGATTAGGCCGCTGGCGGCGTTGGAGTATGTCGTGGAGGAGATACGACCAGCGGTGGGGATGCAGCCTTGTCTTGTATGAAATCGTCGTCGTGTCCCACGGCACTGTGGTCATGTGGTGAATGGATAGACGGACTTGGGGAGGTCCTGGATTTGAAAAAACGAACAAGGTATATACATGAGTGAACCGTAATTAGATACAATACATAATTATTGAAAAGAAATCACGTTCACAATCATCCACACCTAGGGTTCGGTTGTGGTGGCGGCGCCCCAGGAATAATGATGTACCGTTTCTTCCAACATATGAATGTCTTCTCCGCTTCACCTAGGGTCTTCTCCCCATCACCACCTTCGATATCCAGAGCCACATTTTCATGGCCTTTGACCACTCTATCCACTGAGACACTAGCATATCCGGGTGGTATTGCGATCGAGTGGATCCTTAGTGTCTTGGTGGGGTCGATAGGAGATATAACACCGGTAGCCACCTTGACTGTGGCATTCCCCTCTAGAATATGAAGCTCACAGGACGTCAACGGAGCGGTGATGTCATCCACCGGGAAGCGCATCCCTGTGTCATCATCTTACCTCACAGGCACCTCCGTAGAAGCACAACTGCTTTTCAACTGAGCTGAGCCGGGGCTGATGTTGGCGGCCGGCTGTGACAAGCTCTGGAGGCGGGAACTTACAACTTTCTTCACGGCCTTTCTGATTTGCTCATTCATAGTGGCCTTAAGCACTTTCTCCCGCTCTAGTGCCTTACGAGCCACTTCACTAGTCTTCATAACAGCCTCCTCCAACTGGCGTAGCCGTTCCCTGTCCCCTTCCTTCTTTCTCTGGCGGCTTCTATAAGTTTCTCTGTCCTGAGGGAAGGCTTGCTCCCATGACACGGAGCCATAGCCTCTCGTCTGTCCACCGTGCTCAGTGTTCCCAGGGCGTATGTCAGCTCATCTTTATCTCTGTTCGGCTGCCACTCTCCACTTTGAGCGATGGAGCGGGCTTGATGAAATCTTTCTGCTACAACTTGGATGTGTTCCCCATACACGACCTTTCCGGTCTCTAGGTCCAGGCGGCCTCCTTGAGCGAAAAACCAGTGCTTGGCACGCTCAGGCCAGTCGAGGGATTCTAGCACCAACCCCCTGTCAATTAGCTCTTGCTCGGCTTTTTTCCACTTAGGAATGGTAGTAGGGTAGCCACCTGATCCCATCGTATGGTGATAGGTCTTGTGTCGGGCATTCTCTTGTTTCCTTCTCGCCCGTTGCTGACCCTCTTCCGATGTCTTGAACTGTACAAACTCGTCCCAAAACGGCCGCAACTTGACAAAGTGCTTACAGTTGAAATCCGGAGTCTTGTTCTTCTTGATATAGTCGTTATATAGATTCTTCTTATAGCACTGGAATTGTGTGGCCATCTTCTTCATAGACCAATCCCGAACTCTTTCCTTCAACTGTTCATCATTTTGTGTCTAGCGTGAAATGTTGCAACACGTCACCCCAAACTAGTTCCTTGTCACGGTCAAAGACATAACTGATTTCTGGGTGTTGCTTATTTTTCTTCCATTCACGGACATTGATCGGGATCCTATCCCGGGCAAGGTACCCTAAGTGGTTGACAAAGGCCCTTGCATGGGGTCCACGTGGCTGGCCTGTTCCCTCGTCGAAATCCGTGATAACCAACCGGTCCTCCATCGGCTTCTTCGGGCCTTGTACTTTTCTGCTGGTCCCCGTGGTTGTCGTTGAGACAGAGGGCTATGTAGGCAGAAACAAGATAATTAATAAAGGAATTTTTTGAATTTCATGTATATAAACATAGGAGGCTGCATATATTACAGACCTCGCCAACATTGTCTTGGTCATTCGGGTCGACCAAGTACTGAGAACCGTCATCAATGCCCTCAGGGTTCTCATCGCCTTCACGATCGTCATAACGACCTTCTTCAGCGCTACCGCGGATCATGTTCAACAATATTTCTTCGTCTTCTCTCGGGTCAGCCATTTCTGTAAAAATATTTAGGGTTTAGGGTTTACAGTTTAGGTTTTAGGGTTTAAGGTTTAGACATTACTAAGCATAAGAGATCGACTTACACATATTAGTGGGATATCATCTGGATATAAGTGTAGATCAAGGTAATCATGCAGCAACGGTATCGACCAACTCCTACTAACTTAATACATCTAATAACAAGTAAGTCTATCACAAGTTGTATTTCTTAATTAAAATAGATAATTTTGACTCATGAAAAAACTATTCAAATTTCAGGTTTAATAGTTTTTCTAGATATTACACATCATAGAGAGTCTACATAAAATTTTTCATAATTTTATTACACTCATAAAATCTTATACAAAAATAACAAAAAGCAACTGGAATCGATCATGCAAAATTAAGTGCTAAGGTTGAGGCTTCCAAAATGGACACAACATGTATATTAACTTAAATTCTTGAAAACATATTAAATTTTTTTGTCTTACCTTGTCATAAATAATGTAAGACTATATAAATTGATAAGAGTGTCGTATTCTTTTCGTAGAAGATAAAGTAAGATGAAAGAAATTGTTCATTCTTTAATGTTAGGTATACATATCGTTCATGAATAATCGATGCAAATATATTTGAAAACACTATGAATTAATTAATATAGATGCAAACATATCGTTCTTTCATGTGCTTCAAGTCCTCTCGTGCCTCAAGGGTATCCTTAGGCTTTCCAAACACACCCATGAACCCTAGGAGATTGACACAAAGATTCTTTGTCAGGTGCATCACGTCGATCGAGTGGCGGACCTCAAGGTCTTTCCAATATGGTAGCTCCCAAAATGTTGACTTCTTTTTCCACATTGGGGCACGCCCCGAAGCGTCTTTTGGAAAAGGTTCACTGCCTTGTCCCTTTCCAAACACTACTTTCAAATCCTTGACCATCTTGAATACCTCTGCCCCATCTCGGTTGTCTAGCTTGGACCGGTGTTCTGCCGTACCTTTAAAATGTTTGCCTTTCTTTCTCAACTGGTGGTTCTTAGTAAGAAATCGATGATAGCCAAGGTACACGACCTTTCGACATTTTTTTAAATAGACAGCCTCAAGGTCACCAAAACAATGGGTGCATGCATTATATCCCTTATTTGTCTGTCCTGAAAGATTACTTAGAGCTGGCCAATCATTGATTGTCACGAACAACAATGCTCGTAGGTCGAATTCTTTCTATTTGTACTCATCCCACACACGCACACCTAGTTTGCTCCATAGCAGCTGGAGTTTCTCAACTAATGGCCTCAGGTAGACTCGATGTCATTGCCAGGTTGCTTCGAGCCTTGGATGAGCACCGGCATCATAATGAACTTCCGCTTCATGCATAACCATGGAGGAAGGTTGTAGATACATAGAGTAACGGGCCAAGTGCTATGACTAGAGCTCTGGTCCCCAAAAGGATTAAATCCATCCGTACTCAATGCAAACCTTAGGTTTCTTGCATCATCTGTAAAGTCTGGGAATTCTCTATCTATTTCTCTCCACTGGGACCCATCTGCAGGGTGTCTCAACATGTTGTCTACCTTACGGTCTTCTTTGTGCCATCATAACAACTTTGCGTGCTCCTTGTTTCTAAACAGTCATTTTAGGCGTGGAATTATTGGAGCACACCACATAACCTTGGCAGTGATTCTCTTCTTCGGACGTTCTTCATCCTCAACATCGCCAGGATCATCTCGCAAAATTTTGTACCATGACGCATGGCAAACAGGGCATTCATCTAAATTCTCGTGAACGCCACGGTACAGGATGCAGTCATTAGGACATGCATGTATCTTCTCGATTTGTAATCCTAAAGGGTAGATGATCTTTTTTGCTTAGTATGTAGTGGTGGGCAATTCATTAGGCTTCGGAAGCATCTTTTTTTGGATCTTCAGTAATTTCCCAAATGCCTTGTCAGATATACCATTCTTTGCCTTTCACTATAACAACTCCAGTGTCGTGCCTATCTTTTTCTGCCCATCTTCGGCCGACGGGTAGAGTAACTTCTTGTGATCCTGTAGCATTTGGTCAAACTTAGCCTTCTCCTTTTCACTTTCACAATCTCTCTGTGCGTCACGAATGACATCACCAAGAGCATCATCATCTTCAGCGATACTGTTTTCTGCATCCGCCTTTTCTTCAACTTCCTCCATCGCAAAGTCACAGTATTGAGCAAAAACATCGTCAGGGTCCCCTTGTTCTTCTTCACCTTCTTCCATCATAACCCTAGTCTCTCCGTGCTTGGTCCAACAAATGTAGTTTGGCATGAAACCCGACTTGAACAAGTGCAAGTGAATACTTCTTGAGCTACAAAATTCTTTCAAATTCATACACACGGCACATGGGCGGCACATAAAACCATCCCGCTTGTTTTCCTCTGCCACTCTGCAGAATTCTCGCACACCCTCAATGAACTCGTTGGAGCGGCGATCGGCATTGTACATCCAATGGCGTGTCATTATCTGCATTATATGGCATCACATAATTAAAAGCCCAGCATGAGAAAAGAGCGCGGCACAACCTTGTCTAATTAAGTTCAAAATTTTATAAGTGGTTCATCATTTCATAAAATTAATTTATGGACGTTAATAAAAAGATAGCAAAATCATAAAATTTGTATTTTTCTATTAAAAGGTGTAATTTTATCTCTAAATAAAATTAATTTGAAGAATTTTTAAAGTTAAAATAAATTTGTTTCAAAATTACAAAGAATCAACATTATTTAATATTTTAAAATGAGAACATGAACAAATTAAAGTAAAAAGTATCCTAAAAAGTCTATAATAGAACTAAACATTATATGTGTATACTACTTTTTAGGTACTATAATTAGCATCGTTCATAAAAATTCAAACATGAAAAGTGATTGGAGCTAGCAATATGAAATAAAATAGTCATATACAACATGGATTTACATATGGTGCTGCTAAAACATAGGAGGATGAAGCTAGCAACCTTTCAAACAAATCGACGACGATGTAGAAACGTTTGAAGTGAATTGATCGTCGGAGATGAGACGACCAAGAACAAAGCAACAAGAACATGAACAAGGAAGGGCTCGGGAAGGGAGGAAGAAGAGAGAGGTTCAATTTACAGGGGAGGTTTTAATCCCGGTTGGTAACACCAATCGGGACTAAACCCAATCCTATAGTCTCGGTCGGTGCCACGGACCGGGACAAAAGCTGTAGTCCTGGTCCGTGGTACCGACCGGGACTAAAGGCAGGGCTTTAGTCCTGGTTGCCCTCCCGACAGCGCCTGACAACAGAGCCGTTGGCGAGAGACCTTTAGTCCCGGTCACCAACCGGAACTAAAGGTCTATTTAGTCCCGGTCGCCGAAATTGCCAAGACTAAAGGTATTTTGGGTGATCGACGAAAGGTCAGTTGTGTAGTAGTGTGAACAGAGAAGCAAAACGTGCGCAGCTCTGTTTTCAAAGAGTAGCTCCTCTGCTTTGCCTCCTTGCTCTGTTCCTGCCCAAGCTCTTCAACGGCCAACACAGAGACCGTTGGAGGCAGCGTCCGTGATGTGAATGTGAACGAAGTATGGGGGTGCTTGGCAATAGAAAATTTAGCGAAGTGTGACTCAATTTTTCTACATAAGCTTAACAATAGAAAATTTAGCGAATTGTGACTCAAATTTTCATAAAACGCTTTCTTTGGAGATATGGTTTTTAGCTCTTGAATCTCGCAAGTAGTGATATAGCTATGGTAGGAAGGTATCTGAGACCTCCATCCTAGGACCTAGAATTTCTCATGAGCTTTAACGCTTCCCAACATGACATCTTGAACACTTATCTTTGGAACCTCCTCTTGTGAAGAGCATTGGTGTTCACAATGAACCACAGCACCTTCAGAAGGTGGAGCCATCCCAATATATGGTCTGTCCTGGTTTGTGAGATCAAATGGATGTCCACCAAATTTCAAGACATTTTTCTTGGTTTGCTCTCTCAAGAAGCCCAGATGACAAGCGGTCATTTTTGCACCGATGAAACACGATTATGCATCTTTGCTATCTCCATGCCCAGGTGTGCAAGCCTCTGGTGCATCTTGGGATCCATGCTTCCAAATGCGAGTGTCTTGAAGAAATACCAGTAAGCTTCATGGGACACAAACTTCATACGTAGTGCCTGTGTTGTCCCAAACTTGTGACATTGTCAGATTTGCTTGTGACTACGATTTTACTACCATTGGGCACATGATGTATAGAAGCAGAATATAACCCATTCCATGCATCTCCATTGAGGTCGCCAACTAACTCAACAACAACTAGTAATCTTCCAACTTTGTTCGAGTTCGACACTAGACTTTGATGTTCCATTTCACAAACTTCTCTAAACTTAGCATGGTCACTACCTGTAAAATCATGATCCCGCAAAAACAATATTTCAGAGAAATGACCACGGACTCTTTCATCCTTGCAAACATGAGCAACAAGGGTGCTCTTGCCAACTTTACGAGGACCTACAATTGGCAGGACTTCTAATTTTTCAGAACCATGAGGTCGTATGTGCAACAGGAAGTTGATGACGAATTCAGTCTCCATTTGACGGCCAAACATGCAGTTGTCGAGTAGGAGATGCATGCTATAGGGATGGCGATGTATGGGAGGATGGCTCATCAAGAATGCTACTAGCTCTTCCACATCAAGGATCATGGAGCAAGCGATTTCTGCATCTGTTCCAAAATCTGTGTGTTTCTACTGGATGAACAGAAACCTAGTACAGCATTTACTTTTGACACAGAAAAAGAGTGACTCTCGAACAGAAGCCTCCAATGAAGAGAAATTTCTGGTTGTTGAACTAGTTTATATTGTTGAGTGCATGGAGGAGACTGCATTCTGCTTATCACAGTAGCGTTTCAACCAGCAGGTGAAATTATAATCAAAGGATAGTGGCCTCTTCGGAAGAACACAAGCACTTAGCTTGAACTTTGTGTCAAGGTGAGTAGTATGTAGATAAAAATTTAGAGGCCACTTTAGATTATTTTAATAGTAGTATAAAGATGATTAATGTTTAAGGAAATAGAATAGATCAAAGGCTATCTGTTAATGGTGATGTGGCCGAATCAATTGCATTCTAAAATTTATCTCTTTTTTAGCGTGTCATGTGAGAATTAAGATGCAATTAATAACAGTATGATTTGCTCAAATTAAGGGCCTGTTTGGTAGGGCTTTTACCCCAACTTTACAAAGTTGTTTTTCAGGTTCTTCTACCAAATAGGTCTTTATGAAATAGCTTCTCTCTAGAACTTGTTTCTCAGCTTTCTCTCGCAAGCATAGTTTCCGAGGTGAAGCTGAAAATACTAGCTTCACCTAGCTCTCTATGATATATCTTTCATGATAAGTTGTTTTACCAAACAGTAATTCAGCGAAGCGGGCGTCCGTCCACTCAGATGCTCCATTGCTGGGCCGCGACGCTAGCCCAACAACCGCCTCTTATCTACTCGTCCACTCGCCCCGTAACCGTTCTAAAAAACTCACCTCACTGCAGCACCGCGACAGCGCTCCACCACACTGCCTCGACGACCGCGCTCTCCACCATGTCTCCCTATCCATCGCGCCTCCGCTCCGCCGGCCAGCATCTCTACAGCGCCCAAGCGCGGCAGCCGGTCTTCCTCCCTCTCCACCGCGCCTCCCACTTGTCGTGACCTTCTCCAGCGCGCGGACCCACCGCGGCCTTCTCCACTAGACTTGCCACGGCATTCTCCATTGGAGCGGCAAGCTCAGTGCCACCGGTGAGCTCTACACTGGTAAACTCCACACACCGATGAGCCTCCATTCACAAACAGCAAGGAGATGTTATGCTGAAAAAGTATGTTGTAAGCTTATGTTTCAAGTGTTTTAGATGTTTCATAGGTATAGGTATGTTGCAAATGTTTTATATGGATATTGCAAAAGTAGATCGGAATGTTGTTTTATCTGTTTTTTAGACGTATATTGTAAGTGTGTTTATTTGGATGTTACATATGTTTCACGCATATGTTTGTAGCGTTTTATGTGGATGTTGCGTATGTTTTATAGTGGTTTTAAGTGTTTATTCAGGTGCAAGTGTTTAAGATGCATGTTTGAAGTGCCATTTGTCTTCAGACATATTTTGCAAGTGTCGTATCTAGATGTTTCAAAAGTAGATCGGGAGTTGCATCTCCCTCCTCACCTTCTGTTGCCTTGCCTCGGTGTCTCATCCTCCACCTAGCGCCGGCTGGGCATCCGAATCAAAGGCGCAGGCGGGCGCTGCCCCCTCTTCCTCTTCTCGATGCTAGTGATGTTCGGGGTGGCGTAGGCCCACACGTGAGCGCGCACAAAACGGAGTGCAGGTGTGGGCGTCTAGACATCCAAATGCTACTAGGAATCTGCACTTTCATGACGAACAATTTTCGTCACTGAAGAAGCCAAATTCGTCATAATTTCAGTTTTATGATGAATTTATAACGAAAACCGGGTCGTCATAGAAAGCGCATAATACTTGAACTTTCATGACGAATCTAGAAATTCGTCATAAAAGTGGTTGATCTGTGATGAAAAACTAACTATCGTAGAACTGTTTTAGCATGCGTGGCAGGGGCAGCCACGCTGGCAGGCGCTTCCGTTGGAGATGCTTTACTTGTATACATGCTATAACTGGTTGCATTAGAGAAGGTTTGGGTCATGTGTCACCTTGTTATTGGACAACGTGGTCATCTCTATTTCTTGCACGTTTCAGGTTCTTATTAAACCACGTGTAGGGTCCATGTCGTTCCTCGTGTCAGTTTTCTATTGGCACACGTGTCGTGTTGTGGTTGGAGCAGGTGTCACTTCTTCATTGGACCATGTGTCACATTTTTATAGGCCCACGTGGTGTAACCATAACACCCTGCGTGTCTTTCTTTTACTCGACCACGTGTCATGATGTTGTACGTCTACGTGTCAGTATTTTATTGGGCCACGTGTCGTGAACTGAGCTACACACTCGTCTTTTTTTATTCGACCACGTGGCAAGACGGATTTGTACCATATATTTGGTTTGTTTTGGCCCACCTGTCCTATCCTGGCACTTACACGTGTCATTCACTAGTTTGTCCACGTGTCTGATTCTTAATTAACGATGTGGTCTGTGCCGGATCTACCACGTGCACACCAATCATTGTATCAGAAAAAATAATTTCATATCTATACTACTACACAAAATGACTACATGCATAATTATATTGAATCTGAATCAAATAACAGCAGTTTAGCTCAGCAGCAAACCACTGACAGAGTTTACATATCGCTGCCACACAAGTTCACATCAAAATAGCAAACAAACCACATGTTCACTATATCAACAAGACTGAGAGTTATCAGTGCTTAAAAGCATGATATGTTCATGGAGCTTTTTTAGAAAAGTTTTAGGTCAAGCCACTTTATGGAACCATATTTCACTAGTGAATTTGAATTATACCAAACTAGAGATAAATCTCTATTAATGTAATAAATTAAACATATCTAGTGATCATTCCTAAACATTTTCCTGCATATAATTTGAAGCGATACCACGTACCCGCTCGTCATTCATGTTCAATTGGCTAGCTGCCTCGCGTCGTGAATCTGCCTGAAGCTGCCTCGCGTCGTGGTGCGGAAAGGGTTGCTTCTGACGACGACGGGCTCGCCGCCAGCGCTGGTGCCGGCGGCCGTGCCGTCTGCCATGCTTGAAAGGAAGCTGTCCATGGATCCGTAGTTGCTTTGGGTGCTCTTGATGTTCCTGAGCAGCTGCCTGCACATCTCCGAGGCCTCGGCGTTGGCGCCGAAGTAGTCTGACATTGCAAGCTCAACCTGTGCAGATGTTCTTCTTCGGTTTCGGCGCATCATCACCATGTTCATGTTGTTAAGGATCGGAGAGATGAGGTCCTGATGATGAGTGTCAAGAAGCACCTCCATTTCTTCATCAGGTTGCGTTCGCAGAGTGTTCTTGTACTCTTCCTCTATGTTCACGGATTCCCGTGCGCTGATCATCGGCATCTCCATCCCTCTGTAAAAGCACAGATGTTTCAGCGTACATGGTCAGGTCCAGCACTCCAGTCTTGTGGAACATGCATCCAGGCGTCTAAATGTCTTTCAAAGCGAGAGAAAACAAGAGATCTACTGCATGCTTCATATGAACTAGCACATAGAAAGTAATCACATTTCCAAACATCAAGATGCATGCATATGTCCTTCAATCTCACCTTTGGATGAAAGATTGGCTTCTTCATCAGCACCGAGAACAGCACCAAGGTTCTTGATCCTTTGAAGCACTGTTCGCCACATATTCAGACGCAACGCAGCCACCTGGCTTGGCTTAAAATGGACTCCATCTCGCCCCAACCTTTATATGCAATGCAAGCACCATAGCTGAAAAAAAAATCTTGAGCTTTGTCCTAATCCTCAGGCGCACGCCGTGTTTCTCGCTGTACTTTTGAATGACCAACCCTTGCACTCCACATGACCACAGCTGTGTGGCTGTGTGTCGAATTGCCGCGTATATCTTCAGTTGTCCTTTCCCGCCGCACTGGATTTTTCGTCGATTGCGTGCAAGTTTTCTTGGTGTGTTTTGTGTCGCTGGGATCCAGAGGGAGGGGAATTATGCACAAGTTAGGTGTGGTTGCTTGAAATTATTGCCAGAAACTGCTTTCCGTTCTGAAGACTGTTGTGGCCAGCACCAACGTGCCAGAAGGCCTGCATTGGTTCTGAAGGCTGTCATGTTGTGCGTACGTAGAACAGTGCATCTGAAAATCAAAGAATTTGCTGCTGCAATTGCATGGACGTACCAATGCTTCCGCAGAACAGTGCATCTGGAAATCAACGAATTTAATTTGCTGCTGCAATGCATGGAATGCTTTACAGATTTTTTTTCGAAAGGACGGCAAAAGCTTTGCCGTAATTTTTATTAGTAGAGAAAAAGGAAAACAAAGGTCGGCCTAGTTTTTTAAGTGGAAACCGGGCCCAAAAACCACAAACACCATGGACTAGATGAGGTGCTCCAGCACCACCCTCAACTACAATACAACTGCCGACCAGCTAGCCACTCCGCTCTACTAACCACTCAATTAAACGGCCAACCACTTGCTCCAAAGAACCCAACTAAACTGAACGCAACCCAACCAACAACTCTACTAACAACTTGACTAGCACAACTTTCACAGCCACTAGCCACTAGCAGAACTATCACAACTAACCGAGTAGGCAACATCCTACTGGTGAAGCTGCTCCGAAAAAACTCGTAAAAGAACTCAAAACAAACTGAGCTGGAAAACAACGACTAACAACCAACTACTGGACGTACTGCTGAAGCTATCGAAAGCAAACTAGGAGTGGACTCTTTCCCTGTGAGCTCCCAACTTGGCAGCCAGCTTCCTGGTTCTGGCTTCTCATTCAAGTGACCAGTGAAGCAACTGTTGTAGTGACCCTGGCCGATCCATTTTTCTTCTTCTTAGTGCGATCCATTTTTCTTCTTCTTAGAGTCAAAGGACGATCCAAGTGTTGAGTATAAAAATCAAAAAGAACTTCCTTATCCTGCGACGAATCAGGAGTCGCTTCACCTAATTTTTTTGCTAAAAGATCTTGGGCTAATTGAGTAGTACTTCTGCCAGGAGTTTTTTTGTGCTTTTCAGCAAGTCTAGAACTCTTTCTATTGGTGTCAATAGGTTGTGACTGCGAGGCTAACGCAGCAGAGTCTCGCTCGTGAATGTGATTGTTAGGTGTGGCTGGTTCAGTGGACAAAACAGAGGGAGTACAGAGGATAGGAGGTGGCACCGGCTTAGAGATCATGCTAAAGAACTCGTCAAGAGCTAATACCTCTGTAGTCTGGTGTGTAGTTGTGGAGGTTGTTGTAGTAGGGATTGTGGAGGTTGTTGTAGTAGGGATGTCTGGGGATTCTTCTGAGTTCAGATCCATCACTGCAGCATGATCCAAAACAGGGGCATCTTGCTGGTCGGGTGTAGTGAGCTCCCTATTTTCATCCAACGTTGCACTGAGTTGGTGTGTATTGACCGTGTTCGGCTGCCGAGGAAGGCTGTGAGCTCCTGAAGCAATGAACGAGCATTGAAACTCTAGCAACATCGGATCAACAACCCAAATCGATTGACACTCAAACTTTGATGGGACAACACCACGTTGGAGAAGAAAACTATCGTCGGCGATAGAAACAACCTCCTCGCCTAGCACCGTGCAAAGAGGATCAGCAAAGGAGACTGATTTCCTGCACGTTTTAGCATCCACTTGCCTGCTGCGGCGTGAAGATGTGCCCCCCTGATCGTTGCGGGCAATCCAGCGACTGGAGCTGTAGCAGTCCTGCCCCATTCCCCCGCAATGCGAGGATCGGCACCAGTCAGCCAGGCCATGATGGCGCTGCACCCCGCGCCACCCGCGGTCCTTGTAATCATCAACTTGAAGGTGGGGAGGTTGTTGCCCCCTATTGTGCCCATGCTGATTGCCATTGCTGTGGATGATCGAGGAGCGAGGTGGGGGGCTGGATTTGCAGACATCATACTCTTCCTGAGAAGAAACAACACTGAGATCCTCCCCTTCCATCAGAGCCTGAAGATAAGTCTTCTGTAGAGATTGTTTGGAGAGACAGGGGGAGGCTTTTGCATGCACAGTCCAAGAGGGAGATCCACGAGGGGCCTTGGTAGAGGAAACTGGAAGGGCAGAACAACTCCGAAGGGAGGGGCATTGTCTTGATTCGTGGCCTGGCTCTAGGCAGCGCCAGCATCGGGTGCTCCTTCTGCAATCCAACACTCTATGATCTGTGGCTAGGCAGTTAAGGCACCTTCCCTTAACGTGTTTCAGAAATTTTCTTCTTCTCTCCCATCGATCAATTTCAATAGGTGGCTGCTTTGAATGCTCAGAGAGTTTGCCTTTAATCTCTTCCCAACGACCTCTGTCATCTATCCTCGAAATGTAGAAGGGGCGACGCTCCTTGGGGGTCTTTGTGACAGTCCTAGGCTCCTGTAATGGAAAGGAGCAGAAATGTTTCTCTGGGATGCCAGAATTTTTAGCCGCTGGGGTGTGATTTGTATCACCAATTTGAATTCCTCCATTGCAATCTGCAGCACGCCGTTGCTGCCCATCTTTGGCGTGCCCAGTAGTCCACCGGCCCCTGCAGGGGCGAGAAGCCAGGGAGCTTTGAGGCGATGAAAGCTCAGCCTCAATCTTTTCTTTTCCTTTATGCTCTCTGGTGGAGCGCTTCTGAAGGATCTCCTTTTGGGCTTCAATCTTACGAATTTGATCACTGAAATTTCTTTCTGACCGTTGAAGGAGGTCCTCAAGTTGGGGATCTGGTGGGTTATTGTGCCCCCCCTGCAGGTTGTCAGTTGACAAATCGAAGAACCGCTGCAAGTCTTGGACGATGCTAGGGAGAACCGCTTGACCCGTCGGAGAATGCAAACTGAATCGCTCTGCCGCTGGGTCTATCGCTGCTTCTGCACATTGGATTGAGCCTGCTTCCTCCCGTGCCACTGAAGGTGGAGATTTGGCAAGGCACCTACCAGAAGGTAGAACAGGGGATGACTCACGCGGAACTGCTTGAGGTTGTAGGTCATCGCTTGAGGGAGGCATGCTCTCTTCAACAGCTCCCTGTTTACTTGCCGGAAGGTGGTTGAGCTCCTGTGGCGCCCCTTGGGGCAGGGACGCCGGCGGTCGCTGTGTGGCGTCGTTGGCTTCGAGGCCGGTGGAACTTGAATCAGGACCGGACTGCGACCCATCAGTGCGTAGATCGGTCAATGGGGAGGGTGGATCTGGTGGTTGATGGAGAGGGGAGGCTGTGGATGGAGCGGATCTGGGCGATTTTGATTCCGCCGCGGGGAGGGCAAGGAAGGGGAGGAGCGGGTCGGGGGGCGGGTCGGTGTCGGAGTCCTCCATCAATATCTTGCCTGCTTTACAGATTTGGCCAATTCACATGCTAACGCTAGCCCAATGCATGACAATATCGTCCAACAGTTTACTTTTATTTTTTCTCTTGCAAAATTAGATATATATGCTGTAAGTTAATGTCATCAAGATCGAACAGAATTCCTATACCGAACTGATGGATGGTAGCACTTCATTCATGTGATGTGAGTGACAAAACTTCATCTCGTTAATTTTTTAGACTTGAATCCCACCATAAACTTGGGAAGAGTGATTCAAAATCTTATTAAGGAAATAAAAATTTAACCGTTCATGGCATTGAAACCCAATGCCCCTTATGGCAGATCCAGCTTCTAACACTGCAAGATTATATACGTACATCATACTATAACAGAAAACAATTTGCCCCTTTGTGATTTGTGAACCATGCCGAGAAGAAAGCGGTAATATAGACGTGAAAGGAATACGCTAGCTAGCTTCTACTCGCTTGTTGGAGTATTGCCCTTCAACTTGTTTCGTTTCTTTTGTTTTAGGTGGGTGGCGCTTTGTCACATTTTGGAAATGCATTACTCTTGCTTGCACAAGAGAAGGATCGGAGCATCTCTTGCCCATCACACAAACGAACAAGGAATCTCCAACAGAAAGATCGTAGTTGTAACCTGTAACCTTGTACTACAAGACATCACCTTTTTATACCTCCTATACCATTTAAGCACATTTTCTTAGCACATGTACAACCTGAACTATTGTAAAATAGCGCACTTTACAAGCATGCATCACGTACATGTGTTAATTGCTAGCAGACTTCGACTCGGTGTGGCTCCTGCCTTCTTTGAACGGCCTGATGATGATCAAGTATATATAGTAGCTGCGGTCTGGGAAACACGAACCTGTAGAGAGGAGCCTCGAGTCTTTTCTTTTCTATTCATCTGAGCATCACGTACACCTCTTCCTTTTGTGTTTTATATCCCCAACAAATATTATTTTTCTTCCAATTTATATAGTCACATGAAAATAATAAGATTTCTCTTATTTTTTTAAGAAAAAAGGAATGATTCTACGAAGGTATATAGCCAATCTCTTACAAGATTTCCAGCATAAATGCTGATTAACAAATAAAGGGAAAGAGCACACTTTAGAATGAAAAGTATAAGCAAAGTCTATTATTGTTTTTCCATTCATTTTTAGCGAAGATATCCAGAGCGAGCTACCACCACCAAAGATTTGCTCGCCAACCAGATCTTCTCCCTAGCATCATCATGTTGTAGCAATGCCCAAAACCGCAGCTGAAGGTAGCCTGCAAAAAGGAAGTATATTGTAAGGCTTTTATCTAATAATAGACTCTTAATTAGAGATAACTAGGCTAAGCGCAGGGATGTACTGCCTTGTTTGCTTGAGCTTATCAGCCAAATCAGCCAGTTATTCAGCAGTGTTTTTCTCTCACAACAAATCAACGAACAGTACTTTCAACTATAGCTTATCAGCCAAGCGAATAAGGCGTAAGTGATCCTACCGGTCTTTCTGCAATGAACCTGAATCTATAGCACACCTATTCTTTGAATGGTGTATGGTCAGCAATGTCTGGTTAATTGTCTCAGAGTTGCTGGGACAGAGACTAGGAACGGATTCTGAATCGATTGCTCGGTTCTGGGTTGCTAACAAACGTCACAAAGTTATTAATTATCTCATTGTCAGTTCTATGGTCTGTATGGAAACTAAGAAACGAGATTTGTTTCCAGGGTGTTAAATGGACGGGGATGAGAAAGGTGCTTTGGCAGATCGGGATGCTGAAGAAACAGGACGTGGAGCAACAAGTGGCGCACTTTGCAAGTCAACTGGAAATCAAGGCAAACTCTCAGCCTCAACTGCAGTGGAGGATGGAGGACACAAGTTCGTTATCAGAGTTGGAGCCATTGGATGCTCGGCGTTTGGGCTTAATCGATGCAGCTCTGGCTCGGCCTAATGGGATGCTGAATATACCCGTAGTGATATTGAGCGTTTAGACGCTATGTATGAGTTCCAGCCTTAAGTCCTGTTTGTTGGGCGGGCGTGCCAAAACGCAACATGGTGAATGTTTTGATTTTGAAATATAATAAAGCAGGGGTATCCTTTCCTTCTAAAAAATTCATTTTAAAAAAGAAAGAAAACAGAAAAACAACTACATATGTACGTTATACTTAAAGCGTTTAAAATGGTGTCAAGTGATAACCAACACAGGGCTAGCATCTCCCTACCACGTACTACACCACTCACTCACTTATGAGTATATATAGGATTTTATCTTTTTTATATAAATATTTTGTAATCTTGTATTGAACATTTTGGCTGCTAAATAAACTCAAATAAAAAATGTTTCAACTACAAAGTTTTAAATCTTTTCAAGCCCTACAACTTTGGTATAAGATGTCCCTCCATCCAAGATTGTTTGAAAAATTCAAAAAATTGAATTTCAAAATATGTGAATTTAAAACAAATATTTGAGACACTAAAAACATCAAATCAAAAATTTATCAACAGCAAACATGTAGATCAATCAGGTCGGCCACTACAACTTAGGTGTTAACTATGTGAACATTCAAGATCATTTAGAAATTTTAAATTTTGAATTTCAAAATCTATGAACTTAACGGCTTCAAATAAAAAAATTGCAACTATGAAGTTGTAGACTGCATTGAGAACTACAACTTTGGTATAGACCAATTCAAATTTCAAAAACTATGAACTTAAAACAATATTTGGGGACTCTAAACAATTTCAAACCAAAAACTTCTCAACTACAAAGGTTTAGATCGTGTCGAGAGCCACAATTTAGATACAAAGTTTGTCCTCATCAAAATTCATATCAAAAAGTTATGAATCACTCTTGGATGAAACTATTTTTAGAGTTTGTATGAAGATGTGGGACTAAATACCTCATAAATGTTATGCTTTCTTGGAGATCTCATGGATCACCAAAACCCTAGCCTTATGTATGGTGGCAAGGCAAAGGCACACGTGCTCCTCTAGCTCCTCGGCGAGCCTCCCGGAGGCCAAGCAGCTCCTCCTCAGCTCGCTCACCATCTCCAGCACCGCTGCCGGGCACCTATCGCTCGCCGCCTCCACGCACCGCCATGCCATGGCGTTCTCCCGCTCGATGCCGTCGGAGAGGCGCGCCACGAGTTGGTTCAACGTGTCGAGATCTCTGCCGAGGACGTAAGTGCCCTTCGCCGCGGTGTCAAGCCGGTCCTGGAGGAGGGACAGGGCCGTTGTAGTTTTGCCGCCGGACCGCTCCTTCGTCGCCGTCGCCGTGAGCGGCCGCCTCTTGAGCGCAATCTGGCAGAGCCCCGCGGCCGCCGCCGGCCCGATCAGGAGGCCGATCAAGAACAGGAGGTACGGCCCAGCACCGATGGCGGCCGCCGCGGCCGCGACGCTCGCTATGACGAGGAGCGTCCTCGAGAGCTTCTTGACAGCCTTGACGATCCTGAGCTTCCTGGCCACTCTCCCGTGGCTTGATCTGATGCTCTGGAGTATGGAGGAGCACCTGTCGTGGATCTGCCTGAAGTTGCTTCGCGTCGTGGTACAGAAAGGGTTGCTCCTGACAGGGAACGACGGTTCCTCATCTGCAACTGTAAGGGGAGCGCTTGAACTAGTGCTTGCCGTGCCGTCTGCCATGGCCGCAAGGAACCTGTCCATGGATCGGTAGTTGCTTTGGGTGCTCTTGACGTTCCTGAGCAGCTGCCTGCACATCTCCAATGCCTCAGCGCTGGCGTCGAAGTAATCTGCCAACGCGAGCTCCATCTCTGAAGGAGCTGCGCCGGGGCGCATCAACACCGTGTTCTGAAGCATCAGAGATGTGAAGAAGTCCTGCTGCGTGTCGAGAAACAGCTCCATTTCTTCCTCTGGCCGCTGCTCCTTTGACAGGAAGCACGCGTTGGACTGTGTTCGCAGTGTGTTCTTGTACTCTTCCTCTATGTCGAACGATTCTGTAGCGTGCGCCGACATTTCCATCCCTTCTGCTGCAAAGCAAATAAAATAAAATAAAAGTCAGCTTAAGCTTAAGAAGTCCAAGTGGGTAACACTGGAAACATAAGGCTTCAGGTGTCTGTAGATTGTATCTCACCTTCCAAGTTCCAACAATGGACAGATTCAATTCTTCAGACCCCAGTACAGTACAGAAGTCTTTCAACCCTTTCAGCTTCTTGATCCTTTGCAACACTGTTTGACTCTTTTGCAGATTCTTGCCTTGGCTTAGAGTTCAGCTCGCCCGAGCCAGGCTTTATACCGAAGCATTAGTGCACTGCAGCTGAAGAAGATCTTGTTTTGCAGCCCCGGGCGTCCTTATCAGCCGTGTACTCTCATGGCCTACTCTTGTACGCCACACCGTACCGGCGCGTGGAAGGAGAAGGACGTGTGTGTGTGTATCTTATATTAAGCTATGATTTGTCCTTTCTCCGCCGCCCAACTGGATCAGTGTCTGGCTGTGAACCTGTAGTTTTAGGCGTGGGGCCGTGGGGGTTGCCGGAAATAGCTTCGGCTCTGAACTTCTGATGGTGATGGCTGTGGCCTGTGGCCTGTGCCGGCACTGGGTTTCTTGATGTCGCCGTTCGTTGTTGCTTGTTAACGGAAATTGGATTGGGTGCAATGAGGTCCATGCGGATGTACCTGCAGCGCCTCACGTGAAAAAGGATAAACACGCCGCCATATCTCTGTAGAACATTCGCCTTCTCCGCGGTTCAGGCAGTGGTCAGTGGAGGAGGACTGCTACTGCTATTGGAAGTGGAACATAACACTACCAGGCCTTAAGAAAGCAGGATTTGTTTATATTTTAAATCCTTTTTATTTAACATTTTAATAATAACCGTGTCTAAAAAACTTTTGCAGATCTAACCTTTTTTGTCATGCCAGTCTGGCTGGTATGACAAAATAACGTTGTCGCGCCACATGCGTTGGCGGCTTGACACGGCAGGATCTACCATGTTAGAAGGCGTTTCTACGTGAAAAAACCTTGTCACGCCTCGCGCCACCGGGAATGGCATCATAAAACTCAACTTTAAAAAAAATCATAACTCTTCGATACAATTTCAAATGAAGATGCCTTTTCTATGAAAATTGTAGATCTCGACGAGACCTACAATTATCTAGTTTTAAATTTTTACATTTGAGAATGTTAAGATGCTTAAAAAATAATATAAAATTTTAGCAGCATAATAACAGGCGTAATAGGGTTTGTCGTATTAGAAAAATAATATTTTTTATATGGTTTCAAATGAAGATAATTTTTATATCAAGGTTGAAGTTCTCAATGAGATCTACAACTTTATAGTTTTAAGTTTTTACATTTGAGGTTGTTAAGATGCTCGATAAAATAATATAAAGTTTCAGCAGCATATTAATCGTGCACTGGGGCTTGTCGCCTCATAAAAATTATATTTTTCTTGAAAGGTGACAAATGAAGATACTTTTTATATCAATGTTGTAGCTATTGATGGATTTACAAGTCTTTAGTTTTGAAGTTGTTAAAATGTTGAAGAAAATAATACAAAATTTAAGGGGCATATAAATCGTGTACAATTTTTTTAGAAAAAATCATATATTTCTTATTTCATATCTTATAAAAACATTTATTCAACGTTATATGGATAGATATGATTATTCTAAAAAGATAAGTTTTGATACGCGATTAATATGCCCTATAAATTTTGTATTATTTTCTTGAGCATGTTAATTAACGATCTCAAATGAAAAACTCCAAAACAAAAACTTGTAGCTCTCATCGATAGCTACAATAAAAAGTGTCTTCATTTGACACCTTTGAAAAAAATATAATTTTCGAGAGGTGACAAGCTTTGGAGCACGATTAATATGCTGCTAAAACTTTATATTATTTTCTCAAGCATCTTAACGATCTCAAATGTAAAAACTCAAACTATAAAGTTGTTAATCTCATTGAGAGAAAAAAGTTTGATATATAAAGTATCTTCAATTGACTCCATATAGAAAAAATATTATTTTTCTAATGCGATGAGCATTGGTACTGATTATTATGCTGTTGAAATTTTATGTTATTTATTTGAGCATCTTAATATTCTCAAATAAAAAAGTCAAAACTAAAAAATTGTAGATCTCATCCAGATCTACAGTTTTCATGTACAAATCATCTTTATCCGAGATCATATAGAAGAGTTATGATTTTTCTAAAGTTGATTTATGTTCGTACGAGTTAGAACACCAAAAATAACACGGAGTCAGGTGCGTGCTATCATAGGCCTGGAGCCCTGGATCCTGATCCTGATCCTGCAGGTGATACTGACACGCGGTTCGGAGTTCACTCGGTGTGGTGGCTCTTTTCGATCGTGGGCGGTGGCGGCGGCGTGAGGTCGCCGCAGTCGAACCACATGGTGTCGGCGAGCCTGGGGAACACGAACCTGTAGAAGATCCAGTCCCGGAACGCCTTCACCATCCACCCGCGCACGCCGCGGACGCCGGTCCCGCCCTGCTGGACCCACCCGGACAGGTAGGCCCCGGCGACCAGCCAGGCGGCGCGCCACCGCCGGCGCGCCACGTACGCGGCCACGCCCTCGGCGGGCGTCGCCGCGCTCGACAGCGCCCGGGCGAGCACCACCACGTCCTCCAGCGCGGAGCACCCGCCCTGCGCCATGTCGGGCGTCATCGGGTGGAACGCGTCGCCGGCCACCGTCACGGGCCCGCGCGCCGCCGCGCCCAGGAGCACGGACACCGGGTTCCGGTACAGGAGCGGCGCCCACGAGAGGTTGCCGTGGTCGGAGCGCCGCACCACGTCCAGGTACTCCGCGGGCATGTGCCCGGCCAGGTTGTCCGTCACCTCGCGCAGGGTCTTCACCGTGTCTCCGGCGGCTTCTTTCTCTGCAAATGCAGGAAGCACCAGCACGCGCGTCTGAGCTGAGCTCTGAAGGACTGGAACTGAAGGGTGGCATACTGGCATGCACAGTGACTTCACTTGCCTGCAGGGATGGTGTTGTTGACGAGGAACCAGTAGACATCGGTGTCGCTGATGGGCACCATGCCGGCTCTGAGACCCTCCGAGAGGAACTGCCGGAGCTCCCGCTTTATGCCGTGCCCGTCAGGGAAGACGGAGAGCCCGCGGACGGCAGAGCGGCCCGAGCTCGCCGGCTCCGACAGGCCCAGCCACCGCGCCACCACCGAGTGCACGCCGTCGCACCCGATCAAGACCTGATAACGCGCGTGTGCAAGAGAACTAAGAATCATACCTCGTTTCATTTGGAACACCACTGCAAGTAGTACACTTCTTTCGTGTCTGTCGAGTATTGCGAACCCTGCATAGGTGTACCTTGGCTCGGATCACCGTGCCGTCGTCCAATCCAAGGACGACGGTCTCCGACGAGTCGCCGGCTGCACGCTCGGTGTCGATGGAGACGAGCTTGGACGAGAAGCGGACGGTGCCCGGCGGCAGCTCCTCCGCGAGCGCCTCCAGCAGCGCCTTCCTGTAAACCGCCCTCACTCTGACTTCTTCACCCCTTTTTTCAAAAATTTCAGTTCAGTCAAACAACAGGTGGATGGATGATCGTGGGATCAGATAAAAAGTCGCCGTTTCAGACCAGAACCACACAGAATCCTACGAATTTCTGGGCTGCGTGACTGGCTGGCCAAGAATTGGAATTCGCAGGAATGGATGGACTCACTTGTTCTTGTTCCCGGCGAAGCGAAACACCTGCGTCGCCCCGGTGTCAAGATTCGTCACCTTGGATCTGCGCCCACAGCCATGCAATTCAGCAGGTCAGTCGACAGCAAGCACGGCGAATCGAGCTCGAATTGAGTTTGACTTCAGCTCGGCGCGCGACGCACGCACGTTTCGTAGGCGTCGTAGCGGGAGGCGAGCTTGTGCGCGACGCCGAGCGCGCGGAGCGCGAACCAGCCGTTGGGGAAGATGGTGAGCGCGGCGCCGGTGGCGCGCAGCCCCGCGTGGCGCTCCAGCACCAGCACGCCGCGGGCCGCCGCGCCCGCCCGCCGGAGCGCCAGCGCCGTCGCCAGCCCCGCGATGCCGCCGCCCGCGATGACGACCTCTGCGTCCACGTCCTTGGCGGCCGCCGCCGCCGCCGCCGCGTTGCCGCCACTGGCCATGGATCGGTCCTGAGCGCGTGGCCCTCGACGGCTGCCCTGGTAGCTCGTACGTGGACCAGGTAGGACGAACTAGCATGCTCACCGCTGCAGGTGGCGGTGGCACGCTACTTTGGGCATCATCGATGTCACGATGTGCGTGCCTGATCTTGGCGCACGGCGGAAAGTGGACGTAAACAAGTGACAAACAAAATAAAAGGACCTTTTGTCAGTGATCACTTGTCATAAACAAAACACGAAAGGATTCTTTTTCGAGGGACATCGACAGCTCAATCATGCGATGCGAGGGGGGGGGGGGGGGGGTGGCGGACAAGACCAGGTGGGGTTATAAGCCACTCCACCACTCGGTGTTCATCGGATACTAGACGAGCACGTTCATGAGCTAACCTATTACAGTTTCTAGGTATGAACATCAAAACGAGAGCTGCGAAGCTCCGGCTAAGGTCTTCCATTCGTTGCAGTAAGGCGGCGATTTCGGATTTTTGACTTGCACATTCTGACCATAAGCGCACCAGACCTGGCAATCCGACTCCATCTTCACCTTCCGCACACCTCGCTCCTTTGCATACAGCAGGCCATAGCGGCATGCCATTGCTTCTGCAGTCAGTGCATTGAGACAATGGTCGTACCATCTTGCTGTGCCTCCACACGTTCTCCCATCGTGGTCTCGTAGAACCACCCCCGACGCCGCACTCCCGTTTCCGGCTTGGAAGGTGGCATCAACATTATACTTTATCCACTCCGGCTCCGGCGGCTGCCACCACTGCTGCTTGTGCACTGAAGTTTCAGGGTTTTTGATCGGGTGTCAAATGCTGTATCTGTTGCCCACCGAGCTGCTATCCCCACCGGCACCACCGGTGTCAAATGCTGTATCTCTTGGAGGTGGCAACGTATTAGCATCCAAATCCATATGGATAAATCTAAGAAAAAATCCAAATCCAAGCTTATCCTCATACAAAATGATTAATGTCCAATCCAATTGCTCCTCTGTCCGACTTCATCCAATGTGATCCGATAATAACAAAACTATTATAACTATCAGTTAGTTCTATATCAAAAGTTGAACCTACAATTCAAAAAGCTTGCGTTCACACCTTAAAATTTTAGCAAAAAAACTAATTCTTTTTGTAGATAACTTAATGATTGCCACTACTTTTGTGTAGACCTGCTGGAGTTGCTCTCAAGTGCTCTTGATAGGTGTCCTCGGTGGCAGTGATGGCTTCATCAAACTCGGTAACGAATAGTATAAAACCTTGGAAACAAATGTTATATCATTGTGTTAGCTCATGAAAATGTACAAAAGATATGCATGCATTTCTTGATGAGTACAAATGTACAGTAAATATAGATACCAACCTGGATCAAGGAAATATGGTAGTGTTATATATTACTTTCACATTCAGAGATAGACCGACCTATGGAACGAGGTAAGGCGACTGCCCTATGACCTCCCCTCCCGCCCTCCGGCTGGAACCCTTATACTTCCCCTCATCCCGTGGCCATGGAGCTAGAGTCCCGACCGGTGACAGTCTGACCAATTGTGCGAAGGTTGAAGACAGTACGCTAGGCAGGATTCTGGTTGGGAGTTGGGGGCTTGGGGTGTGTGGACCATCTGGCTGGCCAGGCCCATTAGTTAGGCAGGCCTTAGATCATAGGGCAAGCAGACCACACAACTCCACTCAGGGCCTCGGCGACAGCACCGGGCAGGCTCAGCAGCAGCAACTCGCCCTTGGCCCTCGATGGTCGCTGCGTCCGTGCAGGCTCTCCCTCCACCTCACCTTCTCCCGTCTTCCTGGGCCTCAGACTCCCGGTGCTTCCCCTCGACCTGAGCAGCCAAAAACATGGACACGTAGCCACGTTCCTTGTTCCGGGAACATTCAAATGTTTCCACGTTATAAACTACTGCTCTAAGTTCCCGTTTTCGTTCCACGTTCACTTTCCCTTCCAGGAACATGGCTACTAAGCCCTCATCGACCCCTCCAGCCCTAGGCTTTGGCTCCCCGTTGAAAAGTCCCTAGTTTGGTTTTGGCTAATTGATGAAACCTAGGACTAACCTTTGTATCTAAGTGGATGATTTAGATAAAGGTGGTCATTGAATATGAGACATGACATTGACTCATATGACCAAAATGGTGAAGACCAAGATGAGGCTTGGCTCGATGGACCGGTTGTGAAGGTGAAGGGCAAGTCGTGGCTTCGAAGTGAAGGACCATGCGATGGTGAAGCTTGAGCAAGATTTGGCGCCGATGGACCGATGCAACGGTGAAGAGCAAGTAAAGTCAAGGTCGATGGATCGAGACGGTCATGTGATGATATGAAGTGGATCATATCATTTGGAGAAATAAAATGGGCTCAAGGCAAAGGTATAACCATAGGGCCATTTTGTTTTACACTCAAGACACCATAGAGGGTGTGAGTGGTTTAGGGTCGATAGCCGAACTATTAAGAGGGAAAGTCTTATTGGTTATTCGACGCACGGGTGCCACTAGGTGAATTCATGACGTGTATTGCATGTAGGGCCTAGTGAGCTAACTGGAAAACCTTTGAAAATGATTGAGAAAAAACTAACACACAAGCACATGGAGATGGACACTTGATGGTGTTGGCACATTTGCAAAGATGGCGTTGGTCGCACTGTGGTTTACGGGTAGAGAGGGGTTTGGGGAAATGAAATGCCTATTTTCCACTACGTCGGAAGTCAAAAAAGAAACGGAGGCGAACGGAGGTCACAGAAGTGACCGGATGCTGCACCGGACACGGTCACGGTTTGACCGGACGCGTCCGGTCAGTACAGCGCAGCAGTCAGGTGCGTGGGCTAGGGTTTGCAACCGGCGCGTCCGGTCACTCGCGGGACCGGAGCGTCCGGTCGAGCACCCAGAGGAATAGTGCGTGGCGAAGGGCTGAGCGGACGTGTGGCGCGTCCGGTCACACGTGATCGGACGCGTCCGGTCGCGAAGGGTGCTTACTGGAGTCCGACCGGACGCTGGCTCTGACGCGTCCGGTCGCTACGTGGAGCGCGTCCGGTCGTTGCGTCGCGGGCGCGCGGTGTTGTGCGTTCGGCGCGTCCGGTTGGTTGAGCAGCGGGTCTGGTCGCGCGGTGACCGTTGGGACACTGTGTCGACCGTTGAAATCAGATGACCGCGTTTGAATTCGAGGGACACGTGGATGGTGCAGGGCGACCGGACGCGGTGAAGCGCGTCCGGTCAGTTTCGACCTGCGTGTCCGGTCGCTAGCGAAAAACACCCAGTGGATTGCTAACGGCTCTATTTGTTTGGGATGCTTATAAATACTTGTTGGCCGGCCCTTGGGGAGGTCTCTTGGCATTTCTAACACTCTTGTGCATCCTTTGAGCTAAAGCTTCTCCTCCCACTCATCTCTCTTGCTTGATTGCAAATCAAAAGTGAGATTGAGTGATCCCAAAGTGCATTGCATAGCTTGAGGGCATCTAGTGGCACTTGTGGGTGGTTTAGCCGGTGGATCTCTTGTTACTCTTGGAGAGTACCGCTCCTATCCGGCTTGGAGATTATTGGAGGCGTTGGCAAGAGAAGGTGATTGTTCTTGGCCACCTCCGGTTGATTATGAGAGGTTCTTGTGCTTTCCTCGGCGGGACGTCAAAAGCAACTCTAGTGGAATCCGCATGTCATTGAGTTACCTCACTTGAGAGTGGTGTCTTGCGGTACCTTGCGGAGCGTGCCTTGAGGGGCAAGTGACTTGAGGGTCACACCGGGAAACCATCTAAGTGTTGGTCGATACAACCGGTGACGTAGCTTGTCGGTGCACAAGTGAACACCGGGTGAACAAAAATATTGTGTCTCTTGTCTCCTGGTGATTGGTCTTCATATTGTGTTGTTGTCAATATTGATTGTTTGTATATCATCTTGGTGATTGGCAACATGTTCACTCCACCGTCGGTATAAGAATCACAATCCTCTCTCTTGCATTTACATTTACTAGATTATCTTGTGTAGCTCTAGTGGTAGCTTTGCTAGTAGTGTTGTTAGCTTGCTCTCTAGTGTAAACTTAGTGACATAGCACTTGTGTGAACTAGAGATCATAATCTACTAGACTTGTGGATAGGAGGCTTGCATCACAACCTTTGGCTAAGCAAAACTTGCTTTACGCCGTTTGTTATTCTAACAAGTTTGCTTAGTGGTATTTGTAGAATTTTGTATAGGCTATTCACCCCCCTCTAGCCATCTAGGACCTTACACCCGTCCGAGCTCTAGCTCTCCCTCTCCTACGTCTGCGTGGTGGCTGCGTGCAGCCGGTGGGTAGGCGACAATGACAGCCGGTCAGCCGTAGCTCCCCACTAGCGTTGTCCGCCCACGGCGCAGGCGCGTAGTGGTTGTGCACATTGTGCGGTGCATTGGGTCCAATAGAGGCATTGCGAGTAGGCTAGGTATTGCCATTAATTAATCCATTGTAAATTTGTGGTTTGTCAATTATGATAAGGCCCTGGGATGCATGCAGAATTACTCTTATATTTTGTGGTTTGCTGGTATTAACATTTATGGTTTCAACATTCATATGCTATATCATTGGAAAGATATACGAGCTTAGTTTCCAACACAACAAACGATGCATCTTTTGAACTTCCAGGCTAGGAGTTATGACCATTATATTTTAGTGGAAGCTGCACAGGCTGTTTTGTGGCTGTGGGAGAAACTGAGGACTCTTCAATTTCTCCACCAATATGATTTTTTACTTGTTTTTTATGCTTATATTCACATCCAACTAGGAAGGTTATTCTTAGTATAAATAAACCATGTAGTCCATCATTTGAGGGGAGCTGATATTGATATGATATGAGAATTGAGTATGGCTCTTCTTTGAGAAACCCGTAGAGTAATCTCCGGTGCTAGTTGATCTTGTTGAGTGATCTCCGAGTGATTCTAGTTTTATCCTATCCACTACAACATACCCTTCTGTGAGTCCATCCTTATCAAATTAAATAGATAGAGATTAACTAATTCTGTATGGAGAAACAAAATATCTCTCATTTCCGACGCAAATAGATTTTTTTTTCACTGAGTAGTGAATTCAATTCAATGGTAATGCAAATTTGAAAAGCTTCTCTACTAGTAGAAATTCGGTAAGTGATAGTAACTCAGATCCAAGCACTTCTGAAAGCGGTAATGTTGCTGAGTCTAAAGGACAAGAAGACCTAGGGTATTTATAGCCACATCCACTAGGATTGGTATATTTTCCTACTGTGTTCAACATTCTTATTTCATGTTCACTCGGTCACCACTTACTAAATTTATTTTGACGACAAGTTGTCTATGCTTTTTTTGTTTTAATTGTTTGATGTATGGTAATATGTACATAGCTAGACCGGAACATCGGTACAATTTCGTATATGTATGTGGCAGTTTATCCTACATGAAATTTTTGGTTGGGTTTGCCACTGCACATTTGTCTCCCTGTGTGGGTTTGTTGCAAGTATATACAACAAAAACGATGACGACGACAATAACAACAAAAAAAACAACAACAAAGTTAAGGCATGTTTGGTAAAGTTCCATCTGATTTTGATTCCGTATGGAAACTGATTCTATGAGGAAAAATGATTTTGTATCTGAAAGTGATTCTCTTTGATTCTTTATCATAAATTCTCGAAACAATAATGGAGAATCACTTCACAGAATCAGGAGAAGCTACTTTTTCAGCTCTCAGCCTCTTAGTCCATTTTAGAGAATCCCTACACAGAATCAGCAGACAATCACTTCTCTCTGAAAACTTATTTGGTAGAGCTCCTACTAGATCCAGCACTCTGAGAGCTCTGCCAAACAGGGCCTTAAGATGGTTAGGTTCTTTATGGTGCAACCAATCCACCAGGTTTAAGTCCTTGACTTGTGTATTCGTATTTTTCTAGTTTTTTATTCCAACATTTAAAGATGTAGTGATAGGTGAGATACCTGTCGACAGCGAGGCGTAATCTTGAGATTTTCCGGTCCAACTCAATTCTTTGAAAGTGCTTATAGAGATAGGGTGTGTGTGCCCGCGTACTTTCATAGGAGTAAGTATACGCTCGTGTATATAAAACCGTCTACGTCTGTAGCGGATCTTGTAAAAGGATAAAAAGTACAACAACTAATAAAATATCATTTGAAGAAGAATCTAAATATAAATTCATGAAGATATATGGCGATGACATTAAAACGGAACAAAAAAACTATAAATATGAATGGAACAACATATCAGCTAGTCCTTGATATGATTATGACAACTGAATGAAAATTGCAGAGTACATATATGCATATTATGTTGTAAAAGATGAACAAAAAGACACTAAAAAGTATAAAAGTAATTTTTATTACTTGTAGGTATTAAATATGAATGTTTAACGTTTATGACTAGTTAAAGAAAATTATAAGGGTGTGACTAGCGCCAGGATGTCCGGACGGACGCGCGCGTTCAGACCCTACCCCCGTCCGCGTAGCAACGCCCTGCACGTGCACCCCGCCCTTGTCGCTGCGCCTGCGGCTCCTTCCCAGCGACACCGCTCCCCTCTCTCCACGCGAGTGGGACTTGGGAGCCGAGATGAGGACGAGCATGCCTCTGTCCGCAGGACCCTAGGCACGTCACGCACTCCGACCACTGGCCCCTAGCACGCCTCATCCGTGGGCACCCGGCTCGCCGTGCCCCATCCCCCAGTTCCCGGGCTATGCCCCCGTGACTCTCTGAATAAACCTCTGAAACATGAAACACTTACAACATGAAGCACTTGAATGTAACATACTCCCTTTGTCTAAGAAAATATGTAACTATGGGTTACGTGTCAGATAAAGTTATTCACGTTTGACCTAGTTTTTAGTGAATAATATTCATATTTATGACTCCAAATTAATTTAATATGAAAATATATTTCGTAACTAATCTAATAATATTTATTTGATGTTATAAATATTTATAGTTTTTTATCTATAATTGGTCAAACATAACATATTAAAACATGGTACTATGCTAGAGTGCGTGATCCAAATAAAACACTTACAACTTGTAACATAAAAACACTTAATGCAATATAAGACTGAAACAACTGAAATCATTGGAACATACTCTTGCAATATGTGTAAAATATATGCAACATCCAAATAAAAACGCTTGCAAAACATACATCTAAAAAATAGATTAAACATTTTGAACAAACGCTTGCAACATGCCTCCGAAACACTTGCAACATATACAACATCCCGATCTACTTTTGCAACATCCACATAAAACACTTGCAATATACCTGTGAAACATTTGAAACACTTGAAACATAGGTTTGCAACATTTGTTTTCACCCTTCTTCCATACGACGTAGTGCAGAGCTGGGAGACAGCCGGTTCTGGCCAGCCGACGGCCGAGGATGGTGGCGTGGCCAGGCAGCGGGCAACTGCGCCTGCGCTTGGCCTAGGCCCGGCCAGCGATACCCCCTCTCCTGGCCGCCTAGCCTAGGTGCGGCAGAGGACAGAGCATGACATGGCACGGTAAAGTTGGGTGGGCGGCCACGCTGTGCGGCGCGGAGTGGGGGGAGAGGAGCGCGGAGCAGCGCGTTATAGGGGGCGGATGCGGCGTCGAGTGGAGAAGAAAGCAGTGCTGTCTTTTTTTTTTTTTTTTTTTGAGATGTGGATTGTCGAGTGGCGCCGGATAAGGTGGAGTGCAGGCGCGCAATATCCGGGAGGACGGATGCCTTGTCATGTCATTATCGAAATTATAATGGGTTTATTCGCCTCTTCGAGTCGTCTTGTCCGGTTGTCCCTCGGCGGCCTTTCACGTTTCACGCAATCACACAGAACTGAAGCCCGCCAGGCCGCCAGCAATGCAACAGAGTTGAGCAACATCAGTGGTTTAGATGCCAAAAACACCTAAAATTTTTTACACAGTACCTGTTACATTGAATCTTTGAACACATACATGGAGCATTAAATATAGATAAAAAATAACTAATTACACAGTTTATCTGTAAATGTCGAGACGAATCTTTTGAGCCTAGTTAGTCCATGGTTAGATAATTTTTGCCAAATAACAACGAAAAGTGCTATAGGAACTTTTCCCAAAAAATTTTAGATCTAAACACGCCCTGAATAGAAAATGGAGCGAGGAGGATTTGACCATCGCTCGTGTCACCGTGCCAGGTCGCTGCTGTCCTTGCTTTGCTTTGACCCCCCATGGCAATCGGCACCCCCATACTGGAGTGCACGTGCCCCGGTGGCCGTGCCACCCATTGATGCAACAATTATCGGCCCCAAAAGGCACCCCGAGTCCCGCAAAGTCTCACGCTCTCCGGCCTCCGCGCCCGGCCGGATCCGACACCACCAGGCACCAGCACCACCGCACCAGCCGTATTCCCCTTGACCCGAACGCATGCTCACACACAGAAGTTGCAAAAGGTTACCAACCAGTGCCAGCTCCCAATTTACACGGCAATTAGTGCGAGCAATCAGCTGCTAATGGAGTGTTGCTACTTGCTAGTCTAGCACTAATCCGGCTCGGTGGATGGTATTTCTTCGCCGTGGCGCCTGGCCCGAGAAAGTTGGCGAAAGGTGCCCGCTTTGTCGCAGCCTTTCATACGTTTGCACAGCACGGCACTACTGGCCACTGGTCTTTGCTTGCTCCTTTCCTTCACTTGTCACGCTGCAGCAGTGCACTGAGCCGCAGCGACCGGACACTGCCACTGCTGCAGCGCCAGTAGCACGCGCAGCCCAGCCACTGGCGGAGGTGGAGCAATGGGAGGATGGCCGCGCTTGCTCCTCCTGGCGCTCGCGCTCTGCTGCCTCCTCACGCAGCCGCCGACGTCGCGCGCCTTCTTCTTCGGTGTGCGCACCAGCGCGCGCCTTCCTCAGGTAAGTTTCCGTCGGCGTGCGCACCAGCGCTGCATTGCCCCACGGGCACGGCATTCTTCGGTTCGGTGCTGGTTTCCGTCAGCTTTCTAATGGTCTTACCCGTCGGTGCTAGTTTCAGCATCGCGGCGGCGGACGCGAGGAGAAGGTGCCCATGACCGTCGTCGTCCCGGACTACTCGCCGCGTCCCGCGCCGCTCGGTCCCGCGCCCGCGCCGGTGCCCGGCTCGGAAGGCGGCGGCGACGATGAAGACGGCACGCCAAGGCTGCCGTCCGAGCGCCGGAGCACGGGCGCGGGCGCGCCCTCGTCGGCCGACCGCAGCGCGACCGCTCAGGCGCCGGCCGCGGCGACCAGCGCCGACTTCATCAGCAGCAGCCCCGCCGTGCCGCTCCCCGCCGGCGTCACGGACTCCGCCACCGTCCTGCCCATGCCCACTCCCGGACAGCAACTCCGGGTAACCAGCTGTTCACCCTTCTCTTCTCTCTAATGGCATCGTCTTCTTTCTGAAACACAAGTGTTTTCTTGGGGACAGTAATTTGGGAGGCATTACAGCCTCTGTTTACTTTAGTTTGTACCTTTCGTCGAGCTTTTCTCCCGTCTTTGCAAGCTTTGCTTTCCCATTGCTGCTACTTTGCATCTACCGAGCTTTTCGCTTTCCTGCACCTTGGCCTCTGACTTGTTTTTCACCATTGGTGACGACGACGCTTTTAATTTGCATTTGCAGGACGACGTGGGGATGGGCACCCTGCGGCTTCAGGTTAGGGCGGTGCAGCTCGCCGTCCCTCTTCTCATGATGCTGTCTTTTGGGGGCTAGCTCTGTCTCTGTGGGTGTGGGAGGAGATGTTCTGTAATGTAATCACAAGTGCCTTCCCTTTCTCTGTAGGCTGTAGCCTCCTTCCTAGATCATCGTCACTTCATCTGTAACCATCATCGCTATGCTTGCTAATTCCTGAGTTCATGCCTTATACTTGCGTCAGTGAGTTTCGTTTGATCTTCACAGCAGGATTCCAGGAACTGATTCTTTGCAGCAATTGAGTAGTGGTACGGATAAACCTCTCCTGTGAATAAAAAATACACCTAGTGTCAAGCAGGTTTCCCATTGATGTTCATAAGAAAAACATGAAACATACAGTATAAATTATGTTTTTTAAAAAAATTTGAAACCTGGTCAATATTGAAAGAAACATAAGTGGTTGCAATTGCAAGAGTGAGGTGCTGGCAACCGTAACAAATGTTGTTGTGCTGAAGTCAACTAGTCGGGAAACACGCATAGATTCTGGTTTGTAATTCGCAAAAAAGATTCTGGTTTGTAGGAAACCCACATGTCTGGTAAAAGTGAATTAGCATCCTGTTCGGCTGTTCTTATCAGCACGGCTTATCAGCCGTGGTACAGTGTTTTCCTCTCACAACCAAACAGCCACAGCCGGCTTAGAAGCTGCAGAAACAGCCTGCCGAACAGGGTAGGTATTTGCAAACGTGCCAAAATATGCTCTATAAGTTTTAAAATATCGACATTACTTGCAGTAGAAGAACCGAGTTAGTACTACGTACTGCATGTTTTCTGGACTCCAACATTGCTGTGCTGGATTGCATTTGGCGCTATTTTCACTTGTGTGCATACATGCATTACTGAGCTTTTCCCGACATGAATATAAATAGCACAACAGAAACATTTTTTGCAGGGCAAAAGCTGAGATTTCACATCTATGTAGTTGTAAGTTGGTCAATTGGCATGATGTTCCTTATCTACATTGATCTGCTCTAAGAGTGAAATCTTCTACTATATCAGCAATTAGTGAATTGGAGTTCGTCACTCCAAGAGCATCCAAGTTATACGGAAGTATTAGAAGCACAAAAATGAAAAGGAATGTTATTGAAACAAGTGAAAGGAGTTTAAATGAAGAACTTTTTCATAGTGATTGATTTTCCGAACAATTCGCAGAAGAATAATTGTAGGATCACCTTCATGAGTGGTGGTTGTTTCTTCCTTCGTTTTTTTCCTTACTAACTGTTATTGCAGGATTTCAAAATAAATATTTTCAATTATCAAATAAAGAAAAAAATGAAGAATTTGTGACAATTCATTTGCATCATAGTAAAGTTTCAATCTCAAGATACTCAAACTAATTAAAAACACGAATTTGGCTGTGGGATGGAAACTGGATTCGTTAAAATATGAATTTTCACTGATTTTGGATAGAAAAAGCAAGGGAAATGATACTTTTGCCCTCATCCTCTTCCTCATGTGGCGCAGGGGCGAGAGTTGCTCCGGCAAAGGTTGCAGGCCGGCGGCACCTCCGGTAGGGGCATGGCCTAGCGGCTTGGCAGCCCCCAGGCTCACAATAGGGCCTTGGCTCATTTGGGCGCGCAACGTTGGCCCGGCATGGGGAGCCATGGGGAGATGCCGCCGCCACCTAGGGAGGGCTGCAATAGGGAGGCGCACCGTCACAAGAAGAGTACCGCCATGGGGAGAAGCATCGTCGTCGCTCGGTGGAGGGCCGACACGGGAATGGCTTCCATTATGCTTTAGGGAGTGCTGATGATGGGAGGGGTGGAAGAGGAAGATGACAAGGGCAAAAGTGTCATTTCCCTTATCTTCTCTCTCTCCAAAACCGGTGGAAATTTATATTTTAATGGGACAGTGTGTCACAACAAACGAACTCGAATTTATAATGGTACTTGGCCAATATCGAAGTTGGCGGTGTGATGCGGCCAATTCCATATTTTTGAGTGTCCCACAACCAAATTCACCTCAAAAAAATTATGATAGTTTCTTCATACGGTAATTATGTGTGTATTGCGTACGTCCGCGTTGGACGCTCCTGATGGTGGGCCGCCTGCGCCAGCCCACCAAGGACCGTCCTCGACGGTAATTCTAATATGTTCATCCACGCCCTTGCCCCCAACCGTTAAAAAAACTCACCTCACGCAGCACTGCCGCACTCCCACGCCACCTCGGCAACCACACTCTCCACCACACCTCCCTCTCCACCGCTTCTCCGCTCCGCCAGTCGGCATCTCCACCGCGCCAAAGCGTAGCAGCCCTTCTTCCTCTCTCTCCACCGTGCCTCTCGCCCACTGCGGCCTTCTAGAGCGCGTGGACCCACCGCGGCCTTCTCCACCGAACTTGTTGCGTCCTTCTCCACTGGAGCGGTGAGCTCCGCGCCGCCGGCGAGCTCTACACCGGTGAACTCCACGCGCCGACGAACCTCCATTCCCAAACAGCAAGGAGATATTACACTGAAAGCGCGTGTTGCAAACATATATTTCAAATGTTTCAGATGTATCAGAGGTATATTGCAAGTGTTTTATATCGGTGTTGCAAAAATAGATCGAGATGTTGCACATATTGCAATAGCTATATATGTATGTTTCAAGTGTATGTTCTAACTGTTTCAGATATGTGTTGCAAATGTTTCATCTGGATATTGCAAAAGTAGATCCGGATGTTGTATATATATGCATGGTTGCAAGCGTATGTTTTTAAGTGTTTTCAGTTGCTTCAAACGTATGTTTCAAGTATTTCATCTCGATATTGCATATATTTTGCAATGGCTACATACGTATTTTTCTGGTGTTTCAGACGTATGTTGCAAGTGATTCAGTTGTTTCGGACATATGTTGCAAGTGTTTCATCCAGATATTACAAAAGTAGATCTGGTGTTGCACATGTTGTAATGGGACCCACCTGCTGTCGTGCATGCACGTGAGGAGCGGAGGGGATGGCGGCAGGGGCACGGGCGGTCGTCACCTGTGCGTGTAGCAGGGCGCGGGCGTGGGCTGTCCCTCTGTTACGGGTGGAATCAGATAACTTTTACAGGCTGGGTGGGAGTTATGGGAGGAACCAAATAACTTTACAGGTTGGGTGGAAGCTGCATCGTCTGAACGCCTCTTTAGGCCAGACGTCATGGCGCTAGCATCTCCCTTCTTCGTATTGCAGAATATTTGTGTACCCTACCCGATTTTTGTCTCGAGAACAACATGAGCCGAAGCCGATGGATGATATCGTTCGATCAAATGATGAATCTCGATAACAACATTGTGTACCCTTTTCGCTTTAACTTATCAGCTATGGAACAGTGCTCTTATAATAAATCAGCTTCAGTCGGCTTATCATTGATAGAAAGCCGAATAGGTTTATAATCGGACCCAAACTAAAAAAAAGAATCCAGGATAAACGTAACGAAGAAAACAATTAAACTAACTTTTGTCGCGTCACGATGAAACAAGATATGTCATCCAGGTCGTCCACGATACGTATGTACGTGTCAAGTACACGTACACAATGACGTAAGTCTGTCGTTTGTCTCATGAGAACATGCAACAAAGTTTACCTGCTGTACTGTCAGTTTTCAAGGCTTTTATCATTGCTAACCTTGTAAGCACCAGCAACCTTAATTTTTTGCCATGTTTAGTTCCCATAAAAACCTAAAAAAAATTTGTATAGTACCTGTCACATCAAATCTTTAGACGTATGCATGGAGCATTAAATGTAAATAAAAAATAACTAATTGCACAGTTTGTCTATAAATGTCGAGACGAATCTTTTGAGCCTAAATAACAACAAAAGTGCTACAAAAATTTTTTCCTAAAAAATTTTGCGATCTAAACTAGGCCTTTGCTGTAGCTATCGGCAAGATCGACAGCATCATCCTAGGACAACTTCAACGAAGCCAAAAAGTTGCTGAACATAAAAGATCACGAGCACCGAGAACGAATACAAAAACAAAATGGCAGGGCAATAAGCACAAAGACGACGTTTGTCAATTTCTTTGCAGCATCCACCAACCACATATACCAAATATATGCTTGGACGCACGCTATATATAAGGAGCTGCATGTTGCGCACCATTTGCTTCAATTCTCAAGTGCTTCGTGCAGCATCATCTATCAGCAGATCACCACCATGGGTGGACGGAGTCCAATTCCAAGCTCTGAGACTGAGACCATCCAGGATCAGGGTTCAAAGACCGCAAAAGACCAGACCCCAAAAATCGCGAAAGATGTCACCCAAGTGCGTGCGTAAACAAATTACTGTAGTAGTTTGCAGGCATTATTAACTCACTCGTATCTGTCCATCTGAATTAGTCAAGTAAACCTTTTCACTGCAAGTTTGTTCAGTTGATTGGCAAGACCCCGTTGGTGTACCTGAACAAGGTGGTGGCTGGCTGCGAGGCGCGTGTAGCTGCCAAGCTTGAGATCATGGCGCCCTGCTCCAGCGTTAAGGACAGGTGCTTTGCTTGCTTGCCTGTTTGCTTCTTCCTGCATGCAATCAGGCGCCTCATATATACTGTCTGTGCTGTGCTCCTTCAGGATTGGTTACAGCATGATCGCCGATGCAGAGGAGAAGGGCTTGATCACCCCTGGAAAGGTGAAGGAGATCGCCATTCCTCGTTGCGGTCAGGCTTGCTTCTGGTACCAATGAATGATTTCCTGGGTCTGTCTGGGTGCAGAGCGTCCTGATCGAGCCGACGGGCGGCAACACGGGCATCGGGCTGGCGTTCATGGCGGCGGCCAAGGGGTACAGGCTGATCGTGGCGATGCCGGCGTCGGTGAGCACGGAGCGGCGCGCCGTGCTGAGGGCGTTCGGGGCCGAGGTGGTGCTGACGGACCCGACGCTGACCATGGACGGCGTGGTGCGCAAGGCGCAGGAGGTGGCGGCGCGGACGCCGGGCGCCCACGTGCTCCAGCAGTTCGCCAACCCGGCCAACCCCAGGGCGCACTACGAGACGACGGGGCCCGAGATCTGGACTGCCACGGCCGGCAAGGTCGACGCCCTCGTCGCCGGCATCGGGACCGGCGGCACCGTCACCGGCGCCGGGAGGTACCTCAAGGAGAGGAACCCTGCCATCAAGATCTATGGCGTCGAGCCGTCGGACAGCGCCGTGCTGTCCGGAGGGAAGCCTGGTGAGACGCCGCGCCTGCACCCTGCAGTGATCAGTGATCTGATCAGTAGCCATGCTCTGTCACGCTCGTCTCCGTTACTGACACAGTGACACGCCGCCTGTCTGTCTGTCCGAGCTCAGGTCCGCACAAGATTCAGGGTCTCGGCGCCGGCTTCGTTCCCGGCGTGCTCGACGTCAGCCTCCTCGACGAGGTCTTCCAGGTCTCCAACGAGGAAGCCGCCGGCATGGCCAAGCAGATCGCGTTGGAAGAAGGGCTACTGGTGAGCGAGCGAGCGACCTCACCGATCCGCGCTGTTCCAATTCCAGCTCTGCATCTGCACCTGCTGGCGAACTAATAACCACCCCGGTCTTCCCTTTCACTTTCAGGTCGGGATATCGTCGGGTGCGACCGCCGTCGCCGCCGTCAGAGTCGCCAGGAGGGCCGAGAACAGGGGCAAGCTCATCGTCGTAAGCTGTCTCTGCCTGCGTCATCAGAGACCTGTCATCATGCGGATGTGTGGTGTGACGAAATGGCTGTCTCATTCACTTGTTCTTCGTCGCTGTGGCTGCAGGCTATCTTCGCGAGCTTCGGCGAGCGATACCTGTCGTCGTTCATGTACGAGTCCCTCAAGAACGAGGCTGAAAGCATGGCCTTCGAGCCATGACGATTGACGAGTACTGAGCGACGCCACAAGTCTGGCCAAGGCCATGCACTCCCCTGGTTCTAGTATGTTCGAGAAGGCCTGCACTCGCTCCAGCAGACCAAGAAGACATCGTGTTTTCTTTGGCGCTGCTTCTCAAATGCATCTGTCGTCATCATCTTTTTTTCCTCCCTATTGTCAGAAAATAAATTAACAATTTCATCTCTATCTATATCAGAAGACGCAGAGATCACGTATGTATTCCAAAAAGGAAAACGTTCAGGTTACTCCCTAAATAACCCTATAAACTAACGTTTGGTTAATTTTACTCCCTCCAATTATCTCGGTGGTCCAGTTTACCCATTAAGATTATTAGCGTTTTGTTTCTCCATGTATAAGTTAAATTTTAATTTCAAAATTTGTCAGGTGGTAATGAACATTATCATTTATATTAGAAAAATACATCATAAATTTTCGTCAGTATTTCGAAACATTATTATGACATTAAATAAAAATAACACTAGAAATACAAAATTGTATGAAAAATAATAATGAAAAAAAACACAATGTATTTTAATGTAAATCATGATGTCTTTTATCACCTCACAATTTTTTAGACCAAAATTCAACTTGTACATGGAGAAATAAAAAGACAAATCTTGTTAGGAGGGTAAATTAGACCAATTGAAATAGCTGAGGGGACTAAATTGAACCAAACTTTAGTTTATGGGGTTATCTGAACGTTGCCTAAACTCGCAGGAAGTAATTTTGACCTTTTCCTTTAAAATACCACCATTACAGTAACTTCTATTATTGAACATTGGATGGATGATAATGAGTGATCAAAATAATTGCAGGTTTCGTTTTGTATTAATACAAAACTTTCATAAGAGCAAACCCCATTAAAATTGAGGGCTATACAGTTCTCCGTGTGGAATGGATAATCTTTCCTTTACCATCTTGGTCTTTACTTATAAACCTGTAATAGGTTTAAATGATAGGTATGTGACTGTAATAAGCGTGGGCTGATACTTCTTCTTAGAAGGAGGTTGAAACTATTTTTTTTATTATCGAAAAAATATTCATGCAAGCTATCTACATCAATAAACCATATCAAGACCCCATTTGGTGTAGCTTCTCCATCAGCTACAACCGAACCCCCAAACCAAAAATAGCTCCAACAAAGAAGTTCCGCGAATCACAGTAACTGGAGCTGCATGTAGGACAAGTGGAAAAAAGAAGTTTCTCCCTACCCTCACTTATTCTATGGGACCAATGGTTTCTACAAGTTCCTGATGCGAGAGGTCCTTTACGAGAATGGCTGCTTCTATGATAAGACTTCAGACTATGAGAAAAATCCTAAGTACGAGGCTCTTCGTGCTTCAACCAAAAGGCCCTTCTGTTCATTATTAACATGAAGCACAATGTTAATTAATAGTTTATGAACTAAATTATCCCAAAAATACTTTGTAAATCAAGTGTGTATTAATTAACTAGTACCTGAATAATGTATACATATATGAAGTTATTTTGAATGAATTGCAATAGGGTTTGAAATTTGGTGGGAAACCGAGATTTCAAATATGGCGGGATATTTAAAAATTTAAACAGGATTTCAGTGGCAGTTTAGTTTGAGAAGAACCGACCTTCTAAATAGATTTTAGGGACAGTTCGTTAAGCCAACATCCCCTGAAAATATTTTTTTTCAGTTGAGGTTGCCTTGCCACAGCTATCGTTGAAAAGGTAGTTTTAAAGACGGTTTCATTAAGGCAACCGCATCTGGAACCATGGTTTAGGGACGGTTGTCATAGAGCAACAGTCACTGAAAATCTATTTACAAGGAAGGCTGTCGCAAAGCAACCATTGTCGTAAACCAACCACCTCTGAAAAAACATATTTTTAGGGGCGGATTGCTTAACGAAACAGCCTCTAGCAATGCTATTACAAGGATGGTTAAATGCCAGACGCTACAAAGAGTACATCTTTACAATCGACGGTATATTGATAGTTTTATGAACCGGCCCTGAAGATCTTTTTGACCATGAGCACAAAAATTATTTCTGTAGTAGTCCAATGGAGTGAGTTGCGGGTGGCTCCTTCCTTCGATCTAAGCTTGGAGTGATCAAGCATGGATCAGTAGGGACGCTGCTTCCCTTAGGCAAGCATGGGACAAATGGGAGCTGATAATTTTTTTTCTCTTTGATTGATGGGACTGATAGCTCGCTGTCACTTATAGCCCAAATCGATCATAATCAACTCGATGAAAGCTCGGCAGCTGGGGACCTGTTTTGGTAGGACCCACCAGGAGGGGATGAGAGAGAGTGAGGAGAGCGCTCCCCGCCTGCGACCACCTGCGCCGCCGGCGGCCAAACCTTCGCGCCGGAGGACAAGGGCCCGGCCCTGCCGGCCCTCAAGCTGATGCCTGCTGTGGGGGGCATGGGCGACGACGCAGCCCTGGAGGAGCTCGACTGGGGCTCCATCGACGACGAGGATGGGGCGTTCGGGCAGCTGTCTGAAGCCAGTAAGACTCAAGACGGGGATCTAGAGGCGCCAGAAGCTACGCAATCGGCCACGGGGCAAGCTACGCCTGCCGGAGGGCTGGGGGGCGCAGTCGCCATTGCTGCAGCCCAGTCCTACGGTGAGGGTGCCATGATTCAATCCTTGGATCTGGCCGGGACTGGGGCTCTGCGGCAGCAAGCTATGCAAGCTACGGAGGAGGGGGAGCTGGGCGAGTGCGCCAGGGGCGCGGGGCTCGAGGCCCCCGCTCCATCTCTGGTGGCAGGCTCCTTGCCCGGCAACGAAGGCATCCTCGCTGGCCGCCCAACCAGGCAGAGTATGCTTCATGGTGTGGATCTGGTGCCGCCAGGTGCGTCGTCTGCTCTGAGGTGGCAATTCCCCTCTGCCGCGGCCCCAGAACCGGCGACGGCATCCGACGAACCAGCGGGGGATAGGCTGCGCCCCCATTCCGGTAGCCTTCAAGGTCCGGTGCCAGACCTTGCTGGCTCGGTGGGGTCGGCTGCTCGGTCCGACCCGACGGGCAATCGCCGTCCTGATGGCGCTTCCCCCAACGCTACGATGCGGGAACCAGACCGCGGGGCGCAGAAGGGCGCCGGGACGGGTGCTGGGGCGGCCACCGACGACATCAGGACGCAACTTATTGAGGACCGGTGCATTGACTCCGCTGCGTCGCCGGCGCCGGAGACGGATATGGGCATCCACCACACCGCTAAGGTACCTCACCAAGTTTCACAATCTAGGTTCATTGCTTCTGAATTGTATCAGCCCGAGGCGCCGAATTCTCCCATTCGAGGTGCGCCGGTAGGGGGGGAGAACTTACTCCGAAGTTGTGCGCTCTCGGCCTCCCCTGCTTGATTTAATGCCCGCCGGCCACATCAACAACCTAAGGCACGAACCCGATGGCGCCCGCTGCTGGTTCCTGGACGGGCTGAGCCCCCGGCGGGCTATAAATCTTCCTTCGCTGGCCACTGCTTTCGTTGCCTCGGTAGCGATCACAAGCTTGCAGCCTGCAGAGACCCCCTCTGTTGCCTGGCCTGCCGCCGCAACGGCCATCTAGCCAGGAACTGCCCTGAGAAGCGCGAAGGGGCTCACCGGCCCCCCGTCCATTCTCGCCTCCAGTTTCCCTCGAAGAACATCCAATCCCGCCTAATCTTCCCGAAGTAGTCAGCCCCCTCCATCCAGAGCCGGCTGGTTTTCCCGCAGCTGACACTCTCGGCGGTAGGGGAGCAAGGTGTGGTGCCATAGGCGGATAAGCAGGCGGCGAGCGGCCCGAAGGTCCTTGAGGCGGAGGAGATGACCTGGTATCCTGGGATGCCGGAGAACAAGCCGGCTGCCGGCAGCGCCGTGGTGATCACGTCGGCCGCCCTGATGGAGGAGGCCACCAAGCTGCGCACGCGGGCTGTGCTGCTGGTGGCGCGGAACCGCCCTCAGCACGTGGACATCTCCATTGGTGACGTGAGCAGAGTCATCGCCGGCTGCGTCCGCATGCCACCACACGAGATGCACACGACAAGGCATCGCCCGGAGGACTTCATGATCGTGTTTGATCTCCCTCACCAGAGGACCTTGGCGCTCCGTGTTGGCATGGTGCGTGTCAAGGGGGTCGACTTCACCATCATCCCATGGACGGAGCATGCTCATGGCCGGGACATCACTTGGTGGTATCACGTCAGGATCGCCATCGAGAACTTGCCGTCGCACGCTTGGAGCCCGGAGGTGCTCAAGGAGATGCTGGGGGAGGTCTGCCTCTTCGACAAGATTGACCGTGTGACCTACCGCCAGTAGGCCTCCGACATCCTCTACTGTTGGGCCTGGATGTGGTTCTCGGACCTCCTTCCGTGGGCCAAGACGGTGACTTTCTTCCACAACGGCGCCGACCAGGCACAACCTGCTGCTGGTGGGAGCCAGCGGCCCAGGGAGGTGGCTCCTCCACCATGCGGCATGAGTCACAACCTCATCATCCACCTCGGCCTGGTAGAGGACTGGAGCCCGCCCAGGGTGCGCACGCCTAGCTCTGGCTAGAGTGGGGCACCTTCCTCTGTCTCGTCTGAGTCTGACGAGTTCCCGAGGATCTACAACTTTGATGACTGGACCCCGGGCGTGTTGGATGGCCTCCAGCCTCGCCCTGGCGCGGCTGCATGCCGTCCACCACCAAGAGCCGGCCACCACGACAACGACAGCGATAATGATGATGATGGCAGCCGCCGCCGCTCGACGAGAGGCTTCCTGGAGCGAGGCAAGCAGGCCTTTGGCCTGCTGCGCAGGGCGGGAGCCTCCTCTAGCAACGCTGACTGTGGCCGGAGCAGAACCCGCTCCCCTCCGCACTTCAGGCGTCGGGGCGCTGTGGGTGAGGTAGATGAGCCTATTGATGGCGGAAAGGGCAAAGGAGTTGTTGGTGATGTTGACGACTCTGCTGATGATGTGTCTGCTGATTGTGGGCGGGGTAGGAGGCTGGCGCGTGAGGGGCCTGCCTCCCCACGCCAGGTGGACTCCGACTAGGAGCGGCGCCGGTCGCTCTCGCCTCAGAGGAGAACCGGGCATGGACAGGTTGATAAGATGACTGCTGCTGAGAAGAGCGCTGACCGGGGCGACCTCGGCTCAGCTCTGCTATCGGGGACGCTTCAGGCCGCTGATGGAGCCCCTCCACCGCCGGCAATGCACCCAGACCCGATGATGGACTTCTATGGAAGTCTGTGCGCTGACTTCATTCCGGAGATGGCAGTTGGCAGCACCAACCACTAGGACCCGATGCTGGAGGAGATGGAGACTTGGTGCTACCGGGAGATTGCAGTCACAAGGCCACTCTCCTTCTCCCCATTGCCGCCAAGGTCTGACGAGATGGTGCAGTCACCGGAGTACACGCCTCAGTCTGCTCTTTGGGATAGGGTTGCTGATCTAAACACTGAGGCGGCCGCGCTAGGGATCAACAATGTCATTCACTTTGGTCCGGGAGTATAGCTCACCAAGGAAGTGGGAGGCAAGATAGTCACGGCAGGGATCACGGAGCAGGTGGCACAGATGATGCTTGATGAGAGGAGGAACACCATTGTTGACAGCATGTTCGTGCCATGTGAGCAGCATGTGCTGCCTGACCCCACGCATCCAGCGGCAAGGGGGAGGGCGAGAGAGAGAGCGGCAGGGAAGGCAACAGTTGGCACCAGACGCAGCACAAGACAGATGAAGCTAGCTTGCTCGGTCCCAGTCTCCAAAAGGGCTGCACACCGGCTCATCAGAGCCTTTGAGATGGCTGGGCCGTCCGAGCCAATTGGGGACCAAGCAATGGAGGCCTACGTCCGTTCCTTTCAGACGCCGATGACGGAGAAGGCGGTCAAGGCAGTGAGGATGCTCACTTCTTTGGACAGCGGGTCGGCCCTGGCGGCATCAGCACAGCTGCTGGAGGCTGAAGGGGGCGCAGACATGGAAGAGACGGTGGCGTGACCGCCATTGCTACTGCGAAGTTACCCAAGTTTCCATGTTAGTGCAGCACCAGCGAGGTTTAGTTCGTGGCCCCTGCGTGGGCGGTAATGTTGTGAGTGTCCAAGCTTGTGTTGTTGTGTTGTTGAGTGGATTAGTCAGTGAAGGTTTGGGTCTGGGCTGGGTGTGGCCGTTGGCTAGTTATCAGCTTACTCTAGATGTTCGGTCAGAGTTTAGTAGGCAGTGGAGGTTCAGCGAGTCTGTGTCTGTATGGCTTGAAGCAGTTTTATTCAATCAGGAGGTGCTGCAGTTTATGTTTCCTAATGAATAATACGGACCTCTCCATCTTGAGTTGGAATGTCAGGGGCCTAAATGATGCGGCTCACAGAGAGCTGGTGAGGCAATCAGCAGACTGTGCGAGACCAGCAGTGGTGTGTCTGCAGGAAACCAAGATCGGTACCATGCGTTTACCAATTGTTCTGGAAACGCTTGGACAGAGGCTGGATTCTTTCCTTGCTCTAGATGCAAATGGAACCAGAGGAGGTATATTGCTGGGATGGGATAAGGAAGTGGTCTCGGTGTCTGATGTGGAGTATGGATCCTTCACTATTACCGCCAGTGTCACTGTATTGCTCTCCAATCTGTCATTTAGGCTGACAACATCCTATGGACCGGCTGATGATGGTAGAAAGGAGGAGTTTCTATTGGAGATGCTGTCACTCATGCCCCCTCATGGCGCTCCGTGGTTGGTTGCTGGAGATTTCAATCTCATTTACCAAGCTAGCGATAAGAATAACCTCAACCTGAACCGGAGACTGATGGGCAAGTTTAGGGCGGCCATTGATGAGTGTGAGCTGTTGGAGATCTGTCTGCATAATCGGAGATTCACATGGTCTAATGAGCGAGAAAACCCAACATTGGTTCGATTGGACAGGGCCTTCTGTAACTCGGCATGGGAAGTCCTCTTCCCGAGCTTCGCCCTGAACGCGTTGTCAACTGCAGGCTCAGATCACTTCCCAATCATGCTTACCCGCCAGGCATTGGTTCCCAGGAAGGCCTCATTTAAATTTGAAAACTTCTGGCTACACGTCCATGGATTCAAAGAGGTGGTGCAGCAGGCGTGGACTGAGCAGCAGCACGGCCCGGCACACACTGTGCTCAAAAATAAGTTAGTAGAAACAGCCAGGGCGCTAAGAACGTGGAGTAAATCTCTTTTCAGCAGGACTCAAATCCAGCTACACATTGCAAACGAGATCATTCTGCGTCTTGACATTGCACAAGAAAGCAGGCTACTCTCTGATGCCGAGTGGTCTCTGAGGAGGGATCTCAAGCTTAGAGCCCTTGGTCTAGCGGCTGTGGAGCGGTGCAGGCGCAAGCAGGCCTCCAGAGTTAATTGGGTCAGGGCAGGTGATGCCTGTACCAGATTCTTCCACTTGAAGATGAGTGCGAGAAGAAGAAGAAAGTACATTTACACACTCAAACGGCAGGATGGAACCCTGACCTGGGATCACCATGAGAAGGAAGAAATCATTCGCGGATACTTTACCAGCATTATGGGTGCAAAAGAGCAGAGGTCAAGAACTATAAACTGGGATAGGCTAGCCATGTCCAGAATCCAAGAAGTGCCTGGCCTTGAGCTTGACCGACCGTTCACTGAGGAAGAGATAGCATATGCAGTTAATTGCCTCCCGAATGGAAAGGCGCCCGGGCCGGATGGGTTCACTAACGACTTCTACAAGAGTTGCTGGGATATCATAAAGTTTGACATAATTGCTGCGTTCCACAGCATCTACATAATGTGCTGTGAGCATTTAGCACAGCTAAATGGAGCACAAGTTGTATTGATCCCGAAGACTGAAGTAGCAATGGAAACGAAGGATTTTCGGCCGATCAATCTTATACATTCTTTCGCAAAGCTATTCATGAAGGTGCTAGCAGTGCGCTTATCTACCTATATCGACAAGCTCATCTCAAGTTCGCAGAGCGCATTCATCAGAGGCCGATGCATCCAAGACAATTTCGTCTATGTAAGGGGCTTAGCTAGACACTTCCATAGGACCAAAACCCCGGCTTGCTTACCGAAACGGGATATCAGTAAAGCCTTCGACACAGTCTCCTGGCAATACTTACTGGAAATGTTGGGTAGAAGAGGGCTCAGTAGAAGATGGACTAATTGGCTTGCAGCTGTGCTAAGCACCTCATCTTCAGTAGTCCTGCTAAACGGCAGTCAGGGGGATAGAATTAGCCACGCAAGAGGGCTTAGACAAGGCGACCCGCTTTCGCCGTATCTTTTCATATTGGCTATGGACGTGCTCAGCAAGATTTTCGACATTGCAACTGAAGAGGGTCACCTGACTCCGCTGAGGGGCCGACGGGCAAGGATGCGGCTATCTCTCTACGATGATGATGTCATGGTCTTCACAAACCCGGTAAAGTCAGACATCAGTTGTATTATGCAGATTATGAGGGCCTTTGGGGACGCCACGGGTTTGAAGATCAACATGGCCAAAAGCTCTATCGCCACGATCAGATGTACAGGGATAGACATGGATGACGTACTGGAGGATTTCACTGGAAGGCGAGTCTCGTTCCCAATACAATACCTAGGCCTGCCACTGACGCTTGGAAGAACAAGAATGGTGCACTTGCAATATATACAGGACAGGGCAAAAGGGAGGCTAGTAGGATGGCAAGGAAGGCTGGTTAACATGGCAGGACGGCGCGAGCTTGTCAAGTCGGTGCTTAGCTCCCTGCCAGTCTACCTGCTCACGGTCATCAAGGCACCGAAGAAGTTTTTAAAGGAGATGGACAAGTTGAGGAAGCGTTTCCTTTGGGCAGGCGATGGCGAGCTCATGGGGGGAAGTGCAAGGTGACTTGGCCGGTGGTCTGTATGCCCCAACCCAATGGTGGCCTTGGCATTAAAGATCTAGACTGCTTCGGGCGGGCTCTCAGGCTGAGATGGTTGTGGCACCAATGGGACGGGGAGCAGAAGCCATGGGATGGATTAGAACTGCCAATTGCCGAGGAAGACACGGCCCTCTTCAACGCAGCTACGGTCGTATCGTTGGGAAATGGTAATAGGGCTTGCTTCTAGACATCAAGATGGCTGAGAGGTGAATCTCTTGCGACTCGATTCCCAAGGCTGCATAAGCATAGCAAGAGAAAGAACCGAACAGTGGCGGAGGCAATCACAAATGGCCGCTGGATTGCGGACATTGACTACAACTTGAACCAGGGGCTCATCGTTGATTTCATCAGACTCTGGGAGGAACTGGAGGGTGTAGTTCTGGTGGAGGGACAGGAAGATACCATAGTTTGGAGCCTAACATCCGATGGACAGTATTCAGCAAAGTCAGCGTATTCCATGCAATTTGAGGGCAAAACTAGGTGCTTGGCCGCAACACAGACATGGAAAACTAAAGCCCCACCCAAGTGTAAGTTTTTCCTTTGGCTGATGCTAAAAGACAGGATATGGACGGCGGCGCGCTTGCAACGTAGAGGCTGGCCCAATGAATATTTCTGCCAAATGTGTTTCAGGAACTTAGAAACCACTGAACACATATTCTGTGAGTGCCATGTTACAAGGAAAATATGGGAAGAGGTAGCAAGTTGGATTCAGGCGCCGTCACTGCTGCCAGCAAACTGGAGCAACACCTCATCTATGAACGAATGGTTCACAGGAATGATAGCTATGGCTGAACCTTCAAGGAAGCCGGGATTACAGTCCATCACCATGCTAACAATCTGGGAAGTCTGGCGCGAGAGAAACAACCGAGTGTTCAGGAAGCTAACTGCAACAGTTGGGCACATTGTCGCCACCATTCAGGATGAAGCAAGAGTTTGGAGATTAGCTGGTAATAGAGGTCTAGACTTGCTGCTGCCGGCCTCACTGCCTGACTTAGACCAGGCGGCTGCTACTCAATTCAATGTAAATTAGCCTAGTGTGTAATCAGGGGTGGCAAGGATCTCAGCTCTGCTGAGAACCGAGCAAAGTAGGCGCGGCGCGGCTTGCGCCGATTAGGATTCTTGTAAACTGCTCTTTTCTAGTTCAATGAAAGCCAGTAACGGATCTTTCGAAAAAAAAAAGAAAGCTCGGCAGCTATTTCACTGGTAATTGATTACGTCGGAGGTGAAACAAACAAGAAGCTGCACAATTAATTAACAGTGTTATCAGTTCTTCCCACAGAAGGGCCCAACCAAACAGCATTTAAAAGGTGACCAACGGACGACAATCACTTCTTTTGATAGGAGATTATATGACTCATTTTGCACCAAGAAGTACAACATAACAGTGGTCCCATAGGAACACAAGGTAAACAGTAAAGACACATAGCTTGAGACGACAACAGGTACTAAAGATAGCCTAGGTATCATCTATATTCATGGTCAGTCTATCCATCTCTTTATGCATCTCCTGTAGACCCAACAGCTGCAGGCATGTCATCATCTTTATGAAATTTGAGTGTTGCGCCTACGATCGGGTGCAGCATAGTTCTCTTCTTCTTCTTGGGCTTACCTTTCCGTAGAAGCTGCAATACAGTAGTTCATGTAGTATAACTTATTACATGACATATCATATATCCTAATAATGCTATATGGAACTAGTGATCAAAAGTTTGAATGGCCAATAGGATGCAGAGGATAGACCATTGAATGCTGACCTTCTTAATTGTTGCTTTCATCTTGCTACCCAGTGTGTGTTTATTTTGTGACTTGTACTCCCTCAGTTCTGGACCAACCATTGTTTCCCCCCTGTTCATCTGTCAATAACGAAACCATAATTACCAAGTTAACTGCCTAGTTTGTTTGTCCCAAATCCTTGCTGGAGTAAATTCATATATGAGCTAACTTATATCATATATTTCTACTTAGTGCAACAACACACTTCTTTCGAAAAGTGGAATGTAAAACATGTAGAAGTATGAAGTAATGCATCAAGGGCCATGCAGTGCTGCCACACTTACCATAGAGTTATATTCCCCTGCTTCTTTCCTTGAGGTCGCTAGGGCTGCATTTGCAGCATCTTTCTTCTCTCGCAATGACACTGCCTTCTTGCCCTTATTACCCCCTTGAGCCATATCCAGGTACTATCTAGGAGATCAAAGACTCGTATTGTTTCGAAGTTGAGGACTTGTTGCTTTGCAAAAACTGTAGGATTGATCAGGTCTATTTATAGGCAATGTGGTTCTACTCTTGATAAGCACTGCCTTGCTTTAAGTATATATTTTCAAGAAAAAAAATCATGCTACCTTTCATTTGCTTGCAGCTAGCTGCCACTAATTAAGGTCGTCAGTTTTTCAGTTGCTGACCCAAAATATGCTAAAACTGTTTCAGGATTTATGGAAGCGCTTGATCGATACTTTTCTGAATTTAAGGAGGTTCACATGGATTTCTTGAGCCAGCTAGTCCCATCGTCTTAAAGAATCTTGTTTATTTAGTATAGTCTTTCTTTTCCTTAGTTTAAGGGGGGAAGATGGGTATAATTTTATTGTGGCAGTTACTTTATTAGCAATTTCCAGTTCATCTCTATACTGTTCTTAATTTCTGCTCCTTTGGCTGGTTGCTTCTTGAGCTCTGAATTACTTACACTAAGAATGCTTTATTTTTGCTTCCTTCTCTTTTGGTTATTCTTGTATTTTAGAACAAAAGTTGCTTTATATCATCTGGGGCGTACTCTTTAAGCACCTAATTAATTTTATACTTCTTTTCAGCCATGAGTTTCAACATAGTTTTTATTAGACTTTACTTTTTACCGTTGTTTGTAGAGAAGTGTAAGACTCACTTCTTATCTAATATAGAGGTATAATTGTGCAGTGGAGGCCTGGACTTTATGAATTTAAAAAACAATTACACCGCTATATTAGATAAGAAAAATATGCTATCTCCTTTCATTTGGCTTCTCAGGCACATGCTTCCAACCAAACAGATCAATCTTCAACTTGCCTAGCCAGGCAGATTTCATCAAATTTTCAAGCAACTTCTAGGCAACACTTTTTTGTCAAGCTAGTCATCCAAGCCTCCAACCAAATAGGCCCCTATTCCCTTCAAATAATGCATCCAATCAAGTACCTAAAAAGATAAGAGGGGTGAGAACAAATCTCAGCAAGCAAACTACCTGAGCGTCATTCAAATTACAAGTTCATTAGGCACTAATTTAACATAGTAAATAAGATAGCATAAGAAAATAATAATTCATGATTAGGTTATTTATCCAATGACACTACCATAAAATATAAGTAAAGAATATTATGATATGCAATAAATAAACCACCTCCACAAATAAAAGAAAACAATACTCCTCGTATCCAATTTCATGACAACGTCAATACTTCAATGTAAGTAAATATCAAAGAATGCATATGCCATGTCCACTGCCTTCACACCCACAAAGTATCAAGCTACATCTTACACATCATCAGGCAACGTACAATGATGTGTCGGTTTAGTCATGGCCATCATCAAGCGGCGGCATAATCCACAAGATCACTGCAGAATAGTTATATAACTTCCTCATCGACATGACTCAAGAGCACTTCAAAATAGTCATATGACTTTCTCACTGACCTAACTCAAATGCATATGCTCATACATGAATGCACATGATGTAATAATTACTGCAATTGCAAGAATACATACCTCATATGCCACAATATCCGGTCATAACAAAATCGCTTACCTCATAATGGAAGTCATGGACACAAGTCTTAACATTGAATGAAAGTTTACTTAATGGATGTTTTAATTTTCACTGAATAGTTCGTGTAGTATTAGTTTAGGTTCTAAAAATTGGATTGTAGGTAGAATAAACAAAAAGTCAAATAATGTGTAATTAAATATGTTTGTTTGAAATTATTGTAAAAATTTGAATAAACTTAAAATTATTGTAATTTCGGACAAACGCGTAATAATTTCACAAAATAAATGTGCATTTCGATCACTTACTTATTTTCATAATTTCATGGTACATTATAAAAAGTAACAAATAATTGAAAATATTCATATAAATAACTTAATAATCTTGTTTAATAATTAATAATGAATAGATTCACAATCAAAATCTAGATAACAATATTCCACATTCCATGTTATTTGATGATTGATGAGATACTACCATTCTCTCTCTCTCTCTCTCTAAAATTTTTAAGCCAACTAATCTAAAACTTTTAAGACACACATGATACCCTACATCTAAGAATACTACCATTCTCTCTCTACCCATGAAACCCCAGGTCTAATTTTGACTCAAATTCACAAGGACTCATGCAAAAAGAGACATGTGAGGCATCAACTAATCCAAACCTTTTAAGACACCATTGAAACCCTAGACTAAACCTCTACTACCATTCTCTCTCTCTCTCTCAAAACACAACCATGAAACTCTAGATCTATTTTTAACTCAAATTGAGAAGCATTAATGCAAAAAGGGCTATGAGAGGCATTAACTAACCTTCTTGAGTGACCTTCTTCAAAGAAATGAAGAGCAAAACCTCCTCCCTTGTATTTTGCTATTTTTGGACCTCCAAGTTTGCCAATGGAAGGTGGCTTGGCTGAACATTCTGGTCGGGGGAGGAAGAAGCAGTTATAGTAGTTTTGTTATAGGCGGTTCTCTTAAACCATCTGCCACTGTGTATTTACACTAGTGGCTCTCTTAAGGTCATGGCTAGTGAAAATAGACTACTAACACTGACGGTTTTCATAGTGAAATCGCCAATGTAAATCATTTTATACAGGCGGTTCTTATCCCGGGCCTACAAATTTTATCCTAGTGGCGCCTGCTTGTTAGGATCCACCAGTGAAAAAAATAGGCACCACTAGGAGAAATCGCCGTTGTACTAGTGATAGTGGCGTCAAGCGGTAGTAGAGCTTAGATTATGTATCCATGATATGACAACAAAAATAACGTGTCCAACAATTATACATATTACGATCTACATCAACAAAGGCAGAACCACAACCTAGGTGTAAAGAATAAGCTATGTACCTAGAAAAGACAAAACCACCTATAATTTAGGTACATGTCTAAGTTTTTTTTAAAAGAAAGATATACAATATGTCTAGAAAAAATCAAGACGATATAAATTGGAATGGAGGGAGTATCTGATTTTTATTAATTTTTATCAATTATGAGTACATGGGCCGATATGTATCTACTGGTTGGTAACGGCCCAACCAGCCCAACAAGCAGCAGTTAGCACGGCAGAAACCTACCCAACACTGACTTGTTTCAACGATTCCTGTTGACTCCGGATGAGTTTTGACGTGAAATCAAAGGCATTAGTTAGCTTATCAAATTATATTTCCATGCATATATGGATCGTCAAAAACGAGTCTGCATGCATACTGGGCATTGATTTTACCTGGGACTGCTCCTGGATTCTGAGGTGAACTTGAACTTGATTTGGGCCTCCACCTTGGTGACTCAAACCTGATAAGCTTTGGGCCTCCTCATTTTGGACATCCTTGCTGATCTCCTTGGCCTCCATGTGAGTCTCCAAGCATGGTCGTATGCATGGAGGTCATGTCCTCATCAAGCAGTTTCCCAATCTTGCCAGAAAAAAGATCGGGACTAGGCTTTTAAAAACTCTTGGAGATGCTCTAAGGACGCAAGGGTATGAGCTGGAGTTGCCCGCGAAGTTAGAATCCGAAATTCTATAGTTGGACCATGAAGTGCGAAATTTGTAACTCTGTAGTTGGTTCACAAAGTGCAAAAATCTAGAATCATGGAGCTGCGCTACAAAAAGAAAAGCCATGGAATCATGTAGTTAGGGGCGCGCTTGGAACTTTGTCCATTTTCACCTAGACTTTCCTCGACTAGATGGCACAAGCTACGAGTGCAGTACGTATCAGAAGAGCCAATTTAATTAGTTTTCCTTGGACAGCAAGGAAAATCTTGTTGGCGTGAAAATCGAGATAGGTGAATCATGGATCCAAACGTCTTGTTTAGTCCATTGTTTTTGCTCGTCCAAACAAAACCATGTCCAGCAAAGGTTCAAAAGGCTTGTTCAACCCATTTTCTTGCTCGACTAGACAAAACAGAATCCGGCAAAGATTCCAAACACGTCTTAGTACTCTGCACTAGCGTAATTGAGATTGATCACACCCTCCAGTTCTCCATGGTGCACTATTTGAATATTTAGATGGAATGATGATGTGCCGTGTTTATGTGTTCAATAGATTACATGACTGCACCGGAGCGTAGAAAGAGGCTCCTGTCACGCCCAAATTTTGAATATCAAAATTGGAGGTAAACCATATGTGTGAAACATATAAAACAAATTGTAGAGAAAGAATATCAAGCTCAGTGCCTTATTACAATAACGAATTTTAGTTCATTACATAAATAAACATAATCAAAGTCTAGACCAGTGATAAACAAAACTAAGGTAAACTCCAGGGCATCTCCAAAACCACAGGATTAGGTCGACTAGTTGACCTCAAACCTAGTTGTCCTTATAGTAATCCTCATATCCATTGCCATCTGTACGCATCCGGGATTTTTATCGAAATAGTAAAAGTAAACAAGCATAAGTACATATCGTACTTAACAAGATAATATAGGGTTCATGAAGCTCAAAGGCTGACACTGGTTGTACTGCAGTTCGCTTTTAGTAAGTCAACATTTTAGCATTAATTAGGTTTGAATATGCTTAAGCCCCAGTTAAGCCACAAGTTCATGTATATGAATAAATAAACATTATGAGTGCATTGTCATTATAAACATCATCATGGTTGAACATCTATAGTAGCGTCATCAATAAGTGAACAACTATTTCATCAGTTTTCTGAGCCACCCATGTCCGTGGGGCACGACTGTTATAACAGTTAATTAAACTCTGCGCAGAGGTGTACACTTTCACTGTGAGTCGTGTTGCCCATATGCCCGGGTTAATTATTTCCAAAACACACGAAGTGAGCAGGCAGGGTTTCACTATGAAGCCTTCAAAAGTTCGTCTAACATGTTAGGGCCGCTAGGTTTCGGTGGCAAGCAGGTGTAGGTCCCCTTCCCAAATGGCACAATGACACACAACCTATACACATAGGGACATGAGCCAAACTATACCCGAGTCGACAGACCCCTTTTGTGCCCTTTCGGATAACCTCTAACATGCTAGAAAAGGTCTTCATACTTGACTAAAGCCAGAGCTATGTGGCCCTCACAGTTAACTGTATGTCCCAGCTTTTGCCAATGAATAAGTCCTTATGGAGGGCCAGAGCATCACAATAAAGCAGAAGCTCTCTGACCCTAAGTCCAGTTGATAAAAGCAAATTTTAACAGATGTTGCATATAATCATTAGTCATCGTTTAGATCAAGTATATAATTAGTTGGAGTGCTAGCAACTACCCATATGCACAATTATCCCATCGGTGACAAGATTACAAGATAACAAAGGCTAGGATGTCCCTACGGTTATCAAATTGACACATGCATATGATTTTTTTAATTAAAAGGTGAATAGGACAACAAGAAATTTCCCATATTATACTTACCTTGCTCGTACTGCTCCTGCTGCTTCGGGTTATCACAATAGTACTCTTGGTCACTGGCGTAGTACTCACTGTCTATACTCGACCAACAAGGCAACAACACGCATTCCAAGATCATTCATGCAAGGCAAACAAGCTTACGGTAGAACATTACACCACAACATAAAAGTAAAGTAAAAAGGTTTGTAAAAAGAATCTACGTCTCGCTCCGATCGCGTGCTCCGATCACATAGACGCGACCATCACGAAAAACGGAGCTAAAACGTTATAGATATGAATTTAACACGATTTACTATGGTATTTTAATAAATTAAATCTAACCACAAAATTAAATAATAGAAAACAGTACTAACAGTGTGATAAACTTGTAGGTCTCTTAATTATGACCCTAACGCAACTTGAACGGGTCGAATCAAATTAAAACGAGAAAGTTATGTTGAAAAATATGAACCGGATGGCAATTATGTAATTACTGTGAACTAATTATGAAATAAAATAAATCAAATTCGGGATTTTGGATCTGGTCAGGGATGGCGGGTTCGAATCCAGGAAAGTCGAGGGGCTCTTTAATAAAAGTGCTGCGAAGGGGTATCAGCCTATCTCGTCCATCGGATCTAATCTGGACGGTCAAAATTAGAGATAGGAAGGGAGATGGATGATTCAGGCTGCTTGAACACAGGAAGCCCAACGAGGCAGTGCCATGGACGGCGACATGGAGCTCACCGGCGTTCATGCTACGACGCCCTACGGCCACGGAGACGCTAACCAAGGGCACAGCGGGATAGCGGGCATGAAGGCGACCTCATCCTGGTGTTTAGCGTGGTCGGGGAAGAAGATTAGTGCGGCAGCAGCCATGCATGGCCGGTGGCGAGACCTCGCCGGCGCGCACGGACTCGGCCCTAGAGGCCACGGTTCGACTCAAAATTTGTACGAGATGGAAGAGGGGGACATGGGGTTCTCACCGAAGACGGAAAGCGAAGATGGAGACGAACTGGAGATGGCAGGCGACAGGAAGGGCGGACAGCGAGCTCCTCAGCAAACGGTCACAGGCGGCGGAGAATCAGTAGAACAGCGGGGCGAAGTCAGTGACGGCGAGCTAGGGCTTCGCGGCGCTGCAGACTTTGTGCGAGGCGATGAGGTGAGTAGATGGGAAAGGATGAGAGGTGCGACTGCTTATATAGACGAGCTTGGCGTAGGAGTCGCGCCGAACCACGGCGAAATCGGATGCAGGGCTGCGGAGTTCAGCGAACTAGGCGTCCGACTCGAGCAGAGGGAGGTAGAGAGTGTCACTGCAGCGGCGGGATGAGGACGGGGTCCGTCCGATTTGTGGGATAGGGAGCGGCAACTGCGAGCTCTACATGGGGTGGTGGTTGCGCGCACGTGCGGGTCGTCATCAGCGCCGAGAGGCTCAGGTGCAGGCAGCGGCATGCTGTGCGGCGGCGTCGAGATGAGGATGAGCTCCTCCATTTTCATCGGAGCGTTGGGGATGACACTGTAGCAGCAGGTCCCACGCATCAGCTGCACAAGTGAGAGGGGAAGCTTGCCTAATGCTTGGGATGTGCCAACTGATTGGGCTAGTAGCCGAGATAGGGCTGCGGTGCAGCACTGGGAGCAGGTCGACACTGGAAGGCAAGCCAGTGGCCTAAAGGAGCAGAGAGGCAAATTCCATTTCCTTTTCTTTTCTAAACTCTGAATTTTCCAAATGATTTTCAAAAGCATTTGAATTCAGTTAGTGCTTCAGTTTAAAACCATTCAACACAAAACGAAATATGCAGCAGCATGATGCACCAACATGTAGCTAGCCTTAAATTTGATTTTAATTTCACCAAAAAATTATTAATTCCCTATGTTCAATGCTCACACAAAAAAACATAAATAAATCAATTTGACCTATTTTGAAGGATTGCAAAATTTAGGGTCTTACAGCTCCAATCATTATTAGTCAAATATACAAATGTAACCAGGGGCAAGCTATGTATAGCTAGGGGGTGCAAATGCCCCCTCAAAAATGGAAAACAACTATTTTATCTAAAATTTCACCATATATGTAGCCCTTACCCTTAGACATATTTATGCACCAACAAGGCAAATGCCGGTGCTGTCAGACTTCATCGCCTTTTCTCCAGTGATTTTGGTACGGTTCCCTTTTTGTGCTCAAGTATTTGATTTATAAATGTGGTCTTTCCTCCTGTTCTGTGTAATATTGCTCCTGCGTAAAGCTCTACTCTGTGATGTGCCTTGTATTAATTAATGGAGCTGAATGGTGGTGCGAGAGCTAAATTTGTGCAATGTTGCTTGTGTACTCCTAGCTGCTCCCCTCTTGAAGCAAGACCATGCTTGCAGTCCAGTTTGGGCCTTGGCATCCGCTTCTTGAGGTACTCATCGTTGGCATAGTATTGGCGTTTATGTTCCCCCACCAGATCCTGAATTTATGTAAGTTCTAGATGGCAATACTTTCCCATGCAACCAAAAGCAAATCAAGCAGTGCAAAATATATTGCGTAGACACCTAAAGTTGGATCTTTATCTTTCTGTGCAAATTATATTGCGCAGCAGCCTAAAGTAGCATCTTCAATTTTTTGCACAAATTGGTGCAGCTTGTTTGGAGTTTGTCATTGTGGTTTATTTGTGGATGCATATGCTTGTCTCTTCATGAGGCCACTTCGTAAACGTTGGTTACCCTTTTGTATACCAGTGATGGTGTAAGCAAATCATCTTAGCCCTTTTCTACTGATGTTTAGTTTATCAAGTCTCAGAATATCAGTATTTGTTTGTTAAATTGTAGATCACAAACTGCCTAGCATGTGTCACAGCGTGGGCATCGTAGAGGGGCTTGAGCCCCCATGCATAGCCCCAAGTCCCCACGTTGGATCTATGTAACGGATCAACACGATTATACGAGATTAAGTAATAAATCTTCCGGCGAGGCAGATAATTTACCAAACTTAAGCCCGTATAACCCGAGATTCCGTGAAATCACGAAGGATTTTAAACCAACCAACATACAAACCAAGATCGTACTGGTTTAGCAATCACCTTCACATGTTACATAAAATTCGCAATGACAGTTGAACACATCAGAGTTTAGAACATAAAGTTATTACAAACCAAGTTCAAATTAACATAGCGGAAGCAAGTAGTTTTAAAACCACACACACATTTAGTTTAGATACAGTGCCAGTAGATAGTCATCTCCAACAAAAGCATCAAATGAGAGATACGGAGTGACCATTGCCCTTGGTCCTAGTTGTCGTCCATTGCCGGATACAGGCAGTTAATGCAATAGCCGTAATACATTTGACCATCTGCAACAGCAATGGGAACAACGTCCTGAGTACGAGAAGGTACTTAGCTAGACTTACCCGTCTTAAACCAGAAATAAGCGACACCAAGGAGCATGCAAGGCTTTCTTTAGTGGGGTTAGCTGACTCATTTGCGAAAAACATAAGCTACTATGAAGATACTATTTTAAGGACTTTGCATTATCTTTATTATGACCTATCCAACTAGGTAAGCACCTATACTATAGTAACCATTTGATTAACCAATACATCTAGTTACTAATTTAGATTTAGCATTTCCAATACCATCCAATAACCATCAATGTTCCATCATAATTACTATGATGTCGTAACTCGAGTCAAGTGCTCACTATCCAGGAGCGATGGTGATTCGAATCAATTCCTAACCAGTTGGTGATTTATTCCTCATACAAACCACACTCACCGATCAAGTGAGCTACAGATCACCAATGACAAAATTTCGGTAAACGTCGCGGGATAAACTGGGGCCACAGTATCCAGGGACCGCCCGACTGCCAGGACGCACCTTGGGCTCACTCTTCGCGTCCCTGTCATACTCCCTTCAGCACCAGTACGCGCACCCATATAGGTCCCGACCCGAATCATGTCACTAGCTTCGCGGTCGAAAGGTACTTTATTCGGCCAGCTAAATGTGAGGCATACGTTCAACATGACAAGAGGGACGAGCAACGATCGGTCCTTAATCGACATAGACAGAAAACTAACCTCACCCTAGAACCCTGTCTGGTTGCTTCCAACTTTTCCGTCCGGTCTCCAATTCTCCATCAACACATGGTTAATTCCAGGATATCACGTTTTTCATAGCTAAATTCTTTCAGTAACCACCTATCAATGTATGTGACCGGAAATTACCGATCACTATCAGTCTAAGCAAGGCTAAGCAATTATTCGATCCTGACCTAACAGGGTAAACAAGTAACCGGGTGGGCAAGGATAGTAATAAATGCAACAACGGTTTCACTCAACTCCTATAACTTAATGCAACAATATATATAACTCATATCAAAAGAATTGCTATACAAAGTAGGAAATTTAGAATGCTCCGAGGCTTGCCTCTCTCAAACGAACTAGGCTGGTGATCCACGCACTCGGGCAAGTCCTCTCCTTGCTCCTCTTCCTCGGGCACCTCCTGTGCCTGGAGATCTTGTGGATCTGCCCCGGTCTGCTCTTCCGGCACTGCTACTGGCAACTCCTCCTACGATCCTGTATGATGTAATTGCATAAGTAAACATGCAAACGGTGCATCGAATGCGGTGGAATGCCATGGTCATGATGACATGTTATGCAAGTGAGCACATTAAAACTTAAAGTATATATTAGAGATAAAAAGCTTTCTATAAAGTAGTCAATATCATCCAAGATTAATCATTACAATGCATGTCATCTATTCTTACACTAGCTAGTATATAACCCTAACATAAGTGCTACTACACTTTACCAACACCACTACACTAACTTATCAAGTAACACCAACAAGGTAATTGGGTGCTTCAAAGATACACCAAACTCTCACTAACACACTAATTACTCAAAAAGAATAACAATTTATCTTCTATTTAAACTAGGGTTACACAGCAACATATATTTCTGGTGCCTAGAAAAATCTAAAAAATTTACCATAGCATAGTCCTACTCCAAATAGCACACCATAAAAATTTCATGGAATTTGGATAAGTAACACAGCCTACACAAAAATGACAAGCTCTAGCATAAAAATGGGCATGAAAATACTTTGTACTATAAAAAGTAGCAAACAACAGATTTACTACTTTTCCCATGCTCTATATAGTACACAATCACTGCACAAAAATTATCACATACTCCCTCCATGTTGGTAAAAGAAGTCGTTTTAGACAATGACACGGTCTCTAAAGCATAACTTTGACTTCATTTTTCTATAAAAATATTTATTCAAAAGTGATATATGTATACTTTTATGAAAGTATATTTCAAGACAAATCTATTTATATTGTTTTCATATTTCCAAACTCGATAACTTAAAAGTTATTCATGATATATATTCCCAATGTTTGACCCAAACCTTGTCCAAAACGACTTCTTTTACCAACATGGAGGGAGTACATGTGTTATACAATTTTTGCTCTCTATCAAAAATAACAAAAATCACCAATTAAAGGCACTTGAACTACACCTTAATATCTTTCCACAGAACATGTATGACACATATTTTTCATACAAAGTACATTACATAAGAAGACTAACAAAACTAGAACTATAATTTTCTGAGCTTCCTATGATTTATTGTACATTTCCTAAGAAAATAGCAATTATAAGAATTAAATAAAACCCTATACAAAAGTATCTCAAATTTGACATGCAATAATTTTAAGTGGTAGATCTAGTGCTAAGAAACACAACAAAATTTGTCTCAACAATTTTGGAGCTATATTTCTCGAGATATGATTTTTGGAAGCTTTTTCACAATTTTTGGAAATCATTTTCTTTTTCTTTTCTAAAAAACCCGAACCCAAAATGCTACGCGCCCCGGATCTATGCACTCCAACTCCTCCTCAGCCACTGCGAGTGGGCCCCGTGACCCCACTTGCCAGCCACCGGGAGAGAGGGATGGGCGCCGGCGGCCACACCTCGCCGTCGGTGAGCCCATCGGCGACGCGGCCAGCACTGGTGTGCTCGGGGCACCGAGCCACACCGACCGGTGCCCGGACTAGGCCGGGTGGCTCACCAGAGCAAGCTCGCTGGCGCGCATGGCGTACGGCGGCGCTACCTCACGGCGGCCACACCTCTCGGTGCACGGCATGGTGGCCCGAGGAGCGCTGGAGCTCCAGCATCGCCAGGCGAAGCTGGTGCACGCGAAAAGAGGAAAGGATAGCGAGGGGAGCAGACCACCCGCGCAGAGCCGAGCTCCGGCGAGCGGCGGTGAAGAAGGGTCGGCCAAAATTGGCCCCCCTTACCTTGACGATGGCGGCTGCCGGAGGGAGCAGGGGGTAGAGCGGGTCACCGCGGAGCAGTGGTCGCGAAGAATTGGGCACAGGTGGAGGAGCAGCGGCGTTAGGCAGGTGCGGAGCTCGGAAGGCGGCGACAATGGCGCGGTGGCCGCGCGGCTCCGCTACGGCTGCTACTGGTGAGGCGAGAAGGGCGAAATGGGACGAACGGGGAGACCAAGCGCAGCGCAGCGTGTTTTGGCGAGCGAGGCGCGGGTGCGGGGGTCACTGTGGCCACGCGTCGGGGCGACGCCGTACGCCGGCGGCCATGGGGCGGGCGGCTCCTGACTGCCGTCGGGTGCCGGTGCACGGCGCACGCGGGAGAGGGAGGGAGACGGGGTGGACGGGTCAGGCCGCTTGAGCTGGCGGGCCGGAAGTGGGGCGCCGACCCAGTAACACTGAAAAATGCTTTTTCTTTTATAAATCTAAAACAAAATTTTCTACTAGCCCCAAATTCAAGATTTTGAAGAAGAAAAAGGCATTTTCAAAAGTTGACCCCAAAACAAAAGTTGTTCAAAATTTAATTCTCTACAACATTGCTTTAGGGCACATTTTGAAATTCCAAACAGATTTTGAATTAAGGATTCAAAGTCCATTTTTCAAATAAAAACCCCTTTTTCTAGAATATTTTTAAAATCAAAATTTGAGGAAATTTTGAATACAAAAGTTGCTCCAAAAATCATGCTAAATAATTCTAGATGATTTAAAATTATAGCCAAATATGTTTTACTAACCTAGCAAGCATAATTAGGGCAAAAGTAAAACTATCAAGCATATGCAACATGTATGTTTCAATTCAACTTTACACTTACATTGCAGGTGATTATGAATGCATTTGATGCTCATGCTTATGATTTGAGATGCTAATGCGATGCTTAACACCTAGGGTGTTACAATCTACCCCTAAAATTTGATTGCTGTCGATATCAGAGTATGCGGTCCAAATGATTGTCCCACTTACATGGGGCAACAACAATGGGATTCATTAATGCCATTGCGGTGTTGCCTTGCTTTCTTGGTTTAAGTTGTGTGCATGGTTGCCTTGTTGGACCTTTGTGATCTAATTTACTATCACATCAAATCTTGATGTTGTTTCCATAAGAAATTGACAATGCGAGATAACTATCGTTCTTTCACGATGACGAGCGACTAGCACTACTACAAAATTAATTTTAGGAGATAGGTCATTTCATTAATAAAGGAGTCACAAAATGTAGCTATCTCCTAAAATTTTATATGACCATGTCATGGTAAAAATTTTAGGATGTCCAAGTTATGATAATTTATGGTTGTAGTTCAATTCACGGGTGGGAGCCACAATTCATCGCATCGAGCACGAGCTCGGCGCCGTGAACCATGGCGCCGACCTTTGGCCACGTCAGCGCGACGTCGCTAGCCATGCCAACCACGGCACCGAGCTCAGGGTTTGAAGATGGTTTTTTGACGGCCAAGGTATAAATGTGAAATTTTGATGCAAAAAGGGCTAAATTAAAAAAAATCGATATCCACCACTAATGCCTGCATTGACCTGCATCTCCCTCTCTCCCACCTATACATGGCCAAATGGGTGGCTCGGCAATGGCCCAGCCCTAGCACGATTTGGCACAGCATGACATGGCACGACACTATCCATGTCGCCGAGCCCATGTCGCGGCCCAGGCAAGACACTATGGCACCATGTCAAAGCCAACTCACTGGTCATGAAGCTATTCATGCAAGCCACCTCTGACCGACTTGTATTTTTTATAAGAAAACCCTCACTTATATGTGGCATTGGTGCCCTTTTCGATATCGATTCGAATACAGATATGACGTCGATACGTATTTATGGAGTACCACGTCCTAAATTATAGGTGGTTTTGTCTTTTATAGATACACAGCTTTTTCTATACACCTAGATGTAAAGTTAAAAAATGAGATATACTCCCTCTGTCCCAAATTATCTATCGCTTTTGGTTTCCGTGTCGCAAGTTTGACTCGATTTATAGAAAATGGTGCAACATTTGCATCTCAAATTAAATTTATTAAAAAACTAGATTCAAAGATCTTTCCAATGATACCAATTATGTACCATAAATATTAATATTTTTTAATATATATTTTGTCAAAGTTATTTCTTGGAAAACGAAAACGGCAGATATTTTGGGAGTACGATATGTATAGAAAAATCAAACCGATATAAATTGATATGGAGGGAATGTCTTATTTGTATTAATTTTTAGCAATTATGAGTACGTGGGCCGATATGTCTCTACTGGTTGGATACGGCCCAACCAGCCCAACAAGCAGCGGTCAGCACGGCAGAAACCTACCCATACCCACCAGTACCCACCCCGACCAAGTCGCCCCGACTCCAACTACTTCGCACCGCCTCCCGCACTCGCGCAGCACCGAACCGCCGACGAAGCAGCGGGAGGAGCGAGGGCCGCAGCTTGCCGGCCGCCGGCGACGAGCCTTCGCGGAAGCCAGCGGCCATACCGGCGAGTTCTTCCTTCTCCTCCAAAGTGCCGCTCCGCGCGAGAAAGCCACCACGGCACCTGCGGGACTGGGGACAGGGGAGAAAACCGGCGGCACAGCATGGATCCGGCGACCTCCGGGCTCTGGCGAGTGTTGACCGGTGAGTTTATCGCCTTCCGGCCTTCCTCGTTCTTGATCTACTCCGTTTCTTTAGTACTTATTCCCCACTGCCTCTTCTTGGTCCAAATATTGATGAGTAGTGTTATTTCTATCCAGTATGCAGTAGATGGCATCTCCAAATTTGAGTAGTGATAGTGCTGCTGCGAATGCTACTGTCTATAGGATCATGCCTGCAAATATTCTCCAATGCAAAATCTCTAGCTGCACTAGAGTTTTCTTGTTATTGTGAATTTGACGCATCACTGTAATGCGTTTTCTTGGGAAATTGCCGTATCCGCAGATATGTATCTTTCCGATACCGATACATGTATCCGTATCTGTGCTGCAGCCTGCTTGACGAGACGGACGAGGAGGTGAGGACTAAGGAAGACGATGGAGTGGCCGCCGCCGTCGACGTCACCGTCACCGTCGCTGGTGGTGCGCAGCCCCAGGCAGACGGTCAGCCTGATCCGCAACCGCCGACCCCACCGTGATTGGGCCCCCTCCACCAGGTCCTCCTCCTTCGCCGCCCGCGACCACGGCCCCAAGCCATCGGAGGTGTACGGCTTCGTCGGATCCATCACCACCGTCATCGCCACCGCCTGGGCATACACGCCCGAGCCCGTCCTCCGGTCTGTCGGCATTACCTACTACCCTAGCAAGTATGACACACTGCTCTTCTCCGCATCGCCCCTTACTGTCCATGACCTTTTCTTCTTTCGTTTTTGGTCCTTGTTCTTGTTCATTCTGAATAAAAATCTGTATCATCAGCAGCACTGAGTTAGACAGTTAGACACTGAATGGTTGCAATTCTGATAAAATCAAATGAAACCTGAATTTCATTAAGGCGTGGGCATCCATAACTTTGCTGCTTGTATATTACTCCGTATATTATAGCTTAAAAAACTGCTCGATTTGGATGGGTGTCTCTTGCTGTAGCTGATTGCAAGGCTTGCTTTCGTTCAGGTATTGGGCACTGGCGGTGCCATCGTTCTTGATTGTGGCCGTGGTGCTGTCTATGGGTATCTACATGGGGCCTCAACTTCGTTGTCACTCCTCCACCGACTTCCTGCAGTACTATCTTTGGTGAGACTGAATCCCCTTCCTCCTTCAACTGATTGTATTGTTTTGCAAATTCTTGTTTTTACATATTGCCCTTTCCATCTTGTTGCAATGATTTGTTTCGCAGATGAAAATAGTCGGGAGCGCACAACGTTTTCTCCTGCAATCGAGGAGGAGGCGCCCATTGAACCCATATCAGACATTAGTATTGATCAGATCAACAATCTTATGTTTGGTGATAGATGATTTCTCCAGGTGGAATATGAGTTTACCATGGAGCTCCAGATTGGAAAGAGTAGCAACACGAAGAAAGATTCCATGACAACTGAACTTTCGTATTGCCTGCACAAGCGATCGAGAACCCCATCGAACACATTTTGAGGCATTAGTATTGATCAGATGAGATGATTACTCTAGATGGAGTGTGAGTTTACAGCAGAGCGCCAGATTGGAAACAATGGAAACATGAAGAAAGAATCCACATGACGTGAACTTTCATATTGCCTGCAAGCATAACCAACCGAGGAGTTCGATCCTTCAGCTTTTCTTTTCTTTTTTCATGAAGGAATCCCCGGCCTTTCCCTTTGTGTTGTGGTAATGTGATACACTGTATTAGACTAGAGGTGGCTGTGGTGGAGCTTGCATTTGCGTGCACAAACTCTTGTTTTTTTTTTTTTTCCTTTTTGAATTGAAAGGCTTCGTCCGCGTCTATGATGTCTTTGGGGCTATTGGTTTGTTCATTGTAGTCTACCATTTTCCCACACTTTTTTGTTTGATTGTGGATGGAACAAGTTAGCCCATCACCACTTCATTTCTCATATGTTAATAAAATATGTGGTGATGCATCACCTCATCTAGGATTTGTGTTTATGTATTCTTCAACGATGATATGACAGCGCATTCCTAGACATAAGCTATTGTACAGCATGCCAGTTGACACTCCAACTAGCATCAATCAGACATTGTTTTCTTTAACAATAAAATAACCCAAATGTTTTGATAAAATAAATCTCCACACTCAATTCCCACCGGCAGTCTCCACTCAGTTTAAAAATATTTATTTAAAAGTTTTGACTCATCAAAAAGTAAGATATATGCTTATTTTGTGACGGAGGGAGGAATTGCAAGTTGCAACCATAGATAATGGATTTTCATTAATCCGGCCTCTGTATCCACGAATAGGTAATAACTACTGTTGGTCATCAACCTTAGCTTTAGGATCTAGCAAAATAGTTTTACAGATCAAAACATAACTGATTCATAATTTGAACAGACCTTGGCCATGTTTTTTTAAAAAAATTGAGATTTAAAATATTTGGGTCAAATTTTGGGCCCCTAACCGAGCATACCAGCTTTACTGGCAGATTCTTTCTTTCACCAAGAAGGTTTTGCGGAACGAATATCCAACAGTGGAATGTGCAGCCATTCTGCTGCCGTCGATCAGCAAGATGGCTTGAGCATAGGCGTGATGAAGATCAAGTCTCGTCATTTTGTTTCACCATTGGCAGCAGCAGCAGGAGCAGTGGATTCCTTGCCCAGCTCTTCATCCGTGGGCACAGCAGCTTTCTCCTGTGCTTCTCTCGCTTTGCCCCAGAGCACCATGTACAGCCCAGCCACGATCAGGACCGCGCCGAGCACGCTGCAGAGACGGGAGAAGCAAAGTAAAGGCGAGGCACAGCAGCAAGCAAGCAAGCAGGGCGCAGGCATCGCGTACTACGCACATCCCAAGGTGCAAGGTCTCGTCGAGGAAGATGGAGCTGAGCACCGCGACGAAGACGATGATGAGCGGGCCGAACATGGCCACGTAGAGCGGCCCCCGCTTCCGCAGGCACCACGACATGAGCGGGAACGCGAAACCGGACGCCACGATGCCCTGCACGCAGCGCAGAGCCTCCCAGGAATCAATCAAGAAACGATGTCCTGTAGCTGTAGATCGATCGATCAAGCATCACTTGTCTTCTCACCGCGTAGGCTGACGAGTAGAGCCTGACGTTGAGGCCGAGCCTCCAGTGCGGCGCGTCCCTGTGGAAGCAGAGCGCGAGCAGCGCCGACTGGACGGCGCCGAAGAGGCACACCAGCGCCGCGATGGAGTAGTGGCACGGGAACACCTCCCCGACGCGCGCCTGGATGGACAGCCAGATTGCGTAGCTGAAGCAGCTGGTGATGGCGAGGAACGAGCCCACGGTCCGGGCGGCGGCAGACGACGACGTCCCGTGGAACAGGACGTCGCCGTCGCCGTCGTGCTGGTGGGCCTGGGCATGGGCGGCGTCTCTGAGCCCGGCCGTGCGCGCGAGCCGGTGCATGAACCCGATCTCCGGGCCCCTGTAGAAGGTGACCAGCATCGCGCCGCCGAGGCCGACCAGGGTGCCCGCCAGCTTCGCTCGCCCACTGGCCTTGCCAAGCTTCACCATCTCCTGCCTGTAGAAGACACGATGGTGAGATCTGTGTGGATGTGAAAATGGTGGGGAGATGGGGGCAAGTGCGGTGACCTGGTCAAGATTGCGACGATGAATGTGGACTGAGGCGTGAGGTTGCTGAGAGCTGTGACGATGGTCGTGGAGTTCGTCAGCTTCATGGCAAGCACTAGCAAGTTCTGGTTTATTGCGATTCTGCATTTGTGTCAACAAAAAGGTTATGCACGCACGTGCAAGTCATGCTTGTAAGTGAAATGATGATGATGATTTTTTTTGGGTAGTTCAACATTTCTTAGAAGAAAACTGACAGCAAATTCTAGAGCTGGTACAACCGTACAACAAATTGTAAAACCTAGTTCAGATACAGAGGGGAGTTTACAACTGACAAAGAAAAATCACCCAAAGAAATGATGACAGCGGGCACTCACCCAAAAAGTCCACACAGGAACAACCCTAGCACCACCTTCATGGTTAGTGGTGGCCGTTTCTTCCTGCAGGAAGCACACACAAGGCGCTTGCTTATTGTTACAAGTAAAAATACTCCTATGAAAACAAAGTATTCGAAGTGGACATTTCCAAATTAAGGCCATGATCAATTGTTTGTCTCGTTTTTTTTTTTTGTCTGTGGGAGGAAAGTGTCTAAATGCATGGTTTAGGAATTGAAATAAAGTAACACTAAAGACAAAAGGCTGCTCTTGTCCTTTCAATTTCAAGAAAAATATGGAACCCATGATGGACACGCATTCTTTCCACAAGAATAATTATCAGCGCAAATGTGAGAACACGTTTAGATGGTCAGGACTGTTCCTTTGTGGAGCGGGTTGCGCGCTCGCGCCCAATAGAGAGGAAGAGGAAGAAGAAGGTTTCAGTGAGGAGGTCATCGGTGTCCCTTGTCCAACTCCGACTCTTTCTCTCTTCTTCCCCAACTCCAGCGGGCTTACAAGGGAGGCAGAGGTCGTCCAGGCACTAGGAACAGCGGGAGAGCAGCGTTAGGGTCCCCGTGGCGGCGGAGGCAGCCAGGCCAGGTCGGGCGGAGATGCCATGGCCGAAGCTTGCCGCGGAAGGAGGCTACGGAGCTCCGGCAAAACCCTAGCGCGCCGCGTTGTGGCGGTAGAGGCGAGGACAAGAAGGAGGGCGGCATCGTAGGGGCAGGAGGTGGGCAGCGCAGTCACTGGCTGGGGACGGCGGGTTAGGAAGGCAGAGGTGGGCGCGCCAGGTGGAAGATGAACAGGAGCCAGGACGCGTGATTCCCTATCGCGCGACCGGGTGCTTTAACTTTGTCCGTTCATTTGGCCGCATGTGCAAAAGTGGCGTGTAGCTTTGCAGGTACGTCGTTCCTGATGTACGGCACATACCACCGCATATACACTTACACACGTTGGCGCATGCACTTGTTGGCAGCACGGTCGTAGTCGCACGTTACCTCTCGAGAAGGAAGGCGAGCGGGCAGAGGAAGGCGGTGGCGAACATGAGGCGGTAGGCGACGAGGACGCGGACGTCCATGCCGTCGTCGAGCGCGAGCTTGATGAAGATCTGCAGCGCCGAGAAGACGAACTCCACCGCGACCATGGCCACCGCCGGCTTCGCGCCGTGCACCACCACACAGCCATCCCCGGTCCCCATGCCACCAGCCCGGGCCCGGCCAGCGTCCACCGGCTCGGCTGTCGGCTCAAACACCACCCTCGGCTACCACGGCTATCGACTCTCAAGTGCAGGTGAGGTGATAACAAAGCCACCACCAAGTGCACGACCCATATAATGACACGACCGATGGTTGTTGGCACGAGACGAGAACGAGACCAAAGCACGCAGAGCAGCTGGCCGGCCGGCCGGGTAAACGTATCCGAGCGGCGTTAGGTGCCAGGCGCCGGTTTTCTCGGTGTCGTCGCTAGCGATGAAAACGGACGGAAACGGACGGAAAAACCCTATTTCTACTTCCGTTTCTATATTTTTTGGCGGAAACAGGATCGGGTTCGGAAAATACGGGTTCGAAAACGGAATCGGAATATGCGGACATACGGAAACGAACAAATACGGATGGAGAGCCGGAAAATTAAATTAAGATCACATAATATAATATTCTCAAAGTATACATATATAAAGTCATGTAATAATATATACAAAGTTTAATATTCATTTACATGCTATGTACGTGAACATAACAGGCATATTTGGTGATTCGTAGTTATATTAACATAACATAAGGACATGTAATTGTTGAACATGTTGAGTATAGATTGAAAACGGGATAAAAACGGAATAAATACGGGTCTATTCCATATTAAAACGGGATTACTCGGAAACGGACGGAAAACACCATTTTCTACTTCCGCAAATACGAAAACGGGATCTCGCAAATACGGAAACGGACGGGAAAATATAGAAAACGGAACGGGACGGTACGGGAAAAATTCCGTCCGTTTTCATCCCTAGTCGTCGCGAACGAGGCGGAGGCACGGCATGGCATGTCCCCAGAACCGATGGCTGCACGCTGCAGAGGATGGATCGGTGACGAGCCTGCTGACGTGGCTGCTGCCCGGTGCCGCTCGCAGTGCGTCAATCAGTACGTAGACTCTGCTGGCTGCCTGTGTGTGCCTAGGCTAGGACAGCGCTTGGCGGTTTCTGTCGCACAACTCGGCAGCTCCATCTGTTCGCCTAGGCTAGGACACTGCAAGGCAGAACATACGGTTAAGTTCTAGGAATCTGTTCGCCTAGTGATCACTTCAGAACGAAGACAGGAACAACAGCAGCACCAGCTGCAACGAAAATACTTGAGCAAGTGTGCCTTACAAGGACGAATATGAACCTTGGCATGCTTCCAAATACAACAGCTGTTTGCTTCCTAATGTCGATCTCAATTTCCCATTTCTCTATATGAAGGATAATAGCTTGCATAATCCTTTTTCAGAGAACGAATATGCTGCTCTTCTATGCTCTTAATAAAAACTCAAAAGAAAAAAACGACGGCCTGTGTCTGTGTGTATTTGAGAAGAAAAGTTTTTTTTTTACTTTGAGTAGATTGTCTGCATGGAACTGTCAATAACCAAGAGTAGTGCTAGCTGTAAGATCTCTATGCAAAGCTATCTTTTCCGCGCGTCGCACTCCTCGTCACAAAATTATGAAGAACCGACTGTGCGGCTGTGCCCATAAACTGCGCCACCAGTTTGTCAAACTTCTGATGGGTCTGCTCTCTCTAGCACGAATATGTTTTCTTTGTCATCTCTTCCAATCCGTAAAGATTCATCAACATATCTGTTCAAAAAATTGAGGAAGACATGTGTATAGTATAGCTCTGCTGCCATCTTATTAATTAATCGACACTAAGTTATTTTGCAGCGATGGGTCGAATAGCTAGTAGACATACAAAAAGAACAAAGAATTTGCAATACAGCAATAGTAATTAGTAACCCATAATAAGAAAAATAAAGTTAAAGGATACGTTATCTCCAGCCAACCCTCTGGATTGAATATGTCCAGAAGCATGTCGTAGTTCTTCTGAAATATGTTCATCAGCTGCATATATATCCAAATGTGACAATCAATTAACATTGAAGACAAACAGTAGACTTTACGTTATGAAAATCCATGGAATCATCCGTGACCTGGAAATAAATAGTACTAGAGTACATATTTTTACCTGCTCAGGGGTGATAGTTGAACTCTGAAGCTTGATATCCACTCTCTGAAACAAAGAAGCTACAGGTTGTGATGAAGTTCCAAGCTTTCGATTCAGTGATCAGGAACAGCAGTAAGACTGCGAAAACAGTGCCTAACCAAGACCAGGAGCGAATAACAGAAAAGAGGCCTTACTGTTTGGCTAGTAACAGTGTAGGAAGCTTCGATGGTGAGCTTCCCCGAGAATATCTTCAATGCTCTCGCGCTGAACTCTATCACATTTACCGCCTTTTCCTTTTGGGTGTAGAGAAGTGACGCTAAATCTCCATTTATTTCAAGTATAGCACAAATCAAAACTTACTTTGTATGCAATTAGAATATCCAGACAACACTCAATTCAGATATACTCCCTCTATCCCAAAATAGAAGTCATTCTCGCTTCCCGAGAAGTCAGCTTTTTTAAACTTTGACTAAGTATATATAAAAGAATATTAATATTTATAATACATAATTAGTATCATTAAGTAGATCGTTAAATATACTTTTATAATAAACTTATTTGGAGATATAAATGTTGCACGTATTTTATACAAACCTAGTCAAAGTTAAAAAAGTTTGATCTGTACGCATCACATAGCGTCATCTATTCTGGGACGGAGGGAGTAGTTCATTGACCCAATGTGATTAGTTTCTGTATCAAGAAATCAAGATTACGGTACTATTAAAGGTATATTAAGTGGGAGCAGATGAAGCGTGACACGCAACCAGTCAGGAGAGGATCAGAACAACATATAAGCATATGCGTTGTATGCATGCATGAGTACAAACATTGCCTCCACAAGCAGGGGAGGAAAGGGGTGGCTAGGAGAGGCGATGTTTGTAACAAAATTGTACAGGTGGCTTCATCTGCTATGGATGCAATGCATACAACGGTGTCTGGTAGTGGTAGCGCCGTGACTAGCTAGGAGAGTATCAGAAATTCAGAGCTCACAGACACTAGACACAAACATTAATTGACATGAGAAAAAAATTTACAGCAGGGTAGCCTTTACTGACCTCTTTGACGTCAATTATCTGAAGGAAGTCCCCTAGGCTGATGAAATCTCGCAGTCCTAGCGTGGTTCTCTTCTTCCCCAGTATCGAGATGGTACTGTAGATGAGCTTCCAGCATCCATCCACCTTCCACCACCCAAACAAAACACCCCACTGTACATGTCAGTACTTTCCTGAACGAACAAGCAGTTGGCATTCGAACGGCACAGCTAGCATTCCTCTGTACATCTACTTCTAAATATCAGCAACCTGTTCGTTTCGCTGGATGAGCAGAATCAGCAGTCATCCAGCAATGTTTTTCTCTCGCAACAAACCAGCGAATAGTATATTCAGCCACAATAATTCAGCAAAACGAACAAGGTGCAGGTGGCTAAAACGTACGGTAGCTAGTTAATTAAGGCCCTGTTTAGTTTTCACTCAAAAACTTCTGACCCCATTACATCGAATGCTTGACACATGCACGGAGCTTGAAATGTAAATAATAAAACTAATTGCATAGTTTGCTTGAAAACCGTGAGACGAATCTTTTAAGTCTAATTAGTCCATGATTAGCCATAATTGCTACTATAACTCACATGTGCTAATGACAAATTAATTAGGCTTAATAAATTCGTCTCGCGGTTTTCTAAACGAGTTATGTAATTAGTTTTTTTATTAGTATCTGAACTCCTCTTCTAACGTCGTACTCCCTCTGTCCCTGAAAGCTTCAATTTCTAGAGTTGTCTTAAGTCAAACTTTTTAAACTTTGACCGAATTTCTATGAAAAAACACTAAGATTTATGGTACCAAACTAGTATCATTTGATTTATCATAAAATATATTTTCATAAAATGCTTATTTTATGTCATAAATGTTGTTCATCTTTTCTATAAAGTCAGTCAAACTTAAAAAAGTTTGACCGGCATGGATTCTAGGAATTGAAGCTTTCAGGGACAGAGGGAGTATAAAACATCCGACTCCAGAAACTTTTCACGGGAGAACGAAAAGATGCAATCCGCATTTCAAGGCTTTCAAATGCTCTGTTTCTTGCATCTAGCATTATACCAGAAGTTGGTAGTAGTGATGATAAGGATCAGCTAGTATTACAAGGTACGCTCGCCGTAGGTACCTTGTCCTGCAGCTTGGCGGTGGGTTCCGGCGTGGGGTTCCTGGACTCGAGCAGCTCCACCAGGCCATGGATCTCCGACCGCTTGGCGGACGTCATCCCGAATATCCCTCGGTTGGCGCCTTCCAGCGCTCCGTACAGCGCCGCCTTGACGTCGCCAGCACTCCCGTACACAGCCGCTGGCGCCTGAGGCAAGCTGCTCTGCTCGGGCGGCACGGCCCTCACCGATCCCCGGGCCCGGCGCCGGTGCCGTGGGGGGAGCAGTAGTGCGCAATGCGAGGGGGCGCCGCCCCGCCCGCTCGTCGTCGCGGTAGCGCGGCGGCACTGCGCCGGAGTGAAGAGAACGGTGGCCGCCATGGCCAGCCGCCTGGCCGCCCGGCTCGGCTGGCTAGAGAGCGTGCGCACGGCGGTCGCAGGGCGGCCTCAGCTCCATGCTCCTGCTGCTTCGCTACGCTCGCGCGCGCGACCCTGCGGAGAGGCCCTGCTTCGGCTTCGGAGGCGTTTTGTTAATACGTGGGGTGGGAGGTGGCCGGCGCTCTCTTGGCTGCAAAAACTCTGGCCGCATGACCACATCTACGAGGATAACGTTGACGCCGCGCTAGCAATTGCCTATCACACGCTTGCCCTTCAGCACTAGCACTGCTCTTCTTGACTTCTTGCCCTCCATCCTCCACAGCAAGACATCAATCGGCACGTGAACCTGGTTACTCGGTCACTCGCTAGCTCGGATCTTGAGCCTGCGATCGCGGGAGACGTGCGAGGCTGCGACCGACCGATTCGAGTACAGGTGCACCCGTGGAACACGCACAGCACGGAGACGGAGAGGTCTCCTGAATAAACAAGGGCGAGGCAGTGCACGTAACGTGGGCTGCTACCTGAGACAGACAACATGCCCACGTGCAGTTAATGAGAGTTTGATATAAGAAAACTATCCTGATGCTAGTTGAATCTCAGTCACGATTCAGCCGCTGCGGATTCAAATTCGGGGATGAAAGCGAGTCGGCAACGCACTCCATCCAACATTTCGGATCTTTCTTTAAGCTTCGATTTGATACAGCTGGGTATTTCAAAGAACAATAGCTTTACCCACAAAGCATGCAGACTTGGATACCAATAACCACGAACCACCTGATACAACATTAACAAATGTCGGGATACACAAACTGTCCAAGTGAATGTACAAACAAGCGGTGACAACCGCAGGAGGCTGGCGCAGACCAACAATCTGGTGATATTTGATTCGTGGAGATTATACAATTAGATGGTCCCATGCAGCAGCACCTGTACCCCCCCCTTTTTATCTTACAACACCAAAAGAATGGATCAAAATTCATAACACATGACAACAGGATGATAATTACAAGAAATCAAAAAACAAAACCCACATGAGGGGGAAAAAGAAGGAAATTCCAGGTAAGAGGCTACGCCAATGATTGAAAGATCTAAGCTCACCGGCGCCGCCTGGAGACTACAGGAGAACTTGTACCAGTCTGCTGCCTTCTAAAACTAGGCGACGACGTTTGAGCGGGGGCGTGCTGTGGTACTTGTGCTTGGTAAGAAGAATATGCAGCAGGCTTTGAGCCTGCTGGCGCAGCTGTAGATTGAAGGGTTGACTCCATGAAGCAGGCTATGTTCAATCGAGTCCTCTCCAACTCCCCTTGCAGCAAATCACTACTGTACTGTTGAGCAAGCACCTGGAAAGAAAATTACATTTGTTTCAGTTGTGAAAAATAGCAAAACTGAAACTTTCGCAAGACAGCAGAAAACTCTGCTTTCACAAAATTGATGTCACACTGCACTGACAGATGTGTTTTTCATCTATCATCAATTTGAAAATCCATAAGTAGAATATTTCTGTGCACTTACAAGCAAATCATCAGGTGATACCGATGATTGTCTATCATCTGATGCTGCATCTTCACTGCCACGGGTTGGTCGACGTTGGTGTCCAGGATTTTCCATGGCTTCTGCAACACTTTCACAGGCCTTTTCCAACAAATTCTCTTGTAAGGATTTCATAGCCTGTTGCGCCTCGGGTGAGAAGTATGTGTGTAGTACAGCCTCAAAATACTCAAGCTGCACGAATATAACACAAAAGGTGGTAAACCAAGCAGAGCACTTGAGCCGTTAGCCCTTAGCATAGTTATGAATTGAGAAGAATCTAGTGGCAAATAAAAATAACAAACATTTACCTCAAGCATGAGTTGACAAAAACCATTAGCATCCAACAATCTAATATCTTTGGTCTTATTCTCATGAAAAACACTAAGAAAGATGTCAACCAAACCCTCAACCAAAATTTTCATTGTCTTCTCCAACAAAGGCCGAGCACCAGAGTATACCTGAAAGTAAAAAAGTGAGATTTGCATCTACTCTTGTCAAATATAGACATGAGGATACATAGTCAAATTGTACTCGAAAGACAAACAATGCTGACGACATAATAAGATATATGTAACAATCAGAAACGAAATACATGCAGCAATAGGATGGCCATTCCCAAAATGAGCAGTATAGGAGGCTGGGACTTTCATTAGCATTTCTTTATCTAAGTAATGAATAACTCAAACAACCTTTGAAAGAATGCTACAGTATATTCTTATTACGCACAATATTCCATATATTAGAAGGTGAAAAACACATAAATAACATAGCTTTCCAGATACCCATCCTAAGAGTAAAATTTGTGAGTTGTCACCAACCAGATGGACAAACACTGTACCCAGTACTATGTGTCACACTGACTTGTGCTAGTTCTTGCCACAAAAATACAAACATTTCAGCTACTTCACTTAGCATCAGGGCCTTTTGCTGATGCAAATATGAATACAACAGTATTGACATAGAACCTGTGGGCCCAAAGATCACACCAAAATTCCAGTAAAGTGTTCTTATGCCAATTTCAAGCATTTTAGGAAAGACAATGATGTCATGACAAGGTTTAATAAATAGTCAAAATAAGAAAATAAATTGATGAAAACCTCTGCATGTACTGCTACAAGGATGTGCAGTAAGTCAAGAGTTGCATCTCGAATGCCCTGCAAGGACAAAGCAATAACATTGATGAGATTGTAGTTTCACAAGATAACAAGAGACATTGGTACAACAACAAACACAAGGATGCCCAATCCATTTCCAAAAATGTACCCAAAAGCCAGTCACAGTTGTAATCCACAACATATTCTGGATGTAACTGCTCTTGCAGTAAATAGCAAGATGTTACAAAGTTTGAACTAAATCTCATGATGGAGATTCGAGATCCATCATACCTTTCATTGTTTCAATTTTTTGGAACACATACAGTGCGACAACATAAATGAATTTTGTGTTTTAAATTTATGCTACATACCTTTACCATTGGTGCTGCACCCCAATAAATCCCAGAATCCAAAAGATAACTTTGTGCAGCACTTCTGATCACGTTTGACTAATCAAAGAACAACAAAATATCAGGATGAGTAAAGCAAAGGTAAACACCATAATGTGCAAAAAGTTAAAAATGTTGACATTCAAGAAAACATTTCTCTAGCATCAAGTAGCGCCTATGAAATTTCATAACACTTCAGATTTACAGTTGTCCCTAGCATTCACAAGATCAGTGAAACTTCCTAGCGCTTTCATTAAGTGCTATGGGCCTCTGTGACAACTATTCTAAACTGCTATTTGCAGTTGTCCAAGGCACAAAACAATATGATATAACAATATACCAAAGCAAACAAAATAGCCCCAGTATTTATCACAATAACTGGAACTTGCTGTGCTCTTACAAAAAGTAAAGCAATTGTGAAGCTACACTAAAACAAAGTTTATTAGTTCTCCCAGTTCATTAAGTTGCTTTGTGTGCTTCAGTAAGTTTTCAGAAGTTTGAGGAATGGCTGAAAGAAAGATACTGGGGTTATAATATATATGACGTGATCAATTTTGCTAAATCATGCGTTCGGTGGTTAATCAACACTATGTCATGAGTTATGTATCATACCTTTGCAAAAGTATATTGGTCCAGGGCTTTCTCTTCAAGTGCAGAGAAAGAAGTCATCAGATCTCGCATGTCAGAACTTCGCTCATCATTATTCCTGTGACAAAATTTTCATTGAATAGATTAGACATACCTTGAGAACAGCTTCTATAATGAGTACATACTTTCCCACACACAGGGAAAGAGGGGGCGAAGACTTCATGAATGCTATCAGGTACCTGACTGGAGACCAAATGTGTCTATATTTGTTGTACAGTTCTTCTGAAAGTTCAGCTTTACAATACCCAATGTTACTCAAAACAACCAGCAGCTTTTTGTGCAAATCTCCATCTGTGTTAGCAGATGTTTCTCTTGTACCATTTATGTATCCATTTTGGACATAATTGTTTTCTTTGTTTGGTCTGTTCTCAGTTAGTTCGCCTCCAAACCTCTCCAGATAACCTGAAACAATTACAAAGATTTTCAGAGACCATAACTAGATAATGATGCTAAAAAGGTTCCTCTACCTACTTCTTAGAGAAATTCGTACCAGCAAAATCCAGAAAGGAATTCAAAAATGCAAGTCTGACAGACTCATTAATTTCCTGAAGCGGTTGAGAAATGTCAAATGACTTCGCAGTCTCGCTCATCAGATTAAGAATCATACTGAAATAAACAAACACAGATTAGGGACCTGTTTAGCACTACCAAAAATGAAGGCAGGAAAGTACTTGCCATCCCCAAATTTTGCAGCGTGGGGATAGAGAGAGAGGGGGGAGGGGGGGATGGGGCTTAGAACTTAGAATATACTGAACATAGAGCCTGGAGACTGATGTGCCATCACTTTAGAAGGTTGTTTCTCAAGACAAATTTCAGATTTTGCAGAGCAAGAGACAAGAGACACAAACCTTGAAATTCAGATGAAAGGATTCATTCATAGGTAAGACAGGATAACCAGAAACATGTAGCACAAAAGGCACAAACCTAAAGGTTATTAATGGCAAAAGCTTATGCTTGATCGTTACAACAATTAATGCTAGACTTCTGTAGCAATAAAATTTATACAACACAGTACGGCAAATTCCTTCGTGAATCCTGACACTGTAAGAACTATGCCAAAAAGGAATACTGCTTAAGTGCAACAAAAGCAATAGTGATCTATTAGCAAATACTCCCTCCGTTCCAAATTATAAGACGTTTTGGTTTTTTAGATACATTGCTCTTACTATGTATCTAGACATGGTGCATTCTAAGTGCATAGTGAAAGCTATGAATCTAGAAAAGCTAAAACGTCTTATAATTTGGAATGGAGGGAGTATATTAAAAAAGATGGCCAATTGCTAAGTAACAATGCAACAAAACAACTTTCACAGGGCTTTGGAAATAATGCAGCATAAGAAACTGCAAAAAGATGCAATACTACATAGAAATAAAGCAGTCTTACGTATCAATCCGGTCCATTGCTGAAATTGTTATGTCACGGAACTCCAGGGGCATGCATGAAATTGCATACGGAGACTTGTTTCTCTCAAGGGTGGATAAAGTAACCCAAGTCTCATCTTTTGATATCTCCTTAGTTGTTGCCCGCATCCATGAACAAAGCCGTAGAATGTAAAGCTTTGTCATTTCAAAATGAAGGGTGCGCAACATTTTTACTGGCATAATTGTTAACACATTCAGGATACAAGACGAATTTTGCAGATTTGGGAAAAGCTCTAATTAAGAGGCCATACCAGCAGTTGGAGACGAATCCTTCCCTTCAAGAGTCTGACAAGCCTTAGCTATTTCTTTTATAGTGTCACTCATGTATGGACAAAGAATGTTGCATTCCTCGAAATCACGGAAGGTACTCTGAACCTGTTGTTGTCAAAGCAAATGTTTACTGCTAACAATCACGTTTGATGTTAAAATTCCAAACAACACACTAATTGCACCTTAGTGTCAAAAGCCGATATAGTACCCCGAACCATACTAGCAACTTCATCGAGAGTGTGGTTTGTGTACTTTACTTCTCCACCTTTGTCATCGTTCTTATTTGCAGCCGGCTTTGCATTCATGTCAGAATCAGAAACTACATTACCAGAAGCTGCCTGAAAATAAATACTACATATAATTAGCAAATCCATGTAAATCTCTCTTTTCAAAACAAAAATAAGTACAAGAAGGATCATTCTCATCTTCACGATGAGTAAAGCAGGCATAATATTCAGACAGGTATTATCAGAAATACCCTTTAATTTCAGTTTACTATTGCACAACCATAGGGGTGGAAGAGTTTATAGGTTTCTGCGGTTCAGCAGAGCTATATGCTTGTGAGAAAAACTTATTAGTGTCGCAAACCATATAGTTACACTGTCAACTGTTTACATTTTTCTTGTAAATGGTAATGCAACTGGTAAGGTTCTTACCTTGGCAAATTTTCCACTGAAAACAGATAAAGTTAATCTCCAGAAAGCTGGAACATGCTGGATAAGTACAGAAGTTAGCCTACGAATGTAGGTGGCCCTTAAACTATCAGCTTCCTCAGCCATAAAGTTTGTTGACAACTGATCAGCTCGAGGAGAATCACCAATGGCAGAATCAACTTCCAGCTAAACAAAAAGATCTACATTAACATAGGGAAGACACAAAATAGCATGTAAATATGATATGCTGAACTACAGAACATATGCTCACAGATTTATTTGAATCTTGTTGCAGCTGCCTCCACTTTGAATCAGAAAGCAGTTTTTCACGAATTTTATTTTGCAAAACTTCCATTCTCGATTCATGATCTTGAGTACACTTTTCAAACAATCCATGAATCCTGCTATTCTGATAGGAAATATTATGGTATAAGTAAAAAGATAATACAAACAGACGTCACAGAATTGAAAAGCTCAGTTAGATTACAGCACACATATTTAGATTAAAATTCAACCTGAATATTTAGATAATGCCACACTGGATCTGTTTCAGGTTCCAACTCCAACAGTAGACGAACAATGTTCTCAAGCTGAATGGTAAAGAACAAAATCAGTGAGCAAACAGAACAAAAACATCAGATAACTTCAATCTTAAAATAGAGTTAAATAGTTAAGTACTAGGAAATCAAGTAGTCCATTTTAAACAAGCAGTGTCATATAATCATCTGCTAACTGTCCTCTATTATGCTTTCCCTATCTGGTAATGTTCAATAATACATAAACTTAAACTTGCAGGCTTCCATTTTTCTCTGTCAACAAAAGTAGGTAATTTCTAAATGTCTCTAAAGATAGATACCATAGCCATGTTCCACTAACCTCAGCAAGGTCAAGATGAGGATCCTCCATGGACTTATAAAGCATGCCCCTGAATTCTTGCATCACCTTTTCGACCTCTTCGAGTACACGTTTTAGTATCCCCACCTGCAGGTTGTTCAATATAACAACATATAGTAAACATACTGAATGCAGTAGATCTATTGTTGTGCCAATATAGTGCCTAACAATGAACGATGGGGCCACAAAACAGTGGAGAAATTTGCACGTGCTATACTTCAGCATGGAATCAGACATAATTTTCTACAGCAAAAAGATACCAAAATCAAACGGTCAAGTGGTCCAAACACAAACAAGTCAGTTCAGAGGATTAAGTATTCATGAGTTACTAGATCGTTAAACCTAGCATTTCCAAGAGATTTGCATGAATCTGCCATGCTCAGTGATTATTGGTTACTTACAGGTAAGGGTGGAGACCATTATTTGAGAAGATACATATGTACGGCATTGTATAAAATGGTCAATATAGAATTTAACAAAAATCTGGAACACACTATTAACCTAATTTCATTGAGTGCATGAGCTGGACAATGCATGCACAATATCTTGTCAGCTGCACGATACATCATACCATACAGTCATTCCTTCATGCATGCTTCACCACCCAATTGGATAACATATACAGATAAAACAAAATAGGAAGTTGCCATACATGGGAAGGAAGAACAATTGACTTTGCTTTTTGGTACTCTCTGACAGCAAGATCATATTCTCCTTTTCTAATGTTCCCGCGGATTGCACTTGGTAGGTTAAATAGTGTCCGGAATCTTTGAAGCATTCCCTGAACAGATCTGATTTTTTCAGCTTGGGCCTGTACCAGAAGTTAAGAATTTAGTGCACTCAAGAAGGAATGTTGAAGCAATAGCAATAGTTCTAGAGAAAGCTCAGTTTGTATACCTGCCTCTCAAATAGAGGCTCAAATGCCCGATTTGCCACACCACTAATTTTTTGTGTCACTGAATACAAGTGAGCAGTACCTGCACCTTCAGGATCTTCCTCTATCTGTCTCAATTTCGACTCAATGTCTGCAAAAAACTGTGTATATTACAAGGAGATGCAAAACATTGTCCAGAAACTCAGGATCATGAACATTTATCTGCAATATGGGTGTATCTAATAACTACATATATACCATCTATTGTAGTTTTGCACGAGACAAAACAATCAAAGTTCTCCTTGACTAACTGTTTTTTCTGCTGTGTTCGCCCTTTGAGATCAGTTTTCAAGGTGAGAGCACCAGCCTCTAAGTCAGCGGCGCTTGTGTCTTTGTGGACCCACGAAAGGAAAACTTTGGGATCAAAATTTGGAGACGAATAGATAACTTTGTCTGCAGAAGTGCAAAAATAGACCTCTTAATAAGCATGAATCAAATGCAAGAAGAATTCCAGTAAAACCATCAGGCCTACCTCGCATACTGGGGTCCAAACCTTGAGACTTCTCCCTTGAAATAGGAGAACTTACTGAAGCATCAGTGATCAATCGCAGGGATTTATGATCCATGACACTGGTAAGGTAATAAAGCATCAATGATCAATTGCAGGGATTTATTATCCATGACACTGGTAAGGTAATAAATATTACCCAATGATGGAAGGGAAATGAGCATGCGATGAGGATAACCTTAACTTGGCTCTATTAAATGAAATTAATTATTTATTCTAGGGCACAAAGTAATACACGATGCAACACTGCCAGATTGTACAAGATCAATACTTTCTGTGTCCAAGTATATCATACAAAAGAATATGCTTATTTCTTTGATAAGGCTCAGCAGAATGTTTTAAAAGGTACATGGAATAAATTAGCTTTTAAGTTCTATGGACAATCTTTTACGCCCCACTTCTAGCTTCAGTTTCTCTTACTAAAAGCTAAACAGAGACCAAACAGCTGGCTTCTCCTATTGGTTTTTAGAGAACCTGAGGCTGCCACCAAGAAAGAAGTTAAGAGTTTTTCCTTCCTAGCTTTTGTCTAGCTTTCCCTCTGTTGCCCACCCACCAACCTACTGGGCTTCTCCCACAAAACAGTTTGGAGTGGCATCCAATAAGAAGCTAGCATCTCCCAACCTAAGAGAAGCAAAATCCAAAAGCAGAAAAACTGGACCACTGCCAAACATGGATAGACAGCCACAATCCAAATAATAAGCAATGAGAAAGAGATGCTAGACCAGCATACAACATGATGCTGAAGAACTTGAATGGTGAGGGATCTCCGATAGAGGGAAAAGGTAAGCTAATAAAATGGAAGGAAAAAGATGCAACTTATGCTAAATGATGGACTAACAGGTGAGAGTAGTGCACGACAACTAGACAAGGAGTGTATTTTCTTTACAAAATGTTTCTTAAATGGTAAATAATGCATATACTGATCAAAAGCTTGATGATATAGATAGTTACCCAAGGCCCAATGGATCCAAAACCTCAACTCCTTTTGGTAAAGTCTGTACAGTTGTGAGGGCCTTTCGAGCAGCGGCTGCTGCTGCTGCTGCTTTCTGATCAAGTTCTTGAATGTTAGGAGCCACCTTTGCTTCACGCATTTCTCGAACCCTGCGAGCAAGCTTGAGTGGAGCAAAGGAAGGCAGTGACTAGGCAATTTTAGCATTAGTATGAAAATGCAAAGGTGCAAGATAGGAGGCTAAATAACATATCATTTTTCCAAGTATTTGGCGACCATTATATGGTGAATGCTGATATACAACATCACAATACTAACAATTAACAAAATATGCAAAGTTGACGAAAAATTGAGAAAGACAGAATTCAGAGAAGTAAGGAGAATATGTGGGTGAGAAATCCCAATGGACCATTGTATATCATTATATTAGTCATGGGAATATGAAGTTAGAAAAAAAAACAAAGGTGTGATTTATTCCTTGTTCAGAAATTTGTAAACCTAAATTAAACAGTAATGCACAGTATCATAGCTGCAGGTAGGCCATAGCAACTTAAAACACTGGTTATAGTTCCATTAATTAACTGATCTCACATTGGTATAGAGTATAGACTCGTGTGGTTACACCAAGACAGCATTAGTCCATGCTGGTAGCCAGTTTCTAGCATTTATCTATCGGTATAAGTTCCCCATGCCAAACAGGCAGGACTACTCAGCAGTGCCACAACTGAACCAACTCACCAGGCACACTAGGTATCACAATTCGCAATATAGTTAACCACAGTACCATGAATTGAAATGCTGCACACGATCACAAGACAAGCTAAATTTCGGTGATCAAGGACAATCCCAGCCTGCTAAGCAGACGAAATTGGCACGATCATCCAACCGCGCTATCTCGAGAAGGGGCCTAAGCTAGCACGGCAACCACCGCAGCCCGAGATCGAGATCTCGGTGACCTCTCGCACGGCCATACCTCTGCCTCGTCGACGCGCTTCCAGCTCCTGGGCTCCTCATCGTCGAAGTCCCCGTCGTCCCGTGACGCGGCCCTCCGCGCCCCGGCGCGCCCACCCCCGCCCCCGCCCCCGCGGGGCGGCGGCGGGCCACGGGCGCGGGGGTTGTCGTCCTCGTCGCCGGAGGAGATGGAGAGCAGCTCGACCTCCGAGTCGTCGTCCTCGTCGCCGCCGCGGCTGGGCTGGCGCGCCTTCGCTGCGGCGCCGCCCCCGGCCCTGGCGTTGCCGCCGCGGGCGTTGGGGGCGGGTGGGCGGACGAGGTTGACGACGGGCTTGTTGGCGGCGGGCGGGCGCTGGTGGCTGAGGTCCCGCGCCGCCTGCTCCTGCAGCGCCATCTGGAGGAGCTCGTCCTCGTCGACGTCGCTGTCGCTCGCCATGGCCTCGGGGCGCCGGGCCTCGGATCTGGGGCGGGAGGGAGGTGAAGGGAAGGAGAGAGAGCGCGTGTGCGTGTGTTTGATGAAGAGAGAGAAATTTCGGTCTGGACTTGCGATTTTGATGGTCTTGATTGATGAATCTGCGTGGATCGGAGTGGGAATGTGGGGATGGTCCGGCTGGACCCAAAGGCTCGCTCAGCGGCTGCTTGCCGAGCGAGAAGACTTGAGAGGGCGTTTGCCTGTTTGTGAAGTGTATGGGTTGGCACAGCTACTTGGGAGGTGTCAGGCTGTCAACCCACAGGCCACGGCGGATTTCTCACGGATCACAGGATTTGCAGACCAAGCATCTCATGCTTGGGCGATCGTTCGCTTGATTTGAAGCGCTATTGCGTTTAACCAATGAACGGCTGCTTAGTTTAAGAAGTATAAGAAGCTAGAAAAAAATTAGAGAGAAATATACTTTGCATATATGTCTTATACAAGATACATATACGAGGGAATTTTAGTTAAACTTACTGTTTTTATATTTTGGGTGCATTTGCAGTTTTGCACTCTCTCCTCACAACTCACCGTCCTTGGCCGCCGGCTGACGGGAATGTCCCCGTTCTGCTCTGCGTTGCACGAAAGAAGGGTGAAAAAATACATGTTGTAAGCTCATATTTCAAATATTTCAGATATTTTAGAGGTATGTTGCAAGCATTTCATATAGATGTTATAAAAGTAGATCAGGATGTTGTGGATGTTGCAATGGTTGTACATGTATATTGCAAGAGTATGTCTCTAATGTTTCATCTGTCTTTTTAGACATATGTTGTAAGCGTGTTTATTTGGATGTTGTTATGTTTTCACACATATGTTGAAAGTATTTTATCTGAATGTTGTGTATGTTTGCAATGATTTTCAAGTGTTTTTAAATATTTTTGTAAATGTTTCAGATATATGTTTCAAGTGTTGCATCTAAATATTTCAAAGTAGATGGGTATTGTACATGGGATGCGCGTGTGAAGCAAAACAGGGCACGATCGGTCCCCGCGCGAGCGATGTTCGGTGGCACGGGCCCCGCGTGGCCGCTCGAGACGCAGGCGTGGGCGAGCAACGTCTGGCCGACGCGGGCGTCCGTCTGCACGTCTGAGCACTAGCGGTGCTGTTCCAATTACTACATTTATTTATACTCAAGTCGACTCAATTTCTGCATTATAAATTTAATGCCCAAGAAAATTGTCAAAATACAAATAGTTTCTTATTCTAGAAAACTGAGGGATAAACAAATTTCATATATGCTTTTTGCTATTGCCTTGGTTATTGACTCCTAGCTTTTTTTCCCACGATGTTGGTTCGTTGGCCATGTGTCCGTCTTGTTTTAACTTGGTGTCTTTGTTCTTCTTTTCTCTATCCTCTGTCTTCTTACTCTTAATTCTTGCTTCCACGAAAGGATGGTGAAACTTAGAGCCTGTTTGGTTGCTTGGATGACCTGCGACAATTTACGCATTGATTTTGAGTGTCTAGTGACCAAGATTTATTGTTTGACACTCATTTGCCTACCAAGACTGCAACCAAACAGGTCCGTAGAGCATCTCCAAAAATCTTTCTTAGAGTCTTTAAATCATCATTTGGAAAGTCATTTCAACATAAATCTCTCTATATCTTTTCATCTTCCAACAGTTTTTATATATCTTATGGGCACTCTAGAGAGTAAATCTCGTTCTTCATTTTTTGCCAGTGAGAAATCTGAAATAGAGGATGATAATATTTAATGTTTTGATTAAAGAAGTTGGTGTTTTTTATAAATAAGGAAGGATATAGATAGACATTTGAAGTTGTTCTTAAGTGCTACACAACACAATGGGCTAGTAAGGTGAGGCTTTCTTGTTTGATCCTGACCTTGGCGCGATACTAGTGCTACCCTTGTAGGCTCTAGCAACTAGCACACATGGCGCTCTTCGCTAAGTGGTGTAAAAGGCCAGAAGTGATGGTCCTGGTTATTGCATGCTCTTTGGACAACCTAACTGAGCGATGGTTCTAGTCAAACTTAAAAAAGTTTTACCAGCACAAATATGACATTTAAAAAAGAACAGAGCGAGTAGGCATCATTTAAAACCATTTGTTTAGAGTAAAGTGGTCTAAAGTTAGGTGGCTATAAATTTTAGACCATAAGGCCAGTCCTAATGCAAAAACGGTAGCCAGTTTCCATAGCATTAACTCTGTTGCCGACAAAAATGCTAAGGTGGCGTAGGAGTAAACGAAGAAAGATAAGAAAATGACGTGAAACTGTTTCTCACGTCTACTTGCGCTTCAAGACACAAAGAAACTGTCGTTTCCTCCAATGGACCAACCTGCTCACGCGCTTGTCGCGCAGAAGAGAGTGTGCAATTGCTCGCCGCCCGACTCGCAGTCATGTCATAGGCCGTCATCGTCCGCCAGCTCCGGTCGTCGTCGTCTGCACGCTAGATCCAGCTGAACGCGATGCTCACCATCCGTTGCTTGCCTCGCCACCGGCACAGTTGCTCGCCGTGGGCGGCTCGCAGTCGCGCCACAAGCCATCGTCGTCCACGCGCTGGCTCCTGCCCCCACGCCCCACAGCTCCTCTGTAAGGTCCAAATAGCTAGAGGGGGGTGAATAGCCTATTTAAAATTCTACAAGCTTCACTAAACAAACACGTTAGTATAAAAGATGGCTAAGCTAATACTAGCACTAGCTCAACTACACTATGCAAGCCACATATTCAATACTATTGAAGCAAGGCTATGATCTCTAATACACACTAACAAGACTAAGTCACTAAGCTACTTACTCCTATGTGATAAAGGCTATACTAGTACTAGTACAAGAAAGTAGAGAACAAGTGACTTGATTCTTATACCAACGATGTAGAGAAGTAATGCACTCGAAGAATCAATCACAATGATCAACCACAAGAGAAATCCTCAGCAAAGAGATGACACAAGATTTTTACCGAGGTTCACTTGCTTCCCGGCAAGCTACTCCTCGTTGTGGCGATGAACCCACTTGTCGGTTCGCGAGCTAATCAACTATCAAGAGTTGAGCCCTCGGCGGGCGCCGCACAACCGCACACAAGATGGGGATCCTCCAAGCCACGAGCTCCACTAGAGTATCCAATTTACGAATTCCCACGGGGAAGGATCAAGAACCCCTTACAACACTTGATGAGGGCTCCAACAATCTCCAATTGCGAGCTCAATCACCTCCGCTGCTCCAAGCCGTCTACCGTGTCGGAAAACATGGAAGAGTAACAAGAAATCCACAGCAACTCGAAGATCAAGTGCCTCTAGAATGCAACTCTCAAACAATGCACTTGAATCTCACTCAATCTCACTCAAGATGTGCAACCAAGCAAAGAGATGAGTGGAGGGGTTGTTCTCTAGCTCAAAGGATGTCTCTAGGTCTCAAAATGTGCAAGAGTTACCCTCAAACCCCGTACACCCTCTATTTATAATGAAGGGGGTACGCAGCTAGCCGTTACGAATGACGCAGCGAAAATCGCGCTGACCGGACGCTCCGGTCAGGGTCACTACACGACAGCAAGAAACAGTGCGCGTCAGAACTAGCCGTTGCCGTGACCGGACGCGCTCAACCGTTTGACCGGACGCGACAGTGCCAGCGTCCGGTCGCGTTCCAGTAAGCTCCCGTCGAGACCGGACGCGTCCGATCACACGTGACCGGACGCGCCGTGCGTCCGATCGACACTCCGCTGCTCTCTGCCCCTCTGGACGCCTGACCGGACGCTCCGGTTCCGTGAGGGACCGGACGCGCCGGTCGCGTGCTCTACTTCTGTGCACAGGTGAACTGACCGGACGCGCTGGTCAGGCCAGACCAGCGTCCGGTCACAAACCCTAGTGCCCGCGCCACGTTGAACTGACCGGACGCATCCGGTCAAACCGAGACCGCGTCCGGTGTAGCGTCTGGTCACCACAGTGACCGTCGTTCGCCTCCGTTTCTTTTCTGACTTCCGGCGCAGTAGAAAATAGGCGTTTCATTTCCTCAAAAACGCCTGAATCCCGCGCTCGCACGCTCGGCGGGAGGGAGAGCGAACCACATACTACCGTTCAAACACCACCGCCTTCGCAAATGTGTCAACACCATCATGTGTAAAACACCATGTGCATGTATGTTAGCATTTTCACAAACATTTTTCAAGGCGTTAAGTTAGCTCTCTACTAGATCCTAATGCATATGCTCAAGACAATGATCTAGTGGCACTTGATTTCCGAGCTAACCGTGATTGCCCCTCTTGATAGTCGGCTATGTATCCTAAACCCGGTCAATCACTTCTCTACTCATCTTAGACCGGCAAAAGAAAAACCCTATGGTTATACCTTTGCCTTGCGCTCCTAGATCCTTCTCTTCCACTTGATCATCATGTCCATCATTTTATGTCCATGCACCATCTTTTTATGATCTTGTGGCCACCACTCCTTGCCACGTACACCTTCATCACATGTGTTGCTTATGCCTAACTCAAAACACTTAACACATGGCATTAGCAACTTGGTGTCATTAATTACCAAAACTAAACTTGGGCTTTCATCCTCCCATGGTGGGCGGCCGCACCGCCCGCCCTCACCGCAAGCTGCGCCACGCAGCCTCGCATCTGAGCATGGCGCCGGTGAAGATGGAGCAAGAGAGAGAAATGAGAGGATATGGGAGCGGATGTGGATTGGAGAAGAAAAACGCTGGCCCCACGTGGATAATTTTTGCAATGAGGACTATGATTTCCTAAATTAGTTTCTAACTGACGTGACAAGTATGGAAACTACTAGCTGGTTTTAGGTTGACATTGACCTAAGCTCCAACCAAGCTAGAAAGTACTATTTAGAGGAACCTACAAATTTGTCAGCAGTGACATTTTTATAAACAAAAATTTAAATGCTATAATAAATACTCCTTGCTGACCCAGACAATAATCACAGCAGTGACATTTTTATAAACAAAAATTTAAATGCTATAATAAATACTCCTTGCTGACCTAGACAATAATCGCCAGACCGAAGGTATTATTATTACATTCAATTCACACGCATTTGGCTCAAAAGAATTTTCACATCCTTTGTTTAGTTCCTCCTCAAAAGTTTACGCCCTCCCATCGAATGTTTGACACATGCATAAAGTATTAAATATAGACTAAGAAAATAACTAATTGAACAGATTGCGACTACTTTGCGAGACGAATCTTTTAAGCCTAATTAGTCTATGATTTGACAATAAGTGCTACAGTACATACATATGCTAATGACAGATTAATTAGACTTAATAAATTCGTCTCGCAGTTTAGTAATGGATTCTGTAATTTGTTTTTTATTAGTATATCCAAATATAACACCACAAATTTAGGCTATCCGCACTCGTCATACTCTATATTCATCATCTAAAAGGAATATTCCGTCCTGGTCATCGAGATTCTCTCCTCTGTACTACTTTCTTCCGCACCCATCCATCCTATATATTCATCATCTATCCACTATTTGGGCCCGCTTGTCAGCTTTTTTTAATAAAACCCCCCACCGCCCGGGGCTCCTCTCTCTCTCCCTCGCGTCCTCCTCCTCCTTCTCTGTCTCCTCCTCTGGTCCAGCGACGCCGCCGCCCCCCGCCACCTCGTCCCCCCGCGGCTCCCTGCTCCCTCCCGCCTGGCCTCCTCTCTCCATCCGCCGACGGTGGGCGTGGTTCCCGGGAGGCGAACGACAACTCCGGGGGCGGTGGCTCCGAGGGCGGCGGCTTGGGGGGCGGCGGCCTCCCCGCCCCGGTGGGCGTGCTGCGATGGTGAGGCCAGGCGAGGCACGCGCGAGGCCCTTGGGAGCGAGCCGACGCCCCGGCTAGGGTCGGCAAGGCTGATTCGCGAGCGGTGGCCGAACGAGCTTGTGGCGGCAGCGGCAGCGGATGGGCGCGAGGACGAGCTAGCCGGTCATCTCTCTCCTTTGTCGTCGCGTGGTGGGGCCGGGGCAGGTGGATAGCGCAGGCACGGTACCCTGCCAAATTTAGAGGACCGACCGCGCGATGTCGGATGACATGACGACATAGCGGACGCCGCTGCAGCACTTTCGTCCGCTAGCTATCCGCGCCGCGGATAGCGGACCCAGTGGAGTCAGTCTTACGCGTCGAGCTGCTTCTGCCCGGCCCAAAATCGGAAGCACCAACACCCTGTTCGTTTGGACTTATCAGCAGAATCAGCAGCCATCCAACAGTGTTTTTCTCTCACAACAAACCAGCGAATAGTACTTTCAGCGTAATAAACCAGCGAAACGAACAGGGCGCAAGCTGACACTCCCCCGACTCCCGCAGCCGTTTCATCCATCACCGTTACCAGAAACACCCATGGCATGACCGCAAGACCAGCGTAACCCGTCCCCACACGTCACCATAGATACCCGGGCGGCTTGGCCCTTGTTTAGATGCCATCCAAATTCCAAGTTTTTTCACTCTCTCTCCATCACATCAATTTTTAGCCGCTTGCATGGAGCATTAAATGTAGGTAAAAAAAATAACTAATTACACAGTTTAGTTGGAAATCACGAGATGAATCTTTTGAGCCTAGTTGGTCTACGATTGGACAATACTCCCTCCATCCCAAATTATAAGACGTTTGACTTTTTTAACACCAAGTTTGACCACTCGTCTTATTCAAAAATTTGTGCAAAATATCAATTTTTTTATCGTGGCTTGGTATATTAATAAAAGTTCTTCAAGAATGACTTAAATTTGACTATATTTGTACAAATTTTTTGAATAAGACGAATGGTCAAACTTAAGGTTAAAAAAGTCAAACGTCTTATAATTTGGGATGGAGGGAGTATTTGTCAAATAAGACAAAAGTTGTACTATTCATCAGGTTACAATTTTTTGCAATCTGAACAAGGCCTTGGTTGGAGTTGGAGTTGGAGTTGAAGCGCAGTCCCCGGAGGACCCGTCCCGACGAGTCCTTGGGCCTCCGCATCTCTGACACCCCGACCGCCTCCGTCCCGTCCCGTCGCCTCGCCGCCGGACGAGGCGACCCAGCCCCTACAAATACGCCGCCACTTTGGCCGCGTCAGCCGCCGCCACTTCCCGGATCCCGATGCCCCACGCCCAGATTCCATTCTCTTGTCGCATCGCTACCCTGTTCCCAGCTCGGGGCCTCTGACGGGGCCCGAGGCGCAGGCGCCAAACCCCCGGCCCGCCCGCCCTAGGGTTTGGGGCGGATCGATCCGGCTAGGTCTCGGCGGGAGCTGCTCCAATGGGGGATCGGGAGGAGGACGAGGAGCTCCAGATGGCGCTCCGCATGAGCCTCCAGGGCTCCCCGCCGGCGCAGCCCGAGCCCAAGCGCAGCAAGCCCCCGCCCCCCGCTGCGGAGTCGCCGGAGGCGGAGGCGCGCCGGAAGCAGCGTGAGCTCATGGCCGCCGCCGCCGAGAAGCGCCTCCGCGCCGCCGCCTCACCGGCCGCCGTCTCGGTTGCGCGGTCTTCTCCGCAGCCGGTGGTGGTGGAGCCAGCCGCCGCCCCGGAGGCCAGCAAAGAGCAGGAGGAGGAGCCGGAACAAGCTGGCGTATCTATGGAGGAAGCGAAGGAGGTGGAGGCGGAGGAGGAAGAAAAAGGGGAGGAGTTGCCTCCAGATGTCGCTGAGAATCTGTGGGCAATGGTGTTTGGGGCAGGGGTTTCAAAGGCGGTCTTGGCGCAGTGGAGTAATCAGGGCATAAGGTGAGGTTCTTTTAGTTGCTACTGTCTCTTCCGATCCTTATGCGTGTAAGCTATGCCTTGGTTTGCTTGTAGATATGGATTTTGGTGGAGGACATTGTAGTTTTCATCTAGTTGTTGGAGCTAATAAAGTAACAAGACACGACTCTGATCAGTATATTTCTGTTCCGATGAAGATGTAGTCAGTCTGCGGTCTGCCACAAGAGTGCAGTTTGCTTGTCCATACCATTTGTGTTTCTGATGGGCATGCTGATGGGTGTTGAGACCTCCTCTGTTACAATTTTCTTCACGAGGACTGAGGATTTATATTGCTTGTGAAAACTAATGGGCTGGGTGTTAGTGCTTGGTGGTGAAAGGATGATGAGGTGACAATCTAATAATCTATGGGCAGCAGTTGTTCCTTTGTAGTTTTGTGACGATGGCTAAAGGGTGTGTGTATCTGAGATTCGTTATTGGTTCTACCATTGACATGTAGGCATGCTTAACTGCACTAAAGTCTAGGTCTTATAGTGTAGACTGTTTTGACTTTTGAGTTAGAATGGGTTGAGAACAGAGCTGTTGCATGTCAATAACCACTCCCTGCATTGCTAAAGTATGAGGCACGCATATTATATAAGTATACCTGCAACCACAGGGTGCAGGCTAATAACGTAATGTCGTTACTGCTTTGCCCTTAACTGCATGGGCATTTATATAGGCTAGTACCGTAAAAAAGGCAATTTCGGTTCCTGTTTGCAGTATCTAATGGACTACTTACTCAATGTATGAGCTGCTATTAGTTTAATATTTTTATCTTGTATCACTGCAAATACACGGTGTCCGCACGAATGGAAACTGATTTTACTTCTTTGCCCTTTTTTATTGTTCTCTGCATCACAATTACTATGTGCTTAGTATCTCTTATTCTGTTAATAAAGGTGATTATGTTGGATGGTTTCCATTTTTTTCGTTAGCCTCCTTCCCTTATCTGAGTTTTCAGTATGTTGTTAGCTACTTACAATGTATGAGCTGCTATTAGTTTAAGATTCCTTCTTTGAATATGATCTTGGAGCACAAGGCCATGCTTGATAGTTCCTGACATGGTTCTTGGGCTAGCAAGCTTAAACTAACATGAGATGTTCAAGGAAACTCTGTTAGCGTTTCTGAAGACCAGAACTAGGGTTTTCAAAGTAGCATTTCTAATTTTCTGTATTTTCTTTTGGTGATATTTTATCCAAGGTATATTGAGTAAAGCGCTGTTTTATATTAATGAAGATCCTGGTACACCAATTTTAGGTTCTAAGTCAACAACACCTTTTGATAGAGTAAGTTTGTTGTATATCTAGGATTATGGTTCTGGAGCCTAGAGAGAGCAAGATATAGGGAAGTTAACCGAAGCATCTCGAATGTTGTTTGGTAACATTTAAAAACAAGGATGGCTAGCGGCCTACCATGGATTGTCTTCACAGACCAAAGAAACTGTTTGATGTGTAATATTTTGTTGTTACAGATGTTACAAGTGTTTTTGTAAAATGGCGCTTGGTGCTAATGATAGATCAAATGTAGACTCATGTCATGATCCCTGCTTAGGGAACACAAGAAGGTGCTATAATTAATTTATTTGTCATTGTGGGCTGTGGCTTGCTCTAGTCATTTACTAGAAACTTCTTCGGATTGACAAGGCCAAGTACCAAGTACCAACATTTACAATCTTGCACTATTTGTTGCATGTGCACAAAGTTGCTTGGATATAAAAACAGTGCCAAACATATTATGCTTTTCACTACAAGAACTGAAGGACAGATATTTTTCTTTGTCTTACTGTTGTTTAAAACAACTGCAGGTTTAGCTCTGACCCAGAAACAACTATGGGGCTTGTACAACATGAAGGAGGTCCTTGTGGTGTCTTAGCAACCGTGCAGGTATGTGACATTCCTTCATTTTTTTTTGACAGAGGTAAACCCTGCTTTTATAAAGCAAACAAGTATCCGATACATAGTGGCTGGGGATACCAGCTTACAACGAAAGCATAGAAACCTGAAAGCGCCGTGCATAACACCGGCCAAAACAGAGAAAAAACAAGAACACCCTGAAGATAGAAGACCCCCTGACTTGCTAACAAGCAAGCAAACGACCTTCGCAAGCTAAAAAGGTAACAGGTCCACAGGATCCAGAGAAGACTAAGCTAAAAAGGAAAAACTAATGATGCTCCTTTCTGCAACTCCACCAGCTTCAGGATAGCGCCCTCCTTCCTGGTGTTTCAAGGCCTTCGGTTCCAAAGAAGAGAGCAAAGCAAACACATAGATCAGACCACAGAACAGTTTCATTCCCCACACAGAAAATCTTTTTAGATGATCCCTTCAATCTCCATATTCTCAGTTTGCTGCCAGAAATTCTGTAGCCACTCTTTCACCTTGTTGACCATGTTTTCCAAAAACTTGACATCTCCCCCCTTCATTAGTTTGCACCATTTATACAATAAAGCAAAGATCTTATAAAAAGCCTCATTGGATGGCCCCAGAAAACGTTTTTTCTATTGCCATTTTGTTTGGGATTGTCAAATTCCCTACATCACAATAGACAAAAAAAGTTTAATCTGATAATTCTTGTCATGAAGGGCTATAAACTGATCAAAGATTTCCTGGACATGTGTAGGTGTCTTATCCCATCCTAAGGCCTCTTTGAAAACATTCCTTCATTTTCGTAAGGGTCAAATTCACCAGTGGCTCATGAAATTGTTTACCGGTGCTATCTAGGCCCCTAAACTTTTTATTGGTGCTATCTAGGTCCCTAAACTTTTAATATGGAGATCTTGGTTCTTAACTTATGAAGTGTGCCATTTGAGGTTCAAATGCTTGCCTACTCTGTCTGTAGCCTGCCTCAAGAACTGCTAAATCAGCATTAACATAGGTAGATACTTGCTAATTAAGGAGATCTGAAGCTCAAGTATCACACTTCACAAGTTAAGGTACCAAAATCTTCATTTTGTAAGCTTTCAGGGAGTAGGTACAAGTTTAAGGACCATCGGTGCATCTTACACTTTTCCTAGTTCTAACTACTTGAATGTAGTTTGTGGCATATATTGGGGGCAGAAAGCTTCCCATCCCCTGATCTTCTGCTCAGAATTTTCATTGTGCCTTAAAATGTGAACTTCTAATGTTCTGTTCTAGTTTCTGACCATGTGTTATCAATGCTATGGATTAAAATTTTAATGAAAAATGTATGTTGCTTTCATGTATTCTAGATATCATTTAAATTGATAAAATGGTAACTGCTAATATTCCCCTTCTGCCAAGTGGAAGCTGCAACACCAAAATCATTTGGCTTAACTACCTTGAAGAACGTTCACATTGGTATAATCTTTCTCTTTCAACTTCGTAGTATCATTTAGAGCCATCCTGATGAAAGAAATCCTTTTTTTTATAATCTGAAGTCCAGAAAGACATGCTTTGAGGAGATAAGGTTGGTGTATCCAATTGTTGCATCAATTTTTTTTTAAACTAAGATAGCTTATCAAATATATACCCTTTTGTATGCATGAAGTCCCCATCTGATTTTAAAGTTTCTTGGTTTTTCAATAATCTAACTATCTAATTCATTGCTTGTTGCTAAATTCCTTTTGCTCTCTGCAAGCTTGACATTTCTGATGGTAGCTTATAATTGGTTTGCAGGCTTATGTCCTTAAATATCTTCTGTTTTTTCCTGATGACTTGAGTAATCCAGAGTTCAGTAACCCGCTGTATACTCTGGGACAAAGACGTTTTTATCAGAGTTCTTTTGCTGCAGGGGATGATTTTTCGTCCCTGACTGATGATAGAAAGACAAGGTGGTTTCTCGTTCCTTACAAATGGTGCTGATTTCAGTATTTTAATGTCATTATTTATTTGTTCAGTGTTTTGTACGAGCCACTATTCTTATGGAATGCTAAAATATTGGCATTTTGGATTCAATGAATGCACACAATTTTTGAATTATTACTCTACAGAAACCCTATACATGTATTTGTTGGAGAGACCAAATGATTCCATATCTGTTTTGTGTCATATAATAATATATTAATATTATACACTCCATAGGATATACATTAATGTACACTTGATATTTTTCTTTAAGCTAAATAACTGTCACTGATGATGTTCTTTGTAGAGCATTGGTTCATGCTATGGTGGAGATTCTTTTTTTATGTGGAACTGGGAAAAGAGCTGTTGTAGCATCTGTTGCACGTGCCAATCGTGGAGTAAGTGGATGTGGTGGTGATCAGTTGATTATAAGCTTTGATTATTTGGATGTGGCTAATGCTCTTATGAAACTTATTGCAGAAAATCGATGCAGTTTTCGAAGATCTTTCTATCGAATCAGCAATGGATCTGCAGAAAGTTCTTAGAATAAGTACATTTACTTCAAGGAAGGATGCATTCAACACCCTTGTGGCTAACATTCCTTTGTTTGAAAGTCGACTGGGAGCCATGCTATTTCTTATCTCTGCTTTGCTTTCACGAGGATTGGTATGTATTTATCAGTACTTAAGTTCTCAACTTGCTTTCATGAGGATTGTCCCCTCTTGACCCAATCTCATGTTCTAATCGAAAACAAAGTTTTTCAATCTTAAGTTCTAGTGGAAAACAAAGTTTTCATTTGTTAAGTGCCCATCAACCTGTTTGTTGAACCATGTCAACATTATCTTCATTTTCTGACCATGTATAATTGTCCTCTAAGTACAGGAAGATATCCAAGCAGACAGGGATGATCCAAGCCAGCCATTGGTCACTGCTCCATTTGGCCATGCTTCACAGGTATAGATATCATTGTCATAAACATACTCAGCTGTCCCAAAACATTAGGCTGCACATATTTCAAAATTCAAACTTTGTTATCTTATGACATCAAATAGGTATACTATGAAAATATAATTAATGAAGAATCTAATGATACTTATTGTTTTATTATATAAATTTGGTCAAACTAGAGATGCTTTGACTCTTCATGAAAGTTGGAATGACTAAAATTTGAGATGGAGGGAGTAAAAGAGAAATCCGCGGTCAAAATGTGACCTTGAAGACCGCATAAAGTCAAACTGCACCTTATGTTTTGAGATGGAGTATTTTCTTTAGCAGATGTGACATAGACATGACATGTCATAGCAGTTAATAATGTGGCTTCTCTTGGATATCAACAACAACAACAACAACAACAACAACAACATAGCCTTTTGTCCCAAGCAAGTTGGGGTAGGCTAGAGATGAAACCCAAAAGAGACGAGAAAACAGGGAGACACATAAAGGGACAAAAATGGCACGAGACAAAAAGAGGTCACGGTTCAGGCACGTTGATTGCCAATCTCCAAGCGCTCCTATCCATAGCTAAATCCTTGGGGATATTCCACTCTTTAAGATCTCTCTTAACGGACTCGTCCCACGTTAGTTTAGGTCGATATGGATATGTCAATATTAAATGTCATAACAGATATAAGATACTATTTGCCAGTACTATGTATATTAAAATATAGTAACATTTTATTCTCTATTTATTTTCCACATTGTTCATCATTATTAATACAATTCTGGTCAAATAAGATATAGCGATTTAATTTTCTTTTCAGGAAATTGTGAATTTATTACTCTGTGGAGAGGCTGTTCCAAATGTATTTGATGGCAAGATGGACCTTGGTGGTGGCATGTCCTTGAAGGGCATACCAAACAGTGTTGAAGTTGGTTTTCTTACCCTCCTGGAATCACTAAATCTCTGTAAGGTTGGTCAGTACTTGAAGTGCCCAAAGTGGCCAATATGGGTTGTGGGAAGTGAAAGTCACTACACTGTCCTTTTCGCCCTGAACCCCAACGTTCAAGAGGAGAATGAGCTGGAAGAGCACGAATCAAAAATAAGAAGGGCTTTCGATGCCCAAGATCAAAGTGGAGGTGGAGGCTTTATCAGCGTTGAGGGCTTCCAACAAGTCCTCAGGGATACTGACATAAATTTTCCTTCGGATAAACTCGAGGACCTATGTAATGCTGGCATTATAGTATGGAGTGAATTCTGGCAGGCATTGCTACAGTTGGATAAAAGGGCCGGAGGCATGAAGGATCCAACTGGCCTTATGGGCAAGAAGAAATTCACCATCTTCCACTTCAATGGAATTGCCAAGTCTGTGCTGAATGGGAATGCAAGTGCAGGTGGCTCATGCCCTATACAGAGACCCAGGTTATGCAAGCTAAATGTCACTGTCCCCCCAAGGTGGACTCAAGATGAGTATCTGGCTGATGTTGTAAGCGCATCAACCAGCAGCAGCAAGGATGACAGTATTCTTTCTCTAGCTCCCCCAGTTCAGACTAATCAGCATGCACCATTGGTGGACTGCATTAGGACACGGTGGCCACGAGCTGTTTGTAGCTGGGCTGGAGATGTTCCAAGTATTGTCTGACACAGTGGATGTTGTGTGCGCCAGTCACTCTAGCTATGTTGCTCATAACCCGTTCCGAAGAATCTGCTCAGAGCAAGCCACTTGGAGCTTCCAGATTGTTCATGCCCTGCAAAAAGGAATCGCTCAATTACATGGTTTTTTTTTCCCGTCAAAATGAGTGATGTTTTAATGTGTGATTTTTATCAAGGGCCTGGATATTCTTTTTGCCTTTATTGACATTAGATGTACACTTGATTTATGGATATGTTTTCAGTCTTGGGTTACATTCTTTTCTGTACACAGATAGTTTTGTTGTGTTTTTCATTTCATCTGATACAGTGAGTTGTCTAGCCAGAAGGCTGCTGAGTAAACGAGGATCAAACAATCAAACTATAATGATCATATCATGCCATTGTACCTTTTGATTTTACGTCAATGCACAACAATGATCATAACATGTCATATTCCCTTTGTTTTTTGTTTGGGTTGTCTCAGTCTGAATCTGCTTATGCACTTCCCTTGTTTACGTCAATGCTGCTATTGCTTCACAATGCTATACCCTAGCGCATCCTAGGGCGTGCTTTACTGTTTGGTACTTCCGATTTTTCTTACTTTCAAAGTTTCATGGTGATCATCAATTTTTGTACTTAAGAGTCAATATATTTATTTATAATACCAAATAATTGCACTAGTGTAACACCCAGGAATAAATATGTGTTTTAAAGATTAAGAGTCTATATATTTATTTATAATACCAAATAATTGCACTAGTGTAACACCCATGAATACTTAGGGAATAAATGTGTTTTAAAGGTTGTTTAAGTTTTTTTTGTATAAGTTTTGACCGAGCAAGGGAGTTAAAGAATTGACATTGTGTGGATGCACTTTTATCCACTTCGATGCATGTGTGTTGAAGTGGATTGGGATGTAAATTAGTTTAAGTTTTACCCCTATCAACTTCAACATACGTAGATTGAAGTGAATACGAGTATATCCAAACAAGCCCTTATTGATTCGTGTGCAAATGGATGATCAAAGGCTATGGGTATGTAGGGCTCATCGAATCTGTTTGACTACCGGTTGTTTTGTCTAGAATTTGGATGACAAAGGTGTTCAAGGTACGAAGGCTGGCAAAAGTGCTGCAGTAACCACATGCTACAGTAATAAATCTAGACTTTTCTTTTCTTGGTTTGAGTTGAAATCCTTGCTCTATCTAAATTAGAGTCTAGCCCCACAAATCTGGAGCCGCTGCTCCTCTCACTCGTGCTCGGGAGAAAATAACCGGAGAAAGAGAAGGGGAGGAGAGAAGCTAGGCTTGCCATTGTCCGACATCGTGCGCATCCCTCCTGCAAAACCAATACATCTTCTACTCTTTATATTTTGTCCTAAATTTCCAGTTCCTCTTGCTGTCCATGATGGTTTTGTTACGTTTAGTTTAGATCGAAACGGCGGGAGGGTTGTAGTGGCGAGAATTGCCTTAAGTTGGAGAAGGGGAGGAAGGAGTGGATCACTAGGTGTTTGTCACTGTATTCGCTGCGGTTACACTACATGAGTTGCCAAATATTAATTCACATCTTTTGGTTAAGCTTTATGGTTTAAATCACTTCTTCAGAGGAGGTTTAGTTGGAGTAATCCTCAGAATTAATCTCATTGGCATTCTTTTGTTAGCTTGTGTAGTCTCAGTTAATCTTCATTTTTAGGCATTTTAGTGGCCTTAATAAATTTTGTCACTATAAACAAAGTTATAAAAGCACTTCAATACCTTTCTTCCAGCACCAAGATCACTCACACAAACCCCGTATTTTGGGAGATATGACCATTATAAGATGATTGTTGTTCACTAACGAGAATCTGGACAATTTAGATCTAATCTGTTTTTGGCCATCTTAATGGAAGAATTTGAACTTTAGATCCGAAAAAAAGTTGTAGGGTTTGTTTTAAGCTTTCTAGATTGATAAAGTACATAGTTTCTGGATCACATATCATCAATTATGATTTTTTGGAAGTATGTTATCCTATTTTGGTCGTCAGAATATTAAGTTCAATGGTTGTTTATGACATTTTGAAGATCTCATACGGCAAATCTCACTATGTCAATGTTATAGATAATGAAGTTTCTATGATTTGGTAATGTTTGAGAATTTTTTGATATATGGTTAAAAGTCTGAAAAGGAGAATAAAAAGTGGTGTTGTCATGAACGACGGGTTTTGGACGACATTCTAGTGCGTGTGCGTTGTTCATTATTTTTAGTTACTTGTATGGTAGCGTTGGAAATAAGAATTTCTTATGATCAGATGGTTTTTCTTTAGAGTGTACCTAGATCTTTTACTCAATCCTCGGTGAAGGCAAGTCAACGTAGCGCTGTGGTCCACATGCTTAGCTCTGTTATTTGAATTGCCTTGCTATGTTTCGGAACCTCACACTAGTGATATAATCCAAAATTCGAAGTCATTGTTTTAATTTGAAGAATGTTTTTTTTTCATATCTTGTGGTACTACTTCTATATCTAATAATAAAGAGGCAAAATTTCAATCCATTTTTTTGGTCCATCCATTTTTTGTCCGCCTTCCTCTAACTCCTAGACAATAGAGAGTTTCTTCCATCTGGAGTTATATAACTTGTGCTCATACAAATTAGAATAACTCTTGTCTAGCGTGATACGAAGTCCGATTCTAAAACGTATTGGGTTATTTGCAATAATAGGAGTATGCAAAAGAAAAATTGGAAAGGAAAAAGAAAGTAAAAATGAGGAACACGGTGAGGGACAAAAATTAAGTGGAACATGGAAAAAGAAATCAAGAGGAGCATACGGACACGATAGAGAGAAAATCATGTAAAAGAGTTTGGGTCATGTGAATTAGAATTCTTTGTAAGATTTGTCTTATTTTTATTTTTTTCTATTTAAATTAGGATTCCTAGCTATTCAGGTTACCTTAAAACTTATATTGAAGTCCTACATATGTCATATAAAATAGGAGCGATGTAGATAGAACAAAATAATTTTAAATTTGACCACACAAGATGTACGTTCCGTTGCAATGCACGAGCATATTTGCTAGTCAATTATAAACTATGAAGTATGTGAAGTGCGTACATTGTAGTATTGCATTTGCACTTCCAATTTGAGATTCATTTGAAGAAACCATAGCCGGATTAATGTGGTAAGTACTGTTACAACTACACACTTGAAGTGAGCAATGTGGTTGCAACTCTTATTGTCCCTCCTTAAGATGTGAGGGTAGAAATAAATTCATATGTTGCAACTCATGAAGTATTGATGTTTTATTATTGTTGTTTAAATTTGTTGATTAATCGAACTATAGTTTGAATAGCTTAGTTAAGGAAGTTTGCTTGCTAAGATTTTTCATAAACCTCGTACACTTGTTCCCAATCTTAGGTACATGAGCTTTTGGGATGTTTAGCGGGATGGAAGTAGCGCAAGAGTGCATCTTTGTTGATATATACCATAAATAAACACATCTTTTGTAATAATAGAGATGGTCTATGTTGGAGCTTATGGTTATGGCTTGTTATGTACTTATGTTAGTTTTAGAAACAATAAAGTCTCTTTATCATTTAGTCTATATGGTCACTGATGTTCAACATTCTCTGTTGTTATGTTCTTATTGAAGTATGGTGAAGAAGGCTGTAGTCTTCTGTCCTCGGGGGTGTTTTAACTAGAAAGATAAATATTATGGTGAATTTATTGAAGGTAACTAGCATACCTGTATATTCCACATATGATAAGTTTTATCAAATACTAATGCTCCTATCAGGACGTCCATTCGTTTCGGACAGGATGGACCTGCCTCACGTCGCGCGCCCCTATGCCTCCCGTCTCATGCCGTGCGCACCTTGGGCCTCACACGGTCGCTCTGGACCTAGCTCACACCGTGCACACCTCGCGCCTCGTGTCATGCACCCCTACACCTCCCACTTCATTCCGTGCACCCCTACACCTCGCGATTCGCGCGGTCGCTCTGGAACCGCCTCACGTCATGTGCGCCCCGTGCCTCGCACCTCGTGCCATGCACCTCGCTCGTGCCTCAGCACGTGCCGCCCGCACCTCGCACTACGCTCCCCGTGCCACATCAACTAGCCTCCATTGGGTTGCAACAAGTAGATGAGCATATGTTGCAGCCGTATGTTTCATACATTTAGACGTATGTTTCATATGTTTTATCTGGATATTGCATGTGTGTCTCTCCGGATGTTGTATGTGTTTCATTTGGATGTTACATATGTTATAATGACTATACATTATATCGCAAGTATATGTTTCTAATGTTTTATCTATTTTAAATGTATGTTACAAGTGTTTTATTTGTATATTGCATATATTTCAATTGCTATATACATATGTTGCAAGCGCCTATTCAAAATGTTTCATATGTATCAGACATATGATGCAAGTGTTTTATCTGGATATTGCATATATTGCAGTAGCTATACATATATGTTATAAGCGAATGTTGTAAATGTTTCACCTATTTCAAATGTATGTTCTAGAAGTGCTTCATGTTACAATATTAGTAGACGCAGGAAGCAAGCACATGTGGAGACGGTCCCCACATGAGCGGCAAGCGAAGTGGGCGTGAATGGTCCCCACTTGCATGCGCATCAGTAGGCACGAGGCATACAACTAGTTGCGTAGACGCACCGGCATGCAGGGACAGGTGTGTAGGCACAAAATTGCATGCGGAGCAAATGGGACAAACTTTTTTTTTGGAAAAGGTGGGACATGCTTAGTAGCATGGGTGGCAGGCGAGCAGACGTGGGTGTCCGGACGGGGGCTAGCGTCCGGACGTCCGAGCACAAGCCACGCCGTTTATAAAAAAGAGGTTGCGTTGTAAAAAAACTATTATCTACCGTTGATGATGCAAAAAGTTAATTAACTAATTATATTTGAGGTATTTTATTTGTACTTTGACTTTAGTCTCTAATGAAGGCATGAAGCAATGGTTTTCTTCTAAACGCACGATCTGCCGCTCGCGATTTTGCCCCATCGCCGCAGGCTGCCTGCCCGTAGCCCACTGCCACCTGCCTACTCAGAGTCATCGTCGCCCACCTGGTAAAGGTCGCCGTGGCTTTGCCTTTATGGAGCCCCATTGTTGCTGCCGCTTGCCTGCCTGTAGACCATCGCGCGCCCACCTGTCCAGAGTTGCCAGCGCCCACCTACTCGGTTTTAGATGGATAGGGAAAGATGGCAGGGTGAAAGCCCTAATTTGGTTTTGACTAATTGATGAAACCTCAATACTAACCTCTATGCTAAGTGTGCGAATTAAATGAGGTTGGTACAATCTAAGTGTGGAGCAAGATTCAAGTCCATGGTGAGGAAGGTGGACATGAAATGATAATCAAGTGCTCAACTTGAAAAAGAAGAAAGAGAAAAACAAAACCCGATGGAGATCAAGGCAAAGATATTACTAGGATTTTGGTTTCGGTGATTAAGACACCATAGAGGGTGTGATCACATTTAGGATCAGTAGCCGTACTATAAAGAGGAGAATTTTCGGGGCTATTGATCACTTAAGTGCCACTAGATGAGGATTCATTTGCATATGAATTTAGATCTAGTGAAGAGCTAACCTAATTTCTTCAAAATGATTGCGGAAAATGTTAACACACATGCACATGGTGATGTACACTTGGTGGTGTTAGTACATTTGCGAATGAGGTGGAGTTTGAACGGTAGAGATGGGATTCGGCGATTTTTCGGAAGTGTTCTTCACTGTTTTTATGCACCGGACGCTGGCCACGGGGGCACCTGCGTGTTCGGTTAGTTTAGGCAGAAGCGCGCGTGAAGGAGCTAAGCGAGCAGACGCTGTCCAGGGAGCACCTACGCGTCCGGTCAGTTTCTGCGGAGGACCGGACGCTGCAAACCGGACTCTGGCTGAACACTGTTCAACATCCGGTCACACTGACGTGGCAGTGTACAGTGAGGTCAGGGAGGACCGGACGCTGGGTGGCGTCCGGTCAAAGTGCACTGGACACGTCTGGTCGACGTTTTTGTGGTCTAGACCCTCTCTGGAGTTAACTGGACGCTGAGGCGAGGTGCGTCTGGTCATTCTCTTGACTGTTGGCGCACACAGTGACCGTTGAGATCATGTGGTACTCATTCATACGTGACACGTGGCAGACATCTAGCGGGCGAGCACTTAAGCCACCGGACGCTGAGCTACATCAGGTGCAGCAGCACCTGCGTGTCCGGTGCTATCGGGGATTGCAGGGATGATAGTCTAACGACTCTATTTGTTTGGGACCCCTATAAATATGTGTTGGCCAGCTCTTGGGATTGCTCTTGACTTTTTGAACATCTTAACATCCTCTTGAGCTGAGCATACCCCCTCCCACTCATCTCCCTTGCTTGGTTGCTAATTCAAAGTGAGATTGAGTGATCCAAGTGCATTGTGCTTGTGAGTTTGCATCTTAGTGGCACTTGAGTGATCTTTGGCTGCGAGATTCTTGTTTCTCTTGGTGGTTGCTACCACCTAGACGGCTTGGAGGCAGCAGAGGAGTTGTGGCAAAAGTGGTGCTTGTTCTTGGCCACCTGCCGGTGAGTTGTAAGGGGTGTTGTGCATTCCCCAATAGAGAGCCAAAGGTAACTCTAGTAAATTGCTCGTGTCATTGAGTTACCTCACTTGTGGGTAGGTTCTTGCGGTGTCCACGGGTTGGACGAGGTTTATGCTACACCTCTTAGCTGCCGAACCACCAAGTGTTGGTCGACACAACGGGGACGTAGCGTGCCGGCAAGCACATGAACCTCGGGAGAAAAATTGTGTGCCTCTATTGTAATTGATTTCTTAGATTTCTCCTGGTGATTGGTCTTCATATTGTTGTGATTGGTTTATTCCTTGACGTGATGGTATAAAGATCACATACCTCTTTTTTATATTCCACAAACTAGTTGTAACAAGCTCTTTAGTGTAATTAGTTTTGAGAGCTTGTATTATCTTTGCTAGTGTAGCTGGTTGCCTAGTTGAACTCTTTAGTGTAGCTAGCTTTTGAGAGCTCGTAGTAACTTAGCCATTGATTGTTACAGTGATCATAGTTACTAGAATTGTTGGATAGGTGGCTTGCAACCCTTGTAGAGCTAGAGCAAAATTGCTTTTCGCCATTTGTTATACTAACCTTTTGCTCTAGTGAGTTTGTAGAATTTTTAATAGGCTATTCACCCCCTCTAGCCATATTAGGACCTTTCACAGGAATGGGAGGCGATCGCGAGAGGCCGATGCGCTCCCAGGGTCGGCATGGTTGCATAAGAAGAGGGAAGGGAGCCCCAGCAAGAAAGGGGATTGACGGCCACCGCCACCGAGGAGACAACGTCCATGGCCAGTGAATCGGGTTCAGCTTTGCATCGTTTGAGTTGGATCGAATCAGATAAACCTAGTTATGTAAGTACAATTATACCCTTTAAAATACATTTGTAATTAGTTCCTAGTCCATTAATTTATTGTTTCGGCCCACAATTTAAGTTCTTTTCAATGAGGTTCTCCTATTTTTCTAACATCCTGCTGAATGAATGGTTGTCATTTTTTCTATGCACCATAAAATTTCTCATAAAAAACAACATAAATGCTAATCCTGTCACTGCTTATGAAAAGTTTAGTGAACCCTTGGAATTTAAAAGTTTTTTCTCCGGTAAATAAAAACTATGCTCATGCCGAATGAGAAACTCCGATAGCTTGAAGTAGCCTTGGCATTGGAGGAATGTCTAATTCTATTAAACCCTCAAGAACTTGAACCACTTCACCCATTGTCGGTAGATTGGGCTCATTGTCTTGAATGCGAACTATTTCAGCTTCGTTTAGATGGACATCGCCATGTAACTTGTCATCCACCAAGCTACCAATATCTCCCACAAGAAGCTTGCTTGCAACTTGCACAGGGAAATAAGTATCATCACCACCAGTAGTGGTGCATTCTCTATGTGAGTTCTTCCTTCCTGAAACAATTTCCAATAAAAGCATCCCATAGCTGTAAACATAACTTTTGGTGTGATTGCCCCTCCGCTAATCCATTCAGGTGCAAGGTATCCTATGGTTCCTCTTATTGTAGTTAAAGCCCTGCTGAACTCCCTACCTAAGAACTTTGCCATTCCAAAGTCTGCAATTTTGGAGATGAATGATTTGTCTAGAAGTATGTTTTGAGGTTTCACATCACAGTGTATAATACAATCTCGACAGCTCTCATGGAAATAGGCTAGTCCTCTAGCAATTCCTAGAGTTATGGTACCTAGTATTCTAATTCAAGATTTCAGCATCACCTGAAAATAGATCAATGTCAAGGGAACGGTGGGGCATATATTCATAGACAAGCAATTTGCTGTCACTTCTGCTGCAAAACCCAATCACCTTAATTAAACTTATATGTTGGGTAAGTCCAATTGAGCTAACTTCAGCCCTGAATTGTTTCTCTTTGATATGCAGCATCAAGCCTTTTCACTGCTATTGTTGTTGAGTCACTGAGAACTCCCCTGAATACTGAACCAAAGCTGCCTTCGCCTAGCTTTTCTGTGAAGTTTTTTGTAGCATGCTGCAAATCAGTATATCTAAAAGGAACAATTCCACTACCACCTTGAGCAGTTTCCAGTGGCTTGGTCAAGATGACAAGGTTGCCACTATCAGAGATTTTGAGCTCAGATGTGGTGTGATCTGTGAGTGGGTTGTCACCATTTGCAACCCATACTTGAGTGAAATTGGGAACTTTGTTAAACCAAATACCTAGGAACACCAGTTCAGCGTGTTGTTGGAGGACTTACTGCTTGTCTGGAAGAAGCCAAGGGCATACTTGCCATTGCTGGAGACGAGCTTGTCGCTGTCGACAAGTGCTTGACCAGATGCAATGGTGTCTGTGGCAGCACAATCTTGTAGGATGTATAGGAACAAGAGAAATCTGCAGAGGGAGGGGAAGAGAGGCATGGTGAAGTGAAGGACAAGGGAAGCTGGAACAGATAGGACAATATATACGTAGCACTCAGCAACACAGTGGGTGAAGCTGAGGCTTCTTCCCAGTTGGTTTCGGAAGACCGTAACTACAGAATATAGTCACAGTTGGTGAAGCAGAGGCTTCCTAGTTGGTTCTGGAACTACAAAATAATATGGTGATGCGTGCTGATAGTGTTACATATCCTTAATTACTTGTCAATAGGTGTCATATCATTGCTAGACTAAACATACTGCGCAGAGAAGGGTTGGGTTTTAGTAACAATAATTGTTGATCTCACCATTTCCCATCCTAATTGACAGTCCAAGTGGCATACATAGAGGCTCGTTTATGACACGGTTATATTACTACATTTATTTGTATGACAGGACCTATTGGCACATAGAAACCAGACATGTTACAAATAATGGGGTACATAGAAATATTGTATGTTACAGAAAACAGATTTATTTTTACACTACAAGACAAAATATTACTTGTGACAGAAAACAAATTTATTTGCACACTACAAGACAAATTTATTTGCCATCCCAACTGACATACTTCTCATAGATTGTTGGATTTGCCGAAAAGCTATAGATCACACTCTCGTCTGATGTGGGCTGCTTCCTGCAATAGCACTGAGTAGCCTTGGCATTGGAGGCATTTCTAGTTCGCATATTCCCTCGAGAAATTGTACCACCTCAATCATCGTGGGCCGATCAGACTCAAGATCTTGGATGCACCAACATGCGACTTTGCAAACTCTTTCAGCTTCCTCTATGTTCACGTCACCATGCAAGTTTGCATCCACAATGCTCAGAATGTCTCCATGGAGAAGCTTGTGTGCAACTTGCACAGGTAAATAGTCTCCTTGGCCTTCAGAATGACTGGACGAATGTTCAATACAGTTCCTCTTTCCCGATACGATCTCTAGCAAGACCATCCCGTAGCTATAAACATCGATTTTGGGAGTAATAGGCGTTCCACTGATCCATTCTGGAGCAAGATATCCAACAGTTCCTCGCATTGTAGTCACAACACGGCTGAACTCCCTCCCAAGTAACTTCGCCATCCCAAAATCTGCAATTTTTGGAACAAAAGATGCATCCAGAAGTATATTCTGTGGTTTGATGTCACAGTGTATGATGCAATCTCGGCAGCCATGGTGCAAGTATCCTAGGCCTCTAGCAACTCCAAGAGCTATTTGGTATCTCATGTTCCAATCTAAAACTGTACCATAACTTTGGAACAGGTGAGAATCCAGGGAGCCGTTTGGCATGTGCTCGTACACGAGTAACCTCCTATCACCTTCGCAGCAAAACCCGATCAATTTCACTAAGTTTACATGCTGGATGACTCCAATTGAATTTACTTCTGCCCTGAATTGTTTCTCTCCTTGTCGGGCGCCATCGAGCCTTTTCACTGCTATGGCAGTCGAGTCACTTAGACACCCCTTAAATACAGAACCAAAACCACCTGTGCCTAGCTTCTCTGAGAATTTTTTGGTTGCATCATGCAAGTCAGCATATTTGAATGCAATTATGCCAACACTACCTTTATCATTGTCAACTACGGGTCTAGACCACTTCCCATTTCTCCTCCAAATCAGTATGAGGAGAATAAAAACCAAAGCAGCAATGCTTGTGCCAACGGCAACACCAATGATCATGCCACTCCTATTGCCTTTCCCACTCTGTAACTCTTTTGCAGCAAGGCGAAGGTAAATCATTTCTTCATTACCGTCAGTAGCTACATTAAGTAACTCGTCATGCCAGATAGAGCAACCATATTGTCCGTAAGAATATGCAGTGCAAGAGCAATTACTCAGACAAACTTGTGCGCATTCTTTCACGCTTGATGCATTTGGCATGATTTTGCCATTCTCGGGCAACCTAATGCCTGGCATAGAGTAGAATTTGTCTGTCATACCTGTTCTGTTTCCATCATCGGCGCCACAGTTGAGCGGAGTGTTTCTGATGCACCCGCCTGTTCTGTCTTGTATCTCCCAATCCGCAGGTGATCTTACAGAGAATCCCTTCATGCAATTGCAATAAGGATCTGCATTAGAAGTGCAGACCGTGAAAGGGCCACATGCAGCATATACATCACACTGATATTTTGGTTGGTTGCTAATTGAGATCCAATTTTGCCCAGTCCATACGCGAAGCTTCCTTTGACCAGAGACATCCAGCATACTGAGCACGATGATGTTGTCGTCCGCTAAGTTGTAGGTGAAGTAAACCTCTTGGCTGTTGTTGACATACGTGTAGCTGGATACAGAGGAACCTGCAGACATCTCCGGTTCTGCATTGAAAAATCTACCATTCCACTCCCCAGTAGACCAATATACTACAGAGAAGTTCCACGTTATCCTGCCAATCCCATCGAGGTCCATCCCCGTGGAAAATACACCTGATGCTTGATCAATGGAGTTCTTTCTCGAAACAAGTCGACGGTTCAAGCCGGTGACCTTGTTCCGGCCAATCTTTGCACCGGGCAGCATCGTGTCTGTCGGATAGTCAAAGCTTTCCCAGAATGTGAGCGAAGAGTTGGTGGAGCTCCGTAGGACAAGGTTGCCACTGCCCAAGAGCACAGCGACGGTGTCATTGGTTGCTGTGTTTGCCCGGGTAGACCAGATGGTGTTGCCCTGAGCTGAGACAACCAGGTTGCCGTCGCCGGAAATGATGAGCTCCGGCGAAGTGGAATTCGAGACTGGATTGTCTCTGTTGGCTGTCCACACAGGAGTCAGCACGGGGACTTTATCGAACCATATGCCGAGGTAGGAGTTGAGGGTGTTTTTAGAGGACGAGGACGAGCTCCCTGTTTGGAAGAAGCCGAGAGCGAACTAGCCATTGGCGGAGACAAGCTTCTTGCTGCCGGCAAGCGCATGGCCGGGTCGGAGCGTGTCTGTGGCTGTGGAGGGCGGGGGTGCGTGCAGGATGACGAAAAGGAGCACCGAGAGAACAAAAGGACGGAGAAGATGCATGGCAGAGATAACTGGCAGAGCTGCCGGGGGAGATCGACCAACGGGATCGGAGAGAACCAAGTTTTGTTTGAAGAAAAGGGAGAGAACGAATTGAAGCTGCTCGCTAGCTTGCCAGTGCCCTGTCCGGTCCCCGGTGGTGGGGCTAAATAGGAGTAGTGACCAATCTTAGTGCTGTCGCTATTTTTGACGACTTGCTCAAGTCAAGAGTCTAAGAGATAGCACTATTGGCGTTCAATGCACGTTACTATCTTTCTTCCTTTTCTTTCTACACTAGATAGAGCGTCTCTTAGACTTTTTTTTTACATTTCTTGAGAAAGGCACTTATGTAATTAACTTCGGTCAATTTTTCAGCCCTCTATCGATAAAGATTGATGCGCAAAAGTTTTTTCTGTGTTAGTGAGAAAAAATATCGACTAGTGATAGGCCTGATGACTGAAGAGTGGACTCAGGCTTTGATGATCAATTGATGCATTTTGACAAAGTGTAAAAATTGGCCTAACTGGTTTTGGAAACCGGCCTAACCTGCTTCTGCAGTAAATTCTAACATTAGCCCCTTTTGATTTTTGCATGTGATTTTCTTGTTCCATCTTTAACTCCCCTGTTACTTTTTGGCTATCAACATATGCCCCTCTATTTTTAAGTGAAGCATATGCAAGTTTAAAAACACATGACAACCATAGGAACGATGTCGAGTTCATCATCTATTTTTGGTCTAAGGGCGATACATGTATCGGTCATACTGTTCCAAGGGTGATATATTTATATCGGCCATATCTCAAGCAACTTTTGGGGTTCTTGCTTGAATTTCTTGCAACGAGCGTGCTGAAGCTTGTGTCATTGCATCTTGGTCAAGCCTGATCGGCACCACCTTTGTTGCAAGTATTTGGACTTCAGCTTGTTACTATTGGCTTTACCTTTACTTGTAGCAGCACTTCGCTCCACTTTTAGCATAATGAAGTAAGCCTAATTCCCAATGACAATCGACTCTTTAATCTGATCGACACTTCCATGGAGCCAGTTATAATAGATGCTTGCTCAAGCCCTCCAAAAGGTGCAACAGGAACTTGTTTCTTCTTAGGCACATTTTGGAGGTGACAAGACTTCTTTTTTTATGGCCCGATTCACCGAATTGGCCTTTCGCTTGGTATACTTGTTCATAAGTCAATCCAAAGTTGATTGTAATTGCACCTCTTTGCTGCAATTTTTTATCTTCTTGTCTCTCCAAGTTCCAACCTCTGATTGCCTTGGTTTTGTAGATGTGCAGGGGTATTTCCTTGCTATTTTTTATTGTTTAATGCCTTGGACAGCTGTAGTAGCATCTCCTTTTCGCTCTCTAACGGGAGCTTTTGCTTGCTCCTGAGCCCATAAGACTTGACGATGATTTTAATATTCTCTTGACCATCGGCGAACTTCTCAAGCACAATTTCATGACCCGAGATCTTCTTAAGCTTGTCGTCTTCCTTGGATCTCCAATTATCATATTTTCTAGCAGTAGATTCAGCTTGATTGGGCCGAATCAAGATAGCCAGATTCTTTAGTTCTAGAGCGTTAATCGGGAACGACATCATATCAACCCAGAACTTTGATAAACTCAATCGGCCTTCATTAACAGCCGATTGGATTTGCCTCTAAAAGACATTATAGTTATTAGTAGATTGAGAAGCAGAATTGTGCCACTTGCAATATGCATGATGCTTCAATTCATCAAGTGGCAGTATAGGATGTGACAATTTAATGTATCTGTTTTTCAACATCCCAACGAAGATTCGATCACTCTTGGATACATCAAATTTAGACTTTATCTCCTCTTACCGATTTTTGTGAATCGGTCCCAGCGCCACCCCTGGCGATCCTACCGCTAGGGGGCAACGGTCACTGATATGTTGCAACAGCTAATTGAAACACTTGTAGCATATAATCTGATGTTAATATGACAAATTCTACTCTACTGCATTAGGTTGCCCCAGAATGGCAAAATCATGCCAAATGCATCAAGTGCTAAAGAATGCGCACAAGTTTGTTTGGGTAATTTCCCTTGCACTGCGTATTCTCATGGTAAAGATGGATGCCCTATCTAGCATGGTGAGCGACAGCGGAGGCCGGGGTCGCCTTCTTCTCGCACGCACAGGAGCTGAGTCGCGGTCAGGTGCTCAGGGCGTTAGGCGCTAGGCGGCGGCGCTCTCCTCTCCACTCGGATTTGCGGCACGGTGGCGGCTCCCCGTCCTCCCACGGACGCCGCCGATAGGACCCCTGACCCTTCACGCCAGGTCTCCGCGATGCCGCCCGACTCCACCCGGACACAACGACGCCAGGTGCTCGGGTCTCCGCCACCGCTGCAACCCAGGCAATCCTCGACGAGCAACCAACAAGTATGCGCACCCCTTCTCTTCCTTTATGGTGTGCCAATTTGTATTCAGATCTGATCAAATTAATTAGTGGTACTAACTATGATCCCTTACAAATATTATCTTCCGTATATGTGCATACCCATAGTGTATCCATATCTGCAGTTCAGTTTGCTTGATCTGCTTTGATTTTAATTTTGGGTGACCTTGTCCTTCCCTTTGCGCTGTGTGAAATCGTGGAGATGGAGATGGGCCTCAAACTGTGAATGTAGTGCTGATGAACATTTTCTGAATTGCATTTCATTCAGCAGTCGACAGCAACTGCAAGCACCTAATTAGCTTAACCCTCTACCCTCCTGGAGCCTATTTATTCTCTGCTTATTTTAGATTTTGAGCAATCAGCGAACAAGCTTAAATATGGTTAAGCTACCAGATATACACCATACCGATGAACAACTAATGTTTCTCTGACTATGTCGATTGGCTAATGAAAAGAGAAACACAAATTGTTTGTTTGTGTGTGTGTCAATAAATCACTTATTTTTAAATCACTATTAAGTATAAAATTATTTTGTCAACTAAAGTATTTAATTATACTTTTTCTAATGGATATTAGGTGATTAACATAATTGTCAAAGTCGAAAACCTTTTCTGTTAGTAGCAGCGAGGTTTAACATTTCAATATCTTGAGCGTCTAAAAAACAATGATATAATTTATGAAAAGAATGATACATATGTGTCATGTACTGCCTCGTTGAGCTGCTATACAATGTTGCCTAACACAAACAGTGACAATATGTCATTAAAATAAATGTTTATACAAAACTTTAAATATCCTATATTATATGAATTTTTCTAAAAAATAAAACCAGTCATGAAATAATTCAGTGTTTAAAGGTGTGGAACGATTAAGCGCCAAAGAAGGGAAATCACTGGTCAAGCAGATGTAGGAGTCACAGTAAGAGAAGCCTTACCTATTACAACCACGAATACGTGCGTGTCGCACGCAATGTCATCTTCGACCAACCTTCAGGTTAACAGCGTGCGATTCTGCCTCCCCATTCAATAGCTGATGCATTAGGATTCTGTGTATCCAATTTTTTTTTCTCTGATTAGCCCGTGATGTAGTATTGGGGGGCTCCAGTTTATTCTGAATGTTCAAATGTTGAATATTTTTTATTTTACCACTGTTTGTTTGACCACCTCCAAGATTGGATCCCTTGTTAATGTTCAAATAAACAAAGACCCAGAAGGCCTACGCATCTTCTACTACTTGGTCTAGGTTTTAATCCTCAATCCTCCTAACCATTATATTGTTTTTTATTACTTGCCGTGCATTGTAGTTTTAGGTGCCAATGGTATTCAAATCATAATATATGTAGTTGAGATGACAGTGATAGATACTTGTTCATTTGTTTTCTTAAATTGAACTGAGCAAGCAGGTCACCATGTTTAGGACAGGTTTACGGTTTCGATATTGTGATGTCACCCAGAATTATGATTATGTGGGTTCTTATGTGTTTTTTTCTACATCAATAAAACAATTCTACATTATTTAAGGAATTTAAACTCAAACGTTGCGCAAAGGTCTTCTCGCCATCTTTTGCGAGATCGATACTGCATTTCACACTCTGCACCTGAAGTACTAATGGGCATACCTGTATGGCTGTATATGGGTCAAAACCTGTGTCAAGCGTTTCACCTCTGTCCAACAAGGTTCATCGTAGTAACCTGTCTCATGCAAATTATGTCATTTCACCTCAATTTGTTGAGTCAGTAATTACTTCGATCAATTCTTTTGTGTTTTTGATTGTTTCAATTGTTTCTCCCTTCAATAAATAATACATATTCCCTTCAATAATGAAAAGGTCCTTCTATATGAATTTAAGGGGGCGAAATATGCTAGGAAGGGGTGATGCAACAAGTCAAGACAAAGATAACCTAAGGATAATTAGTAAGGTATAGCTAGGTGGGAGGATAACAAGCAAGTGTAAGTTTCTTGTGATTCAACTCTCTACTTCTATGATTCTACCTTAATCAAATAAATGTAACGCATAAATTGAGTCCACACAACAAGTATACTAGGCGGTAGGTGAGACAATAGGAGATGCAACTCCTACTTGAAGCAACTACCCTTTTACTGGTGCCTTACCCTTTAAGAACTTGCCTATAAACACGTGGTGGATTACCAGACTAGATAGGTGTCGCAGGTTCATCACCACGGCAAGCATTGTTGTTCATTGGATATCAGGAGTGTGGGTCTTCGGTGGCTCGGGTAATCAAGAACACGAGAGAAGACACACCGATGTATCCCGATTTGGGCTATCAAGGCCCTACATCCAGCAGTGAGTAGTCCTTTAAATTTGAGAGCACCCAAATTGAGGGGTTACAATGAAGGAGAAAGAGTAAGGGGATCTCGCATAGAAGGTTGTCTATGATGTGACCTTGCCCTCGTTAGCAAGACTAATATTGTTGGAGGTGCTAGAAAAGTGAGGTTTGAGGACGAGCTGTGAGTTGACAATGGTGTGGCCAATGTCACGCAGTGCATCAGTGATGGCCTTCATCTTCTGGCAAAACTCGTCTATGGACAGGTCGCCCTGAGTCATGGAGTGGAAATCGTGACTGAGGAAGATGGCGTGGGGAACCTTGTTCGCCTAGAAGTGGCCCGCGATCGTAGTCCATAGCCAGTGGGTGGTCTAATCTAGCTCGAGGGTGAGGCCAAGGTTGTCGTCGGTGACGAAGTTGAGAAGGTAGTTAGGGACGCATGAATCAGCTACCGCCCAAGTCGGGTCATTGGGACACATCAACGCCGTGCCGTCAACGTGTGGGGAGACCTAATTTACTGCACAAGGAGCGGAAGAAGGCTGACCAACAAGTGAAGTTAGGGCGCTTCAACTCGAGGGTGATCGGTGGATGAGACTTGATGCCAATGGTGGCGTGCGGCAGGATGTTGAAGGACGGTGCTAGATCCGATCCAGAGGAGGAGTTGGTGAGGGCGGTAGTGTAAGGTCCAAATGGCTAGAGGGGGGGGTGAATAGCCTATTTAAAAAATCTACAAGCTTCACTAGACAACCACGTTAGTATAAAAGATGGCTATGCTAATTCTAGCACTAGCTCAACTACACTATGTAAGCCACCTATACAATTCTAGTGAGACAAGGCTATGATCTTTAATTCACACCAACAAGACTAAGTCACTAAGCTTACTTACTCCTATGTGATAAAGGCTACACTAAGAACTAGTACAAGAAAGTAAAGAGCAAGTGACTTGATCTTATACCAACGATGTAGAGAAGTAATGCACTTGAAGAATCAATTACAATGATCAACCACAAGAGAAATCCTCAGCAAAGAGATGACACAAGATTTTTTACCGAGGTTCACTTGCTTCCCGGCAAGCTACTCCTCGTTATGGCGATGCACCCACTTGTCGGTTAGCGAGCTAATCGACTATCAAGAGTCGAGCCCTCGGCGGGCACCACACAACCACACACAAGATGGGGATCCTCCAAGCCACGAGCTCCACTAGAGTATCCAATTTGCGAACTCCCGCGGAGAAGGATCAAGAATCCCTTACAACACTTGGTGAGGGCTCCAACAATCTCCAATTGCGAGCTCAATCACCTCCGCTGCTCCAAGTCGTCTACCGTGTCGGGAAACACGGAAGAGTAACAAGAAATCCGCAGCAACTCGAATATCAAGTTCCTCTAGAATGCAACTCTCAAGCAATGCACTTGAATCACACTCAATCTCACTCAAGATGTGCAACTAAGCAAAGAGATGAGTGGAGGGGTTGTTCTCTAGCTCAAAGGATGTCTCTAGGTCTTAAAATGTGCAAGAGTTTCCCTCAAACCCCGGACATCTTCTATTTATAGCGAAGGGGTACGCAGCTAGCTGTTACCGGCGACGCAGTTAAAAACGCGCTGACCGGACGCACCGGTCAGGGTGACCAAACGCATCCGGTCACTACAGGACAAGCGAAAACAGTGCGCGTCAGAACTAGCCGTTGCCGTGACCGGACGCGCTCAAACGTTTGACCAGACGCGACAGTGCCAGCGTCCGGTCGCGTTCCAGTAAGCTCCCATCGCGACCGGACGTGTCCGATCGCATGTGACCGGACGCACCAGCCGCGTCCGATCGGAGTCCAGTAACGGTCCACTCATGACCGGATGCGTCCGGTCGAACGTGACCGGACGCGCCACCGCGTCCGATCGCATCTGCCCTCCGTACTGAACTCCTGGGTGCATGACCGGACGCGCCGGTTCCCCGAGGGAACGGACACGCTGGTTCGCGACCCTTCTCACACGCGCGTCTATCTGTGGTTTGAACTGACCGGACGCGCCAGCCGCGTTCGGTCAATTCGACCATAGCGTCCGGTCACTGTATTTTCAGTGATAATTAATTCGGACTTTCGCCACCTTTTCTCGCCTCCGGCGCAATAGAAAATAGGCATTTCATTTCCTCGAAAACGTCTGAATAGGCAAATGTGCTAACACCACCATGTGTAAATCACCAAACCCCAAACCCCTTACTACCGCTCAAACACCACCGCCTTCGCAAATGTGCTAACACCACCATGTGTAAATCACCATGTGCATGTGTGTTAGCATTTTCACAGTCATTTTTCAAGGCGTTATGTTAGCTCTCAACTAGATCCTAATGCATATGCTCAAGACATTGATCTAGTGGCACTTGATTCCCTAGCTAACCGTAATTGCCCCTCTTGATAGTCGGCTATGTATCCTAAACCCGGTCAATCACTTCTCTACTCATCTTAGACCGGCAAAAGGAAAAACCCTATGGTTATACCTTTGCCTTGCGCTCTTAAATCCTTTTCCTTCACTTGATCATCATGTCCATCATTTAATGTGCATCTCTTCATGATCTTGCTCATCATTTCATGCACCATCTCTTAGTGATCTTGTGGCCAACACTCCTTGCCACAAACACCTTCATCACATGTGTTGCTTATGCCTAACTCAAAACACTTAACACATGGCATTAGCAACTTGGTGTCATTAATTACCAAAACCGAACTTGGGCTTTCAGGTAGACGTGATGCTGGAGGTCAATGCCATCGTCTTCTTAGAGATGGAGGAGATGGCGGTGGTGTGGCAGCAGAGTATCGGTGCCGCCGGCTAGATCGTGGAGGGATGGAAAAGGGAGGAGAGGTGCGACACGACAGCAGGAGGGACGACGATAGGGCCTAGGCCCGAGTCTTGGATACCATGTAGTAAGGGAATCACCATGCACCCATTGTGGGGGGTGCCTTTCATATGTATATATAGCTATGTACAGAGGGAGTACAACTTGTACTACAAGTGAAGGAGGTACAAGAAGCTAGGCAATACAATTATCCTAAAAGAAGGGTTGGGTGTTAATAACAGTAATTGTTGATAGTCAAAGTGGGCTACTTATTAGCACATTGAAGCCCGACATGTTACAAATCTTAGGGTATATAGAAATATTACATGTTACAGAAAACAAATTTATTTGCCATAGCAACTGATAGACATTTCATGGATTATTGAATTTGTTGAAAAGCTACAGACTACACTCCGATCCCGGCTGATATGAGTCGCCTACGGCAAAAGCATAGAGTAGCATTGGCATTGGAGGAATTTCTGGTTCGCATATTCCCTCGAGAAATTGTACCACCTCAATCATTGTGGGCCGATCAAACTCACTATCCTAGATGCACCAACATGCGATTTTGCAAACCCTTTCGACTTCCTCCATGTTCATCTTGCCATGCAAGTTTGCATCCACAACCCTCAAAATGTCTCCATGGAGAAGCTTGTGTGCAACTTGCACATATAAATAGTCCCCTTGGCCTTCAATATCGCTGGATGAATGTTGAATAGAGTTCCTCTTTCCTGATATGATCTCTAGCAAGACCATCCCATAGCTATAAACATCAACTTTGGGAGTAGTAGGTGTTCCACTAATCCATTCTAGAGCAAGATATCCGACAGTTCCTCGCATTGTAGTCACAACATGGCTGAAATCCCTCCCGAGAAACTTTGCCATCCCAAAATCTGCGATTTTTGGAACAAATGATTCATCTAGAAGTATGTTCTATGGTTTGATGTCACAGTGTATGATGCAGTCTCGACAACGCAATGCCGATGAAGGCTGATGTTGAATCTTCCTATCTCAAAAAATTTACTCGTGCCGAGCATGGTGAGCCCCAATGTTGGGACAAGCCTACCGAACAGGTTGAGAGTAGAAGGCTTCTCGGAGAAGGCCGGTGAGAGAAGGCCTCTCGGAGAGGACCGACGAGAGAAGGTCTCCTGGAGAAGGCTGAGGGGAGAAGTTCTCCCAGCGAATGCCGGCGGGAGAAGGCCTCCCAGCGAAGGCCGGCCAGAGAAGGTCCCCCGACGAAGGCTCGGCTAGAGAAGGTTCACCGACGAAGGTCCCAGGCGAAGGTCTGGATCAAAGGTCTTGGACGAATGCTCGATAATTGTTTTGTGTAAGGGCTCAGCGAAGAAGGCTCCACGGAGAAGGCTCCGCAATGATGGTCTTGTGTAGAGGCTCCACGGAGAAGGCCCTGGGACGAAGGCTCCAACACACGAGTGGGGAGAGTGAGGCGGCAGCTAGGGTTTGCAAAAAATGAGTGGGAGAGGACCCAACCCCCTTATCCTTATGTTCTTGGCATTATATAGGCAAGCGGCAATTTACAAGCGACCCCTCGGTGGGGGTGGGTTTTACATGTCACTCCAATGGCGCTAGTTGGGTCTCTTCTAGGAGACTTGGCCCATATGAACGTGGCATGTCCCAACAAACGGGGTCGTTGGAAACGAGCCGCAGGACGAGGTGCACGTGCGGAGCGGGGCAAGGCGGACAGGGGCGGGCTGCGCGGGTGTTCGGACGCGTGCGGTCGTCCGGACACCGCATCCGTCTAGACTTTCGAGCGCTAGCCATACCTATATAATAAAGGGTGACGGCCGATTGAGGTCTCCAACACCCGATCCTCAAAAAAACACATCTACTACTTTTTATCTTCTACCTCAAGCTCTTTCACCTCCTGTTATCCGGCGCATCTCTTGACGAGGTTCGTTGACGTTATAGGTGGCCTTGCCAATCCTAGAGCACTCCCACCGTGTGTCTCCCCAACGGGTCTTCCTAGGAGGCGTTCATGGGTTTATCGGACGAAGGACGAGCGTCTAATCTGCCTCGTTGACCTGCTGGTTGGCCTCGCCGTTGGGGTCTCCCGCCGCTGCGTGCTAGGTCGTGTGCGGTCTCTAGGCGATCTAGCCCCTACCGGTTTATGACTCGAATCGGTGTCAACAATTATATACGTCATGTTCGTTTGGCTGAAAAGTCATGACTAAAAGTACTGTTCGCTGATTTGTGTAAAAGAAAAACATTGTTTATTGGCTGAAAAAGTATGGCTTATAAGCCAAGTGAACAAGGCGATATATATAGTAGTATACTGTTTATGGTAAAAATGCGACCAAATTTTATATTACCATGTCGTAGTAAAGTTTTATATGACCATGTCATGGTACAATTATATCCTAGTCATGTCAATTTAAGGTTAGGATTAAATTTAGAGGTCGGCGCCGTGAATCGTGGCGCCAACCTCTAGCCACGTCTCCAGTCACACAACTCCGGACCTCCTATCTCTGGCGCCAAGACGTGTTACCTCGGCGCCATAGGCCACAGCGTCGAGCTCAGGTCCAAAGATGGATTTTTGACGTCCAGAGTATAAATATGATTTTTTTAAAAAAAAGACTAAATTGAAAAAAAAAAAACGGGCGGGGACGTGTCCTGCCGGTCATCACGGCGCTTCTGAACCAAGATATTGCGATGTGCTGCTCGATTTCTTCTATGCGACGACGGCGATGGCACACGGCCGCAGCCGCACAGCCGCAGGGTATGCAACGCATCACCCTCCTGGGGCCGCACGCTCGGACGCGAGCAAAGCGCCAGCAAATTATATTTCACACTGATTCTCAGGTGGGCCGTATATTTTTAAAGTGGGCTAAAATGGTTAGATGCGTAGAAGTTGCCCACCGTAAACCATCTAGAAGTACACGTAAGATTTGAAGTCTGCATGGAAAAAGTAAGTTCTCAAGATACGATGATGTCATACTTTTAAACTAAATATCCAAATTGAATTCCGATTACATCGTCGCGTTTCTTTTGATAAATCCTTCAAAAGAAGATTTTACAGGGATATATTTAGATAAAATTTTGTTAATGAACATATATCTCATGATGATAGAACATTTTTTTATTGAGCAGAGGTGATATTCTGGGTCTAGAAAACAAGGTTTCATCTTCGTAAGAAAAATATTCCCTGTTCAGGGCCAGGAATAGTATTCCAGATCTAGAGAATATATTACTCCCCCCATCCCAAATTACAAGACGTTTGACTTTTTTTTACCCCAAGTTTGATCAATTGTCTTATTTAAAAAATTTGCGCAAACATAGTCAAATTTAAGTCATTCTTGAAGAACTTTTATTAATAAATCAAGCCACGACAAAAGAAATATTTTGCACAAATTTTTATATAAGGCGAGTAGTCAAATTTGGTGTCAAAAAAATCAAACGTCTTATAATTTGGGATGGATTGAGTATATGTTAATGTGATTGGTATTACCTCAACGGGAGTACTGTAGCTCCATGAAACTTAAATATTTCGGCCAAAAGAATGCAATTTACAAACTAGTTGATACTTGATAGTGGGCTTCCTGCAACAGCTTGGAGCATCTTCGGGAGTGGAGGCACATCGACCTCACGCAGACCCTCTAGATTCTGAACAATCTCACCCATTGCCGGTCGATCGGATTCCTTGTCTTGGATGCACCAACAAGCAGCTCTGCAAGCTCGTTCAACCTCTTCCATATTGGCATCCCCAGACAACTTAGGATCCACCAAACTCTGCACATCACCCTTGAGAAGATTATTGGCAGCTTGCAGAGGAAAATAAGCATCATTGTGACTACAACTAGTGCATTGTCCATAAGTGTTTCTCCTTCCTGATATAATTTCCAATAACACCATCCTGTAGCTATAAACATCAACTTTTGTTGTAATAGCCACTCCGCTAAGCCATTCAGGTGCAAGATAACCTACAGTTCCTCTCATCGTCGTCAAGACTCCGCTAAAATTTCTTTGTACCAATTTTGCCATCCCAAAGTCTGCAATTTTAGGAGCGAATGATGCATCAAGAAGTATGTTTTCTGGCTTAATATCACAATGTATGATATATTCCTGACAGCTCTCATGCAAATATGCCAGTCCTCTTGCAACTCCAAGGGCAATTTGATACCTGTTTTTCCAGTTCAGAAATGTGACACTGTTCTGATATAAATGAACATCAAGAGAACCGTATGGCAAGTAATCGTAGACTAGCAATCTCTTATTTCCCTCGCAACAGAAACCAATCAGTTTAACTAAATTAACATGTTGGATCATACCGACTGAGCTCACTTCAGCTCTGAATTGCTTCTCCCCTTGACGAAGACCGTCAAGCATTTTCACTGCTATGATGGATGCGTCCGGTAAAACCCCCTTGTAAACAGAGCCAAAACCACCGCTCCCTAGCTTGGATGAGAAACCTTTTGTTGCCTGCTGCAAGTCATCGTATCTAAATGCAACAATTCCGTTGCCACCCTGAACACTGTGCAACACGCAGCAATATCGCATCGTTGGTTTCCTCCAAATCATCAGCAGCAGGGCAAGTCCAAACAAAGCCAGCATAGTTGCACTGGTAACGACCCAAACCAGAATTTTCCTTCTGTGGTTTCCCGAAATTCTCAGCTCCTTTGCAGCTCCTTGGTAATAGTAAGGTCACTGTACTGTTGTTGTCTGACATTAAACAGTTCATCATGCCAGACATAGCAGCCATGGTCATCACTGAAGGAATATGCAGTGCATGAGCAATTACTTAAGCAAACGTTTGCACACTCACCTTCATTAGTAACAACCGTTAAGCTCAGAGCATTCAGGGGCAGTCGGAAGCATGGAATGGAGTAGAATCCATCTGTTGTTTTGTTGTCACTGCAATCTAATGGAGAATTTCTGATGCACCCTCCTCTTCGATCCTCTAGCTCCCAATCCTCAAGCGACTTGATGGAGAAGCCCTTCATACAGTCGCAAGAGGGGCTTACATTATCATTGCAAACTGAATAAGATCCACAGACTGCATAGACATCACACGGAGATTTTGGCTGGACAGCAGAAATTACCCAATCCTGCAACTGCTCGTACCATATGAACGACTTCAGTTGACCAGAAACCTCCAACGAAAGGCGCATGATCATGCTGTCGTCCCTCAAGGGGGTCACAAGATACACCTCTTTGCTGTTGTCGACAAATTCAGAATAGGCACCCATATCTGGTATAGAGTCGAAGAATCGGCCGTTCCATTCGCCGCTTGACCAATACGTCACTCCCGAATTCAACTCCACGAGGATGAACTGAGCAGCACCAGTCGGGTCCAGCTCCAACGCGTAGGCTCCAGGTGCCTGGTCCACCGAGTTCTTCCTGGAGACAAGACGGCGGTTGAGGCCGGTGACCTTGTCCCGGCCGAGCTTTGCGCCAGGGAGGAGGCTATTCGTCGGGTGGTCGAAGCTTTGCCACAGGATCACATCCGATGGGCTCGAAGACCTCTGCACGATGAGGTTCCCACCGTCTGACAGCGTCGCGATCGTGTCGTTGGTTGTGGTGTTGGCTTGGGTGGACCAGATGATGGATTTGGTGGTGCGGTTCAGGACGGCAAGGTTGCCGTCCGGGGAGATTGTGAGCACCGCCGTGGTAAGATCAGCAATCGGATCGTCCTCGTTTGCGACCCACACGGGCGTTATGGTGGGGACTCTGTTGATCCATATGCCCAGGTAGTACCAGCAGTTGGAGTTACCGCTGGTTTGGGTTTGGGTTTGGAAGAAGCCAAGCGCGTACTTGCCGGTGCTGCAGACGAGCTTGTCGCTGCCGGCAAGCACTTGGCCAGGCAAGATGGTGTTGGTGTCCCTTCCAGAAGCTGAAGCAGAGGAGTGCACTTCCAGGATGTTGAGCGGGAAGGAGACGAGCACAAACGGTAGTAGGGCGAGCGGCATAGCGGAGTTGGTGGTAAAATTCGGGCGTTGTTAGCACAGGGAGTATACTTGCAAAATTTGGCGTTGGATGGTTTGGGAGCGCCAGTCGATGCACGGCGCAGCTACAGGATCGTTGAGTTGGCCTGAGTGATGAGAGCGCCGAATGCCGGCGATCATCAGTAATTCAGCATACCTGGCTGAAAGATTACCCCAAGCGTGCTTGGCTTTGGTCTGCAATGGCGGCTGCGGGCCAAAGGGCTTTCGTCAAGATGTCTGAAGATTCCACGGTCCCGACTCCCTGCCCGGAGAAGAAAGGTGTCCCCCTGGATAGTTGAGCGCCATGGGGTTACTATTCAAATAGTACTAATGCATAAAAACAGAACTTGTCCAAAGTCAGCTTTTCTTAAAATTTGACTAAATTGAGAAAAAAAATATTGTCAACATTTATAGCTCCAGATATGTATGTTATCATATTATGAAAATAGTAGCAAACATGGCGTGTAGGAACGAGGGACAACAGACCAAAAGACAAAATAAGAGGGCCACAGTAGGAGTGAAAGCGAGAAAGGTTAGAGTGAGGAATGAAAAGACCAAGGAACGAGAAAATATGGTCTCGACGGGAGTACGAAGGACAAGGAAAGGAAGAAAATCACCGTACTTTAATATGTACGCTCCACGATAAATCTAGTTTTACTTATTTGATAATATAAATATCAATATTTTTATAAATTCAATAAAGATTTAAGATAGTTTGACTAGAACAAAACTAAAAAGGCAAGTTTTTTTTAAAACGAATAAATCTAGTTTTACTTATTTGATAATATAAATATCGATGATTCAATAAATTTACTAAATATTTAAGACAGTTTGACTAGAACAAAACTAAAAGGCAAGTTTTTTTTGAAACGGAGTGTAGTTGCTTGGGTCCGCAAAGAGCTGGATGATAACAGCTTAATATTTTTTGCTACGTTACTGTCCACCAAGGCATAGAAAGAATCTAGATTATGTTTATTTATATTGCTTATTTAAAAATTTTATTTATCCTCGTATTATTTATTCATAAGTGTTAAAGTTACATTATACTGGGAATCATATTTTATCATCATATTAGTTTGTCAGGTCCAAGGCACCATCCACATCTCTATACTTGCCCCAAAAATCATCAATTTTTCAGGCAAATTCTCAAGCATCAGTTTTTGTCAGACAAGGTCCAGACCTCCAACCAAACAGGCCAGGGACGCAGCATAGAGCCTGCCGGCTAGCAACATGACCTATGTCAGACGGACAAGATGATTGAATCCTCCTTAAAAGAAAACATTCTTTTAAGATGACTTAAGGCCTATTTGGAACATACAAATTTTGTAGAAACTCAATGGAATCAAGCAATCTTACAGAAAAAAAAACATAAGAATAAAAAAATCCAGCATTCTAAGGAGACCCTCGGACCCTTGATTATGAGTAAGGATGAAAACGGTCGGAAACAGTCGAAAACGGACTTACGATATGGAAAAACGAAAACGATCGGTTCGGGATATTTCTACATTTAGCAATTAAAGAGTAAAAAAAAATGGTTGAAAATGGTTGTGAAACTAATTGAAACTGACAATTTTTTATGTTAAAAACGGTTCATAATATAGAAAACGAAAACGGTCAGTTCGGAATATTTCTGTTCCGTTTTCATCCCTAATTATGAGTCTATCCCCTGCTAATGCTGTTCTCCATTGGCTTCAGTCTCTTCCTATTTTCTCCTTCCGTTTGACCAGGGCCGAGATAGCCGAGGAGCAACACGAGACGCCTGATTCCCGGCCGGAGGAGCGAGGCGGGGAGCAGAGCCCTGGGCAGAGGAGGGGAAAGGCGCACGCAAGTATGTGCGGGCAAGGGTATCCTAGCCATCAATGGATTTATGGATAGGACTTGATCCCACTCCCTATTAGATTTTTTAATCGCTTCCTCTCCCAGCCCCTCGCACACTCGCACGGTGTGGCTCGCTGAGCAACTACACCTCATCCTCCACTGGCGTCGTGCCCTCCGGCTTTGGCACCTGTCGCCACCCCTATCGCCGGCCCAGCCTCCGCCACCACCACGCCAGCTCCGGCTCCGGCCCCGGCCCCCAGCAAGCTCATCCACCACCACGCTGCTCCCCCCCGGGCGTGGATCTTGACACCCTCCTACGGCCAGGACCTATGTGAAAAATCCACTCACAGAGGGGCGGCGGAGTGTGACCAAGGCTAGGGCTGGGTGACTGGGCGACTATGCGCTTCAATTAAACGTATACTCGAAACAGGTTATCAAAAAGACAAGCAAACTGATCAGCGAACTCAATGTATCGTTCGTGCCACTACATACAGCCGATAAATGGAAATTTCAGTAAAACAATACATATATGATTTCGTCTATCCCATCAAGTTCCCACAAAATTTCAATATACAATACCATGTTGTCGCTACCTTGGAAATCTTGGGAAATGAAGCTTAACAATCATCGGGAGTTCAGAGAGTTCCACTTTGGACCTGCCCAATAATACAGCCTTCAGCTTCTCATCACAGTTCACAATGTTCTTATTCGTCGGGTCCTGCAAATCAGGATAGTTGTCACCATCTCAAAAGGAAACAATCATGAAGCCACATAATAGAAATTTTTGTTTCTGTAACAAAACCAAACACTGTTCTTCATTTTCACACAAATAGCTAGGAGCGGTCGCCGATTGATAGCAGGTCATGTTACAGTAGAAACACCTTCTTATTGTTTCAGTTTCCTTAATCTAATCTGTTTTTTTATCTCTTAATCTAATCTGTTTGATTGTGACCCAAGCGGATCACAATAACTGACAATTGATTGTTAGTATGGTTACAATAACTGACAATTGATTGTTAGTATGGTTTTCACGGAAGTGAATCCTAGGGGGTTTTTTCTCACTTTCTGCATAGATTCATGCTGAGAGAAGGCATTTCAGAGTTATTATTTATTCATTATCTGCATGGCCATGTGGTCAAGAAGGTACAGAAGGAAAGAGTTGCTTGTCAATTTTTCCTCGTACCAGTTTAGCCAGTGCCCGACTACAACCAGTGGAAAACACAAACAGTTTGGTCAAGACGCTGCACTAGTATTCTGACATACACTAGATCACTAACATGTAATATTTGGCCCATGTGGGGAAAATTAATTCCTAATAAAAAATGGCGAAAATGAAAAAACAAAATGTCGAGTGGTAAAATGAAATGCTTCTGCCAAAATAAAGCTCCCATTCCCATAACTATTGACACAAAAACCATACCTAAAAAAAATATTAAAAGAAATAGACTTTTTCCTAGTCCTGTTGTAGCTTCTAGAAGAGGCAAGACGAGCGGAGGACGGACCAGATCAAGGATTATTCCTGCAGTCTTTTTCATGAGCCTGGACTGATTTTTCAGTAGGCTTGGGCTTTACTACGTTACATGGTAAGGAACAGCCCACCGTTCAGCTACCACATGAGCGCTACGCACCTCCCACGCTCGACCACACCTTTCTGCATCGCTGAGAACTGGACCTAACATTTTGCTCGTGCAGACACGTGTCGCACCCACTTCCATCTTCGTCTCCCACTAGACGTGTCTGAAGCAGCAGCGCAGCCATCGCCAGCATCACCTCACCCAGAGGCTGTCTTCCACCTCGAAGTGCATCATCAGTTCATCACCCTAAACGGCTAAACCCATATGTTGGCGCGTCTCTGCACCACTAGTCAGAAACACGAATGAGCAACCTCCTACAGCACCACGAGCCCCTGTTCTTGTCTTGCTTGTTTAATATGATGTGTTGGTGAATCTATCGCTTGTTTGTGTAGATCATATGCAGATCCGACCCTAGCCCCAAATTTAGGCCACTCGCTCACCTTCTCGTTGCCAGGGGTGGAACTGTTGCTATGGTGTCAACAATCATTTACTTGCACACAGCTTTGATAGATAGGTCGAGGACACTTTCATGGGAAGAAATACATGCAGGGGAAGAAGCCATCGGCATCATCATCCACTCCTGGTTATCATCAGCTTGGATGAGTTTGAATTGTTGCTTTGTTTACTTAGGAGATTTGATTTGTAGTTGGTTGGCTATTAGCCAATCAGAAAGTGGGTCGCCTCCATCTTCCTAGGACAACCAATGAAGCAAGCCAATGAGATGAACCAAGGCTGTGTTTAGATGCAAAAATTTTTGCAAAACCGCACTGTAGCTCTTTTCGTTGTTATTTGGCAACTATTGTCCAATCATGGTCTAATTAGGCTTAAAAGATTCGTCTCGTCCATTTCGTCTAAACTGTGTAATTAGTTTTATTTTTATCTATATTTAATGCTTCATGCATGTGTCCAAAGATTCGATGTGACGGGGAATCTGAAAAATTTTGCAAAATTTTCTGGGAACTAAACAGGGCCCAATACAAAGCAGACCAAAAGGACTGGTTGGCCAAAGTTCCAAAGGCACTCCCCAATGTGCGCGGAAGGAAGGAACCGGTAGAAGGGTGGACCTTTCAAAAGAGGCGTCGAAAGGAGATATCCAAAGGCCAACATAGAGTCAGCTTTTGGATCAAAGCGTGCAGACACTTATGATGAAGTTGGGCCTCAGAAGATTGCCCTCCTCAAGGGAAGGCAGCAGTCTCTGGTCTTCGCACTCCACCCTCTAAAAAGTGTGAAGGATGAACAGGATGCCATGTCGACTGAGGGACAAACATACGGGATGACCCCACCCTTGGCCTCAGGGCACACTACAGTGGTAGATGGTGACCTGGGCTAGGAGCAAGAAAAGACAATAGCATACCCTTCGACAGTAGGAAGGGATGTGTGAGTTAATAGTAGACAAGGGAGAGGTCAAATCAACTATAAACAACCCCTACCCATAGGTTTGTAAAGCAAGTCATTGAGAAATAACACAAGCACTTGTGGAACCCGTAATGTTCCAAGGGCCCCTCTTGTTCGGGGATCTGCCCCTCAACATTAGCATTGTCAGGGCTGACTATCCACGAGGAGTATGGCAGAACAATTGATGTTAAGCATGGAATTATCTAGCTACATAAACCACTGTTCAGAGCCTCTTATGAGGGATCTCTATGAATCAATACATGTCACTAAGGGGCATTAGATTAGAAACATGGAAGTGATATTACCGAATGTCCGAATCACATGCCAAAGTGCTACAAATGCCCATTTTTGGCATATTTCTGGGTCTAACCAGATATAAACGGGGTTCGACATGGAAACATAACTACTTTATCAGCTCCAGATTAAATTAAAGCGCTGAACATAACAGTGCCACCTAAATTGTCAGTTCACGTGGACGATCTGGAAACAGATGGAATACCATGAAGGGAGTAAAATCTCAAATGCTGAGCTATCAAGAACCCATTCGTCAAAGGTTCTCATCCTAACCAAGTATAAGCTATAAATACACAGAAGAGCATTATTAAGCATTTTTATGCATATAATGGCAAAGTGGACAAAAGTCCTGAATTATCAAAACATCATTTGGCATTGCACAGATCAATTCCCACACCTGTAAACTTCACCACCTAGATTTTGGAAATGACATAATCTCTTCATATACTACTACTGCTAATAATAATTTTCTGAACTCTCATCTCACAATATGTTGGCAGCATCAGCTGCCATTCTGTTGTTTTCCCATTAGCCCAAAACTTCATGTTTTCCCCCAATCAACGTTATATCTTCTATCCAAGGTCAGTGCAAATTAACTCTGACGAGCAAGCAGTCAAATCCTGTCGCGATAAATAATGATCCCAACTAACACGGAGCACCAACCATAGCGACTAATTACAGATTTGAAAGAAACGAAGGGGCCCAGTCTATTGCTATACGCATACTGTACATGGGAAGTAGTAATACCTGAAGTTTGTTGTCCTTGATGTACGACCAGACCCGGAGGAAGAAGGAGATATGGGACATTTGGGACCGGCCCCCGGCGAACTCTCGCAGCTGGGTGGGCAGGTTCACCAGATCCATCAGCCCCGCAACCTTCTTGGGGCATTCGGCCGCCGCCCGCCTCAGCACCATCTCCCGCCCACCCACTGTGAAGAAGTGGGATTCGAAGGAGAGTGAGCTAATCAAGGCAATCACAGAATAGAACAAATCGGAGCAAATCAACGCAAATACCAAGCACAAATCCTGTCGAATACATCAAACTGAAACAGGGTTTCATGCACCTGATAAGCACTTGCTGCACTCAGCGGAGGAGGGAGTGACGGGGTTAGGGTGGCGCCGGTGGGGAGGTCTGGAGGAGGGGGCGACGCCGGTGTGGAGTAGAGCTGGCGCTGGGGGAGGTAGAAGGAGCGCCGCCGCGCTCGGCTGGGACGAGAAGCGCAAGAGGGGACGAAGGGGTACAGGGTACAGTCAGCTGAATTTGAGGGGATATTTAACTTTTCGCCATTATAACAAATGACACCTCTTCAAATATCACTCTTAAAATGCTCCAACATATTTGCTACCGGAGAGAAAATTTCATAACTTTGAGCCATTTTTACATATGTGGCAGGACACGTAGGCATGCTAGTGTGTCTGTGTGATGTGAATGACATTTCTTGCCCGCCCTGGGGTCATCTTCTTCCTCGCGTTGTTTCCGTGGGTGAAGTTCCGCACCGCGGCCTGTTGCCCGACGCCCCTGTATGCACCCGTGGCCAGAGCTCCCAGCGCCCAGCCCCCGCAGGCAAAGCCACTGAGGCTAGCCTGAACTCCGCCCAGCGCCACCGTGGCCAGGTGCCTAAGCCAAACGCCCACGCTCCCACAGCAGAGCCAGCGGCCAACGTTCCAGCTCAGAACGCGTGCACCCGCACCGAACACCCAGCAGCAGGTAGTAGTCGATGTTGCATGCCTTGCCGCAGGCGACGCAGCTGTGGAGCCCCTGGATGCAAGCTGCCAGTTTGGGGTGCGCGCCAGCGATCTTGCGGTACCGCACGCTGCCATGCTTGCCATCGGAAGCTTGCCTATACGACCCCGGAAGCTTGTCGTCACAGAGGCGTCATGGAGGGCACGCGGTTGCAGTCTGCGATGGCGTCGGCCGGAACATGCCACCGCGTCGCAGCACCCAGTAGACGCCGAAGAGCGCCGACTCCAGCATGGTGTCGGGATTCAGCTGCTGAGCACGTGCATGGAGCCATGGAGTACACCACATCCAGCATGCCGTCGAAGAATGGCAGCCGGCTGGCCATGCTGAGGTGCATGGGCACAAGGCCCCGCGACGCGATGAAGATGTTGAATGGCCGTCGAAGTTCATGGACGTGGTCACCACCATGACGCCGCGCTCCCGCATCTGGGCCGCGAACATCCCGGACCCACAGCCGATATCCAGCCCAATGCGCTGCCCTTGGGCACGGAGCGAAGCACGCTGTCAATGCGTGTGGGCGGTAGCCGCAAAGGTGTGAGGACAGCAGCCGTGGGCGGGCTTGTCGACGCACGCGGTCGGCAACGGAGGCGCGTGCAGGCAGGTTGGGGGTAGCGAGAAATGTGGACCAGGGGCGAGAGCGAACACAGACCATTTGGGACCTGGCCTCGGCAGCTTCGGCCGTGGAGGCCCCGGGAGCTCTAGCCGTGGGAGCACGCAAGGCCGCCAGGCAACTAGCTGTGCAGCATTCGCCCGTGGGACACCGGGGGCGTACAGGGTGCCGGGCACCTGGCCACGGCGCCGCTAGAGCACAAGCCGGCCTTAGTGGCTCTGGCCACAAGGGCGTTGGGCGTCGGAAGCACCAGCTACGGGCGCGCGTGCAGAGGCGTCTGGCAACAGGTCGCTCACAAGAGCAACACAAGGAAGAAGATGCCCTGAGGACAAGAAGGTAATTTTGCATCACACAAACATGCTGGCATGCCTATGTGTTCTGTCACGTATGCAAAAATGACTCAAAGTTATGAAATCTTCTCTCTCCAATGGCAAATATGTAAGAGCAATTATAAGAGTGATATTTGAAGAGGTGCCATCTGTTATAATGGCAAAAAGTTAAATATCCCGAATTTGAGAGTTTGGACTCAATTTGCACGTTTCGCTGAATTTAACATTTAAGTCATGTGTATTTCGAAATTTGACACCAGAGACGCTGAATCTTTCGCTTTAGATATTTTCTCCATATTCTTCTTCTTTTACTTTTTTCTATTCTTTCCTTTTTTTTAGAGAAGAACTTTTTTGTTCCTAGCCATGTGAAAAGAGATTTTTGCCCTCACCTCTCATTTACATTCTATCGACTAGCAGGCATCAGGCATTCGTCTCCCTCGCCACCGATCGTGCTCCTTTCTTAGATCAAGTATAATAAACCTAGTCTATAAATCAAATCAAGTTATCAATAGACAAGTTTAGGGCTTGTTTGGAACAAAGATATAAAACAGAGACACGAAAAAAACGAAAAAAAACAAGATACAAGCAACCTAGCAAAATTGCGAAAAGAAAATTACGAAGGAATATAATGAAAAAGAGTGTTTGGAATGCAGAAAATCAAAACACAGGAAGCAGCTGGGTGAAAGCACTTACTGAAAAACAATGAATCAAACTACACGTCGATAGTTACCGGTGGCGAAGAGAAGAGAGGGAGGGGCTGAGGGGGGCTGGCACACACCCCCTCCCTCTTAGCTAGTTAATCATTCAATTAACAAGGTAGTGATGTTAATTAGTGCTTTAATTGCTTGGTCTTCTTCCATAATTTCCAGGATTAGTCTTTCTATATATTACCTTTTTAAGTATATCGTAAAATAAACTTCAATTTGGATATTATATATACTATTGTTGTGTATGCATTTCCTGTTCCTCTCTTTGCATTATGTTGCGTTGCTGTCACCCATCGTTGCCCACTCGGCCACGAACAATTGGCGTTAGATATTTTTTTATCGACGATCAGGCATTCGTCTCTCTCGCCACGCCGTTGCTCTTGCTCCTCTCTTGGTCCATACATCAGCATAGTTGTACACAAGTTACTCTAAAATATTAATTTAAAACTATTTAAAAATCATAGTTAGACTACATCAACTAGCCTTAGCCTTTATGTTTGTTGCCCATACATCAGCATACCTGTAAAGTTCTACCACCGCATTACTATAGTTCTAAATTTAAGTGGCTTCAAAGTAAAACTTGTTTTGATACAAATTTAGATCGATATGAGCATTTGAAGATAGCAGAGGTTATGCTAACTTCACCAGTTGCTAGTGCACTAGTGCATAGTATATGTGGACGTAAACAAAGATCCAACATGGTATAATCACCAAAAATATATTTTTACAAGGTCATTCACACATATGGTTACAAAAAGGTGTAACATGTATAGCGTACATCAACATTCTTTAGAAGACACCCTTAAAAAAACATTCTTTAGAAAACGTCTCTCTCGAGGTATCTGTGGAAGTGTGGATTGACCCAAATTCTGCTGGTGTAAATAAGTACTTCTACGACATCAAGATCAAGGTGAGCCACCAGCAATAGCATGAAGCAATCTTGGCATTGGAGGCATATCAGGCTCAGATAAGCCCTCAAGAAACTGTACTACCTCAACCATTGTAGGGCGGTCAAATTCATTATCCTGAATGCACCAACATGCAACTTTGCAGACTCTTTCAACATCATCTAGGTTGACATCGCCACCCAAGTTTGCATCCACAAGGCTTCCAATGCCTCCACTGAGAAGCTTGTCCACGACTTGCACAGGGAAACACTTAGCATGGTCATCATCAGTAAAAGCTTCTTTACCCGCGTTCCTCCTTCCTGATATGATCTCCAACAAAACCATCCCATAGCTGTAAACATCGACTTTTGATGTAATAGCTGTTCCGCTAATCCATTCAGGAGCAAGGTATCCAATAGTTCCTCTCATTGAAGTTAGAACGCAGCTAAAATCCCTCCCTAGAAACTTTGCCATCCCAAAATCTGCTATTTTTGGAACGAAAGATGCATCAAGAAGTATGTTTTGTGGTTTGATATCACAATGTATTATGCAGTCACGACAGCTATGATGCAAGTACGCTAGCCCTCTAGCAACACCAAGAGCTATCTGATATCTAATGTTCCAACCCAAAACGGTACCATGGCTCTGGAACAGATGGACATCAAGGGAAAGGTTTGGCATGTGCTCATACACAAGTAGCCTTCTATCACCTTCACAACAAAACCCGACAAGTTTAACCAAATTGACATGCTGGATGATGCCTATTGAGCTCACTTCAGACCTGAACTGCTTCTCTCCCTGGTGGGCACCATCTAGCCTTTTCACGGCTATGGCAACCGAGTCACTCAGGCACCCCTTAAATACAGAACCAAAACCACCTGCACCTAACTTCTCTGAAAAATTGTTAGTTGCACGTTTTATATCAATATACCTGAATGCAATGATCCCAATGCCACCCTGATCACTGTCCACTGGATGACTAGATCTCTTGCTGCTTCTCCAGATCACAATTAGAAAGATGAACGCCAAGGTGACAGTGCTTACACCCACAGCAACACTTACACTGATGATCATTCCATGTTTATGGTCTTTCCAACTTTGCACCTCTTTCGCAGCAAGACGAAGGTAGAGAATTTCCCCACTGTCATCAGCAGCTACATTGGTTAGATCGCCGTGCCAAACAGAGCAACCACCTTGACCGTAGGAATATGCTGTGCAAGAGCAATTACTCAAACAAAATCTCTCACATGATTTTGCACTTGTAGCATTCTGTATACCTATGCCATTACTGGGCAGCCTACTGAATGGCATAGGATAGAATTTATCTGACATACTTGTATGTGTGTTGCTGTCGTTGCAATCCAATGGAGTATTTCTGATGCACCCACCAGTCCTGTCCTCCAGTTCCCAATCCTCAGGCGATCTTACAGAGAAGCCCTTCATGCAGGAGCACAACGGATTTGCGTTGTTAGAGCAGATTGCGAAAGCTCCACAGACAGCATAGACATCACATTGACTTCTTGGAGAGTAGCTGAATGTGACCCAATCATTTCTGTCCCAGTCCCATACGCGCACCTTCCATTGACCAGAGACATCTAGCACAACCTGAAATATTGTGCTCTCGTTCACCAAGGTGTAGGAGAAGTAGAACTCCTGGTCACTGGTAACAAACATATAATTGCAGTAAGCGGGATCCGACATCTCCGGTATCGCGTTGAAGTATCTCCCATTCCACTCGCCAGAAGACCAATACTCTGTAGAAGATTTCCATGACAGCCTCATGCTCTCATCAAGGCCAGGAGCTAGGCCAATGGAATAGGCACCAGGAGCTTGGTCATTCAGATTCCTTCTTGAAACAAAACGGCGGTTCAGACCGGTGACCTTGTTTCTGCCCAATTTTGCACCGGGTAGCAGGGTGTCGGTTGGGTAGTCAAAGCTCTTATAGAACAGACGCATATAGCAAGAAGATTCCAGTCTTATAGAACAAACAGAAGGGAAAATGTCATGTGCATTATCAATTTCACACAATATCAGTTTCGTGGGCACAGATCAAATGCTGAAATCAGCACCTATCAGCAGTGATTTGGAGTTTGAGCTAATATCAGGAAATCAAGATTTTTCAAGAAAAATTATCAAGACATCAAGACACTAGCTATAGCCTTACCAAACCAAAACAGAAGGGGAACTGCAATCTGCATTACCAATATATAATCAGTTCCAGGGGCAAATCAGTCACTGATGTTCTGAACTCAGGCAAGGTGGAATTTCAGAACAAGGCCATTCATTGATTTCAGAACATGCCATTCATTGATTTCAGAATTGTAGAACAGACGGCAAAATCTAACTAGAACAAGACCATTCACTAATTTCAGAAATGAGAATCCACATTCCATTGCACTGAGGCCATGGCCAACACCAACACATCCAGAACACTACTACACCTACAGGATAAGCACGGCATGAAACGAACTCCACCATCTACTTCTCGTACCGCAACGATGAGCAGCAGGACGGGTGCTCAAGCCCTCTCGCCCCTGATGCGGCGCGCGAGCTGGATGTCCTTGGGCATGATGGTGACGCGCTTGGCGTGGATGGCGCAGAGGTTGGTGTCCTCGAAGAGCCCCACCAGGTAGGCCTCGGCAGCCTCCTGCAGCGCCGCCACCGCCGAGGACTGGAACCTGAGGTCCGTCTTGAAGTCCTGCGCGATCTCCCGAACGAGCCGCTGGAACGGGAGCTTGCGGATGAGCAGCTCCGTGCTCTTCTGGTACTTGCGGATCTCCCGGAGCGCGACGGTGCCGGGGCGGAACCTGTGCGGCTTCTTCACGCCGCCGGTGGCCGGGGCCGACTTCCGCGCCGCTTTGGTCGCCAGCTGCTTCCGCGGCGCCTTGCCGCCGGTCGACTTGCGCGCCGTCTGCTTCGTGCGGGCCATTGGAGGGAGCTGCGACTGCGAGAGGGTGGGCGGCGCGAGGAGACTGGAGAAATCGAAATTTGGAACGAATGCGAGCTGTGGATGCTGGGGCCTTGTTTAGATGTCATCCAAATTCCAAGTTTTTTCACTCTCTCTCCATCACATCAATTTTTAGCCGCTTGCATAGAATATTAAATGTAGGTAAAAAAAATAACTAATTACACAGTTTAGCTGGAAATCACGAGATGAATCTTTTGAGCCTAGTTGGTCGACGATTGGACAATATTTGCCAAATAAAACGAAAACGGTACTATTCATCAGGTTCATATATTTTGCAAAGTGAACAAGGCGGGTCTGTGTTTCGGGGCGGGTATTTGTAGCGAGCAGCGGCGGCAAGGCGGGACGGGATCGCGAAAATTTTGGGGAGGCGTCGAGGCGCGCGCGGGCCGGGGAAAGGGAAGGCTGGTGGGTCTCAGCCGTCGGATGGAGATGGACGGTGGTCGTGGCGCTGCTGATGGTGCCGATCCGCGTGACGGGCGATGGTGCTACGCCATTGGCGGAGACGGTTTTGGAGTGGATCGTGCTTCTTCTCTGTCTCTTTTGGAACAGAGTTTTTTCCTCGTTCGCGAGGCGACAAACGATGTACGTAAACACATCACACATGTATTTTAACAAAATCGGCACTGAAGGTATTCATTTGTATTGATACAGTGGAAATTACAAGCAGATAATACCCTTAGGAAGCTACACATAGGAAAAATGAAAAATGAAAAATGAAAAAAAAAACAACAAGCTTTTGATTACGTGTTAGTCTGATCACGTGTTATGCAACACAAATCTACCGCCAATCTGCTAGCTTTTTAATTATGATGGGTATATATGCAAATCCACTGTAACAAACAAAAAATGATTATTTCTAAGCAACGCAAACTATTATCTTGTGATTTTTTTTTCTATTTTACCTGGGTACACATGGATATGCATGGACGACAGCCACATTTAAAAAGAGCTATTAATATACTCGAGTATATTGTTTATGTATTTAAAGCTTATCACCTTTCCATTAGATAAACGAGTGTATATGTTATCTCTATCATTAGTCTACTCAGGCACACCCTTACAATCAAACCGATCAACTTCCAACTTTCCTTTAACATTTTTTGTTTGGCAAGTTATTTAGACCTCTAACCAGAAACAAGGCCCAAGCTATTTTCATATCGATAATGATATGATATGGTGCGGCCGTCCTGTGACTCCCGGACCCGGTTCATCCTCATCCACTCATCTGCATACCCCGCTCGATCTGTGCTACGCGCCCCTGCTCGCGCGGGACGGACGCCGCCGGCGCCGTCCCCGCCCGCGTCGCCTGCCTCCCCAGCCCGGACTAGTGCCTCCCGTCGCGGCCACACATCGTTCGCCTGCTGCGGGCATTGCCGAGGTCTATGCCGCCAATGACCTCTGTACCGACGACCTTCGCGTACTCTGTGGCATCGAGCTCCACGCTGGCGTCGAACTCCACAATGACGAGCTCCATTCGTCCAAGCAACAAGATGACATTGTGCCGAAAATGCATTTTGCAAGCGTATGTTTTAAGTGTTTCAATTGTTTTAGAGGTATGTTGCAAGGTTTTCAATGGATCTTGCAAAAGTAAATCTAGATGTTGCATATATTGCAGTGGTTGTACACTTATGTTGCAAACTTCTGTTGTCAGTGTTTTATCTCTTTTTTTTCAGATGTATGTTGCAAGTGTGTTTATTTGGATGTTGCATATGTTTTGCACATATGTTTTTAAGTGTTTTATCTAGATGTTGCGATGTGTTGCAATGTTTTTCAAGTGTTTCATGTGTTTTCTATAAGTGTTTCATACGCATGTTTCAATCGTTTCATCGGTCTTCAGACGTATGTTGCAAGTGTTGTCTGGATGTTTCCAAAGTAGATCGGGTGTTGCATCTCCCTCCTCGTCTTCTGCTGCCTCGCCTTCTACTGCCTTGCATCCTCCTCAGACTAGGCAGGGGGCGCGCCGAGGGATGTCGGCATGGACGCGAGCGCACACTCTCCCCTTCCATTACGTTGGCAGGTAGCGCTTCGGTTCACTTTTTCTGTTATGTGGGGATGCTTAGATGGGATGCTCCTGTTGGTGGGCCTGGGACTAGGAGCTAAGCCACGGTTCGGTTGGCTAGGACTGGAAGTTGTGTCCGGATGCACTGCTGGCGTCGGACATGTGGGCACTAGTGCCTCTGTTTTCATATTCTGTGTTGGTAAAGCTTTTTCGTTCCTCTGGCAGGAGAGCCGGTTCAACTCATCTCGGCTAGCAAGGCAAGTAGGGATAAAAATAAACGGAAAAAAAATTTTGTCTCGTCTTGTTGTTTTACTTTTGTTTCACCCCATTCCGTATTTGTGTTATCCCATTTCTATATTTACCGCGTTTTCAATCTGTGCGGATATGACTAACAATTGCATGTCCTTATGTTAATACACCTATTATTCAGTTATGTATGTTAATGTGTTAACACACATGGCATACAAAAGTGAATATTAGTCTGACCTTCATACGTGTACATAGTTACGTGAGTTTATACATGTATACTTGAGAATATTAAATCTGACCCTAACTTAAGTTTTCGGTTCTTCTTCTGTATTTGTTAGAATATTAAATCTGACCCTAACTCAAGTTTTCGGTTCTTCACCTGTATTTGTTGTTCCGTATGTATATCTCAGTTTAGTTTCCATTCCCAACCTTTCTAAATCCGATCTTGTTCTTTTAAAAAAATATAGAAATGGAAATAGGCAAGGCTCAAACTGAAAATAGGCAAGGCCCAAATTGGTACGAGCCGTTGCATGACCATTCTTAATGGGCTTAATAGTTGTATAGGCCCTATTTGGATATGCTTGTTTCAGGATTAATTTTAATTTTATCAGGATTTTTTTGCTAACCTGCTACCTGAAAAATCCATCATCCGAGAAATTTAGGCGTTAGGCAATTCTGATTATTTCTCATTAATTCTCTATCCTAAGTGTAAAAATGATATGTGTACCATAGAGGCCGACCAGTATGGGCCCCACATGTCAGTCTCTACCTATACCTCTTCTCCTTTTTTTTCTCTAGTTGCTTGGCCTCACCCCACGTTAAAGATGGTAACAGGGAATTCCCCGTCGGGGAATAAGCCACCATCCCCGTCCCTGTGGGGGGAAATTTTCCCCGTCCCCGTCTCCGTCCCGGTGAACAACCACGGGAAACCTTCCTCCACCATCCCTGATCCCTGCAGGGGTTTCATCCCCACGGGGATCCCCGTCCCCACATACATGCTATAGGATCATTGAACCTTTACATTGCTTGCATAAAGATTCAGAAAACACACACGACAGAAGTAAACAACAAACTAAATGTTAACATGTATGAACCAGAACTATCAATACTACAATACAGATGCAACTGCTAGTCTAGTAGTCTACTACGAAGCAAGCAAAGCAAGATTTTCAAGATCCATAGACCAAAGAGTAGAGATTTGACTTCTAAGTTTCTAACATTCCTTCTCCGTCGAAGCTCATGGGCGAGGAAGATCTAGGTGTATCCATGTCTGCGGTAGTGGCAGCTGGCCGCGGCTCCGAACCTCCGAGGTGGACGAGTCCGACTCTGACGGTTGGTCAGGCGGTGGACCGAGCTGCTGGCCGCAGATCCGAGCTTCCGAGGTCCGACTCCGACAAGAGCACGACCGCACCAGGCCGACTCCGAGTCTCCGACGAGCCGATGACGAATGTCGGGGCGAGCTGTTGGCTGCGGCCTCCGCGACCGCGAGCGTGCGAGAGCGAGAGGTGCGAGACGCCGACGCGTGCGGTGTGACGGCTACTGCTGGACTGAAGGATTGGGGAATTAGGGTTGGATACTTGGATGGCGCATTATATATTCCGCGACTTATTGGGCCTTTACATGGGCCTAGGCGCCGCTGGCGCCCTGTGCGCCTGGTGCCTCCTGCTTCATGGGGCGGGGAGGCGGGGATCGGGGTCGGGAGCAGGGAACCATCCCTGTCCCCGCCATCCCCGGGGAAAACTTTCCTACCAATTTCATCCCCGTGGGGGATCAATTCTCCTCCATCCTCGTCCCCTGATGGAAGAATTCTCCGCGGGAAATCAGGGATCGGGTCCCGTTGCCATCTTTAGACTGTCCGCACTCATGGACCTCTATATTCATCCTCTAAAAGGCATAGTCATCAAGATTCTCTCCTCTATACCTAATTCTCCCGCATCCATCCATCCTCTATATCATCCTCTATCCACTGTGGGGTCCACTTGTCACTTTGTCTAAATACATCCATGTGACATCTTGTTTTGAAGTATTTATTGCAACAAATTCAATGGTGCAATCGGAATTTAATTTGGATTTTTGGTTTGTGAGTTATAACTTTTTTTAGTTTGTTGAACTTGTGGGGTCCACTGTGCATGCACACTCTCTCTCCGTGCATGCACTCTGTCTCCTCTCTGCGTGACTGTGTTGCTTTAGCGGAGGTCCGGTACTGCGCTAGGAATAGCGGATGGGCTATCGGACCGCGTAGCGTACGCCGTTGCAGGCGATTTTTCTGCTAAATGGTATTGGAAGATGGATAGGGGAGGGGGATGGCGTATGTGGTGCGGACAGTCTTGCTCCATGTCTACGCTTCGTAGCCTAGCATCGACCTCATCTATGCCGGTGGCACCCTCACCCCATGTTGCGCACAAGTCTGTGCCGCTCTCTGATAGGGCTGCCATGATCAGTAATGCTGGGGTGGGAGCATAGGCGAGAAGGACACCAGAGGAAAAATTGTTCGCGGTGGGAAAACATGGTTCAACCCTCGTGGTATATGATTCTCGGCTCTAAGTTAATTCCTGATTCATTTCACGGCTTGATTCTTAGACAACCAAGAAAGAATCAAGTAGTTTATATATGATTCTCGGTTATTCCCATCAAGAATTTAATTTTAAGCGGTTCCAGATACACCCATAATATGCTATGCAAATTAAAAATGAGTGGCCATACTTGAACTCGGGGATGTCCACAATGTGGACGTGTCATGCCGTGGTGGACACGGAAACGGGGAACCGACCACGATCAAGGATCGGGAGACGTCGAATGTTAAATCAGTCATCTCTGGTGCCTGCCAAGATATATAAAGTAGTACAGCTCTAGAACTTCCACTTAACCTTACTCCTGATCAGATCAGCTCATCTTTCGGCATGATTCTGACCTCGCCCGTGGAGATGCGCATCCTGTAAATTTAGCGCGGTATCAACTCGCTTTCGCCGGATGATGCCTTGCTTTGAGTTCGCAGATGAAAAATGCGGCACGGAAACATCTTTGGCCATTGGATTTGCATTCTTTTATCTTGTCCAAATAGTCTCGTTTGAAAAGAGCTCTAACTAACTCTAAAACATTTGTGGTTTTTTTTGGAACATGATATTTCTAGCTCTATAAATCTACGGATACAAAGCTACGGGTATATTTAAGCTGTTTTTTTAATACTCTACGAGAGTAAAGGCTTGTTTAGTTCCTCCCCTAAAGTTTGGACACATGCATGGAGTATTAAATACAGATTAAAAAAATAACTAATTGTACAGATTGCGACCAATTTGCAAGATGAATTTTTAAAGCCTAATTAGTTCATGATTTGATAATATGGTGCTACAGTAAACATATGCTAATGACGGATTAATTAGGCTTAATAAATTCGTCTCGCGGATTTCTGAGGACTTTTGTAATTTGTTTTATTATTACTATCCGAACACTCGATGTGACACCCCTAAACTTTACCCATTGAATTACCAAACTCCAGCATAACACATGCTTGAGCCCTTATCCTCCTTTTGAAGGTAAAAAAACTCACTGACTCCAACAGGACCTCTGTTAGAGCCCTCAAATTTAAGGTGGCCCTCAAACCTCCATCTGAGCCTCATTCCTAGGGTTTAGGCTAGACCCTCAAATCACCGTTGGTGTTCCCTTTTCGTTGCGTGCTCATGCGAAAGTAGCCTGCCCGCTCAGCTCTAGCACCTCGCGCCTGCCCTCCCTCGTGCCCTCCCCGACGGAGGTGGGGAGGCGGCTGATGTGTCTGCGGAGGCCGGCACCCGCTATGAGCGTGAAGCGGGCAGTCACCGTCGCAGACGCTGTGGCAACCGTCGCCATCTGTGCAGGCTACATGGGCCGCCGGAGATGGTTGGGAGTGGGGTGGGGGGTGGGGTTGGCGGAGGCGGTCACTGGGTGAATTTACACGCGCACCATGGAGAAGAGGAAGGGACAAAGAGAGAATGACAAGAGGGTCCCATTTGACAGTCTCTGTCCAAAAGAATTTGAGGCCTTTGATTTAAGGGCTTCTGTTCGAGCAAATGTAAAAAACAGACCTAAAAAATGGGGGAGTCCTCAAATTAAAAATAGAGGTCCTGATTTGAGAGCTATTACTAGAGTTGCTCTAAACAAAAGTGAAGCTTGGAGCAGCTATGCGCAAACAATAAAACAATGCTGCTATATGTCTACATCTCATCTCTCAACTAATTTCCTCCATCCTAAATTATAAGTCATTTTACTATCTATCTAGATAATGTTTTTTAAGATAACAGAAAAAATCACCCAGTTTCATCCTCTCAAAGGAGGAATCAAACCTCACTTATTAGAAAGCTGACCACAAACGGTGTCACATGACTCAGAAGACAAAATGTGATTAAAACTCAAGTATAAACGTAAAGGGTCATCCATGAGAAAAAAAAAGCATCACTGCAATGCAGTTCTCTTTCCTCATCTTGCCGCTGTACTGTAGCTTAGCCAATAACCACTCACGAATAGAACTTGAAAATATGTTTTACTTGAGGTTTATCAAAAAATTATGTTATTTCTTGTTAGCCATATGTCCTAGATAATGTATATCTACGTTACATGAGTTATCTACCTAGAAAAGCTAAAATAACTTCTAATTTAGAATGAAGGGAGTATTTCTCAAGTCTAACTGAGATATTTTAAAAATTTCTATTTTGTGGTAGCTGGAGATGACCTACAATGGGTCACAAATTGGCACGTAGAATAGTACAAGATTTTAGCGAAAACTTATCGATAATGATTAGAATAGGGCATCCGTCCACTCTGTCCGCCCAGATGCACCAGTTGACCCACTTCCGTCCGCTCGTTCAGAAGGCCTTATCCACAGCGCTATCCGACCTCTGCGTCCGACTCCACAGTGGCGCCCGCCCACTGCTCACCTTCTCCAGCACAGGGTCGTTGCCCATGGGTTGTGCTGTCGCCTCCACTGCAGGGGCGCCTCGCCGGGGGGACCGCACCCCCCCATTCGCTAGAGCCACGAAGCAACTCGCCGGGGCTACGCCGCTGCCTACCCACTAGCATCCCCCTTGCTACTCCGTGGCATTGAGCTCCGCTCCGCTTCGACGAGCCTCTATTCCGTCCAAGTTGCAAGTAGATGTTGTGCTTAAAAGCGCATGTTGCAAGCGTTTGTTTCAAGTATTTCAGTTTGTTTCAGAGGTATGTTGCAAGTGTTTCATATGGATGTTGCAAAAGTAGATCAGGATGTTACATATGTTGCAATGGTTATACATGTATGTTTCTGTTTTATCAGAAGCATGTTACAAGTGTGTTTGTTTGGATGATGCATACGTTTCACAAGTATGTGGCAAGTGTTTTATCCAAATTTTGTGTATGGTTTGCAATGGTTTTCAAGTGTTTTTTTTGTGTTTTTGCAAATATTTTAGATGCATAGTTCAAGTGTTTTATCTGTCTTCGGACGTATGTTGTAAGTGTTGCATCTTGATGTTTCAAAAGTAGATCGTGTGTTACGCATGTTGCAATGTGACCCACCTGCCGTAGCCCCTACTGCTGCTGTTGGGGCACCTCCGTGGGTCACCGTGCGGGCGCCTGAGGCCGGCAAATGCCTCCACAGCGCGCATTCGCGGGCGGGGTGAGGCAGGCGGGCTCCTATCTGTTACGGCGCTATGGGGCTATGGACACGCTTCTGTTATGGGGACGGGACACGGCACGCTTCTGTTACATGGGGGCGGGACGGGGCACGCTTGAAGGGTCGAGATGGCGGACTAGAGGGAGGGTGAATAATCCTTTCTAAAACTTAATCACGCCGGCTAACCGAAACAAATGCTGAATTAAACTTATCGGTCTAGCCAAGACTACACCCCTCTATCTATAACTCTAGCACCTTACAAAAGATCCTAATCAAGCAACTAAGGTGCCAAGCATAGCAAGAGCTCACCTAATCAATTCTAGAGTAAGATCACACAAACATATGCACTAGTACTTTTCACACCGGGGAGCTCCTACACAATTCTAGTAAGCAAAAGCACAAAGCCCCTAAGTTCACTAGCAATGCTCAATAACAAGGCAACAAATGTCAAATTAGAGAGCGCAATTTACTTAGCTACACAAACTAAGCAATGTGACTAACAAGGTTACACAAACCAAATTAGCCACACAAAGGGAAGCTTACTTCTAGTTACACAAGTAAGAAGGTAACTAGCTAGGTACATAAGCAAACTAGTTACAAGAGCAACTACACAAGCACTATGTATATAAAGTAAATACAAGGTTGCATAGAGAGGATGCAAACCACCGTGAAAAGATACACAAGGTTGACACGATGATTTTTATCTCTAGGTTCACGTGTTTGCTAACACGCTAGTCCCCGTTGAGACAAGCTCCAAGGTTGCCGCCAGTCCTCTTGCTCTTCTCGTTGTGGCGATGCACCCACTTGTTGTATCACGAGCTAATTGCCTATCAAGAGTCAAACCCTCAGCGGGTGTCGCACATCCACTCACAAGATGGGGATCCTCCAAGCCACGAGCTCTAGCACTTGACCCGGCCAGACCACTTGTCGCCCTTCGCGTCTCGCTTTACTAGAGTTGCTCTTCGCGACTCCCGCGGGGCGAGCACAATGCCCCTCGCAAAGTTTCTCCGGAGCCTCGCATAATCTTCTTGCGAGCTTTGACGGAGCCTCAAGCCACCAAGCCGTCTAGGAGGTGGCAACCTCCAAGAGTAACAAGCACCATCGGCTTGCAACTCGAACACCTAGTGCCACTCGATGCAATCCTCACGATGCAACGCACTAGAATCACACTCACTCGCAATCGATTCGCACTCTTGCAAGCACAAGTGAGTTAGAGGCTCTCCTAACACTCCCAAAGCATGGACACTAAGTCCCAAGGGTGCCAAGCATCAGCCAAGGCCAGCCACCACTTCTATTTATAGCCTCCACAACCAAATATAGCCGTTATGCCATCACTGGGCATTTTTCGGGGGCGACAGATGCGTTTGTCGCCTACCCGACGGACGCTACAGGCGCGTCTGTCGCACCACCACGTGCCATGTGTCCCGCTCAACCAAAAAGCCAACGGTCGAATTCTCCAGCGTCAGATGCGTCTGACGCTTCACGGGCGCGCGTCTGTCACACCAACAGACGTGGTCCAGAATGCTCCGCGCTGCGCTCCAACGTGACAGACGCATTTGACGGGAGACCGACAGACGCCGTTCTGCGTCTGACGCTGCGCAAGCCGATCGCCTCCCTGAGTGCGAAGCCGACAGACGCTGACGTCAGCGTCTGTTGCGCGAACGCCCGCGCGTCCGTTGCCTCCTCCTCTGCGTAGGGCTGCACATCGCGCTAGGGTTAGGCGACAGATGCTGCACAGCCGCGTCTGTCGCGTGCGTCGTGCGCGTCTGTCGCGTGTTTCTCAGCGTAAACTTGTTCCGCGACTTCACCACTTCTTCCAACCTTCGGTGTAAAGGAAAATAGACATTTTATTTTCCCGAAAACGCTTGAATCCCGCGCTCACAAGCTCGACGGGAGAGAGGACCCCAAACCCCTCTCTACCCCTCAAACTCCATCGCCTTCGCAAATGTGCCAATACCAACAAGTGTTCACCACCTTGTGCACATGTGTTAGCATTTTCACAATCATTTTCTCGAAGGAGTTAGGCACTCAACTTGCCTCGCCACTCGATCCTAACACATATGCAAAGTTAGATCGCTCAAGTGGCACTAGATGACCGATATGCAAACAAGTTTACTTGTCTTGATAGTACGGCCATCTATCCTAAACCCGGTCATCAACTTCTCTACACACCTATGACCGGTGAAATGAAAATGCCTTAGGTCATACCTTTGTCTTGTGCATTCCACTCCATCTCCTCCGACGTTGATGCAACACATGCACCAACCATATCACAAATGATATGATCCACTTCATATAATCATGTGATCTTGGTCCATCGATCTTGACCTCACTTGCTCTTCACCGTTGCGTCGGTCCATCGGCGCCAAGTCTTGCTCAAGCTTCACCGTCTCACGGTCCATCGCTCCAAAGCCTCCGACTTGCCCTTCACACTTGCAACCGGTCCGTCGAGCCAAGCCTCATCTTGATCTTCGCCACCTTGGCCACATGACTCCATGTCATGTCTCATATGCAATGAGCTCATCCATGACACCATCACCTGTGGACTAATCTCATGTGTATCTCACATTAAACACGATTAGTCCACCTAAGGTTGTCACTCAATTACCAAAACCAAACAAGGACCTTTCAACGCTTCTGTTACGCGGGGACAGGACGGGGCGCGGTCGATGCGTTCTAATGGGAGCAGCATCCGAACGTCTCCTGGGGCCGGACGCTCGTCCCTTCCGAAAACTTATAGCAACTTGCCGAACAAACGTTAATAGAAAAAAGTTTACAAATATGACAAGTATAACATCAACGATTAGGTTGAAAATGGCGTAAACTTGGATAGTTTGGCGAATAAAGAGCTGATACTGTTGCCAGATTTCTGTAAAGTGCCGTCTATATATCCGGCAAACGGAACCGCTTCGAAAGCAGTAGCACACTAGCACTATTCCTGAATTCTTGGTAACAACATGGTGGAAACATTATATCGATCGGAAGATGCCCGGGCCAAACAGCCTATAAGCTCTGAAAAAACACAAGCGTATCTTTCTCATGAGTGGGCATCCGGGCAGTTCTCTTTCTCAGCGAGCACAACCCAAAGTTCTTGTTGATTTTCTAAGCAACAAATACGAGAGCCACATAGCTAAACCAGCTATTTTCCAAAGGCACTAGCTTAATCGCTTTAGCCTTTAGAGCAAACAGGGAAAAAATATCATGAGCAATAGCAAATAATTAGCCAATGTGCATCATGTATAGTTGGGTGTGGGCCAACCTCTCAATTCTGCGGGTGCAGCATACATGACCACTAATAAAGGTCTAAAACCATGGCCTTGAAGCAAAGCATATCACATGCCCTGAGCCCCGGACCTCTTCATAATGGCATAGAATATGCTGTTCCCACTGAAATCTGAAGTGAACCTTAGCAGCTAAAGCTTGATCTCCAATCACCATAGTGGTGGTGCAGCACTGCCATATGATTAGACCGGCCAATCATGTCTCTTCTTTTTACATTTTACAAACTCACATTGAAATGGTGATTCACAAAAAGGCCCACCATAGCAACTGGTATTTTCCATGGCACATTCTCCAGCAAAAATCGGCACTGACACAGCAAGTCAAAAACTAGAAAATCTTTACATCTTTTCTCCAGCAACAATGTACAAACCAGATTGGCAGTAAGATCTAATGATCACAATTTTTTGTTTCTACCTTTTCTCCACCTTCATGTAACAACTAAGAAGCAATTGAACATTCTAAAAATCATAAGGAGTGACCAAACCTTCAGGTCTGAGCGGCACAAGAGCAGGTGCAGGCTCTGGCTCGGCCCGGCTCGCCTCAGAGCAGCCAGAGGCCTTTTGCTGCACTCCGGACAGGGACTGCCGACACGTTGGGCATGTCGACCGCGCCAGCAGCCACCGGTCGATGCACCTGACATGGAAGCCATGGTTGCATTTGGGGAGGACCCTGACATGCTCCCCTGCCTCAAAGTCTGAAAGGCAGATTGCGCACATCGGGTTAGCAGCATTGAGCTTCAGCCTAGCTGAGTAGACCAGGATCGGCATGGCTCGGAGGGCCTTCCTCCTCATCCCGCTCTGAGCAAGCCGCGTCACCTGGTTTGGTTCAGGGCCCACCACCATCTGGCTCGAGCACCGCAGTGCACACCGAACAATGGAGTTGAGCCCAAGAGCGCAGATCAGTGCACACAGAAGAACAGCCAGGATCATGACGATGTTTGCATCGAAGTTGCTTCCTGGAGCCCCACCGTCTGTGGCCGTGGCTCCATCTAATGGCTGGCTTGGACCAGAGGGATGCCCAGAGAATGGAGTGTGCAGCAGTGTCCTTCTTGGGTACTCCATGTCCTTGTGCACAAACCCAGCTTTCTTCAGAGTCCTGCAAGGGCAAATCAGTAGCTCTACTAGTTGCGTAGGTATGTTCTTGTTTTTAGTCTGCCTCATGTAGAATCATCAACTGGGTCTGTGCTGAAGTATTTATAGGCTCTTTGAGGCTGCAATAATATAGTACGTGGATTATTTTATTTGGTATATGATGTGCTGCGTCTTTCGCCCTTTGCCCCTTTCGTCTCTGCCTGCCAATTGAGACAAAAAGCATCTGGCAAAGGTTGGAATGTGCACAATTGGAAGCTTCTTTCCTTGTGGCAAGTGGACTGCATCTCAGTGGGTTTTTGGGAATCAGAGGGCCACACGCAGCACAATCTCTTGTCTGCCTGATAATAATGTATAAAAAGTACATATGCAAAGTGTGGAGACTAGAACTCAGATTTGTCTGAGAAAAGAAGAATGGCGATTGTAAAAGGATAAACATATACTGACCATTTGTGTAGCTGCATCGGTTGTATCCTCTTCAAACCAGCTCTAAGGTTATGCTGGATGGCTGTAAATATTTTAAGCTTCTAGCCAGCTATAGGATCATCATGTGTGGCTGTAAACATGTCTGCGGTCAGCTATTTGACCTCTGTTGGTGGATTCATGACTTCACAGGAACTGAGTCAGGTGCTGATCCATGCAAAGCATACGTCATACTCACAACGCCTGCAAAGTGAAATGATGTGGCACCAAATATTGTTCACTTTTTGGCAATAAATTTCTCTCTATAATATGCAGTCATACTTATCGAGCTAAGTAAAAGAGAAATATAAATACATATCACTCGGTGCAATTCCTCTTTATTTTATGCAAACAAGACTCCTAACTGCAGAAAAAGAACATGCTGAATAAGTTGATCAATTTGAATTAACCCGATTCATGTGTAAGCTGATCGATGGCAACTTGGAGTAAAATATATAGCCAAAGCCCACAGCGACATTACTTAACTTATAGCTACAAGAAAGATAAGAGTGCAGCGAATACTAAAAAAGGGGAAAGGAATAATCTAAGCTTAAACACAAAGGAAATGGAGCAGCTATATATTCGTTGCGCACTCACAAAGCATATGTTTATCTTTGTTGCTCTGCTTTGATCCTGTCCACTTTGTGTGAACCATAGCAATCTACCAAATTGGAGTCTGATTTGTCAGCTTAAAACTGCTTGGGCTATCAACAGCATCCTACTAGGTGGAGCACCCCTTGAATGAGTGGTTAGTCGACAAAAAGCAATTTAGGCACAAAAAATATGTTAAACATGTTATCTATGGAGAATTATAGAAACTATGAGTGTTGCTTCCTCCACAAAGCTGAATGCTTCTTTAATATGGTGCCTACGTACACAAGCTTAGCCAGTAGCGAAGTCAATTAACTCGTTTATCGGTGTAGCACAGAAAGGACTGATCACAGTCACCAAGTTCCCAGGAAGGTTTTGAGAAGCCACAAGGTGGGGACGAGATTGCTCTTGTGTTCTTCGAATGGGAAAGACATTCCCAGGACGAGGAATGTCGCATGGTTCTGTGTTCCCGGGGACTATGGGGCTGATTCGGTAATATGATTAAAAATATAACCACAATACCCCATTAAAAATGAAATTGAAGGAAACATTTTTCTTTAGACAAGTGAACTTAACAGCTATGGTTGCTTTTATGAGGATTCAATAACTTGGTGAAGCACTTTAACCAATGGTTGTCACAACAGTTCTCTGACAAACATATAGCCTCTTATCAGCTATGGTTGCTTTTATGAGGATTCAATAACTTGGTGAAGCACTTTAACCAATGGTTGTCACAACAGTTCTCTGACAAACATATAGCCTCTTATCATTCATGATGCATTATTCTTAATTTCTAGTTATATGGTCATGTGCAAAGAGCAACACATCATATGAGCTCTGTAAAATGTGAAAAATATAAAATGGTTCCTACTTCAGATATGCACAACGAACTCCTTGGTCGAACCATTTGCCTAATGCATCTTCAGTGTGAAGTTGTAGACATCTATGTGTGAGGCATATGATTGTTCCAGGCTATCCATAGTTAAGCTTATCTCAACCCATCACTTTCTGCTTTGGAGCCTTAGATCTATCTAGTCACTCTTAAGTTACAAGAAGGGTTTAATACCTTATCTTAACTTAGTCAGCAGGACGAATAGCATTCATTCAACAAAAGTGATTAAAGCAAACCAGGAAAAGAAATAAAAACAGAATAAAAGGTATGGCTACTGATCAGTGGTGCATCCAGATTACTCAATCGGAAAAGGCTCAAGAAAAATCTACATGCATAGTTACATGAATGCATCTGGGCATTTCTGCCTTGCCTGCATTCTTGCACAACATAGCCACAAGGATTAACAAGGTGAAAACCAAAAGATGAGAGAAAATGACCCTGATATCTTTGTTATAAATACTTACTAAGAGCCTAATTGGTTGGGCTCCAAAATTTGCCTTGCCAAAGTTAGGGCAAACCAAAATAAGGGCTTGCCAAATTCTAGTTGCCAAATCTTAGGCAAGAAATTTGGTTTGTGAGTGCCAAAGTTTTGGCTGGGTAGATTATGGCTTCAAACCAAATCACCGCCTAAGTTTTGGAAGTGCCCTGGTTTTGGTTGGGCAAATTTTGGAGCCCAACCAATTAGGCCCTAAATGATAGAGAATATAGGAAGTTGGTAAGTGAAGGAAGAAAGAGAAAAGGGGGCATCGATAATTTCATATGTAAAGCTTATATTTCACAACAAGATGGGAAAACCTATAAAGAGACTACAAAACAAAGAAAAGAGTTGTCAGTTTGAATAGATAATGCAGATGATAAAGCCATAAAGGTTGAGTAGGTCTTTATACTACATTTTTTTTCTGAAACACTGTGTTTTTAAATCCCATATTAATATTCAAAAAAAAGAATTCTGAGTTCTGACAGTACCGAATAGAAAAGGTCAGCAAGGGCATACTCTCTCACTTCCAATTCTCATCTACTGCCTGTCCAAAATCAAGCGACCCAGCAATATGTTCAGGACTGCTGCTGCATCCTCACCATAAGCTAGCCATCAGATACCATACAACAAACCAAGAATTCAGTTGAAAGTGCATACATGCACACAGTGTTTTGTTTTCCCCTTTCCCTCAAAATCATGTATAGTGGTTTGAGAAACTGAATTAAATAGTATAGGGGATATGTGCTCCAGCAGATTGAGAAACACTCATCCATTATACGTGGGACCCACGTGTCCGTGAAACAAATATCTCTTCTCCAGTTTCTCTCTTCTATTGCTGCGGATGCAGCTTGCCCAATGCGGGGATCAGTGTGGCACGGGGTGTGTGGCGGCGGCCTGCCCGAGTCTCGGTGGTGCAGGACTCGCGGTGTGGCAGGCCGACGCCAGTTTGCCCGGTACGGCGCAACGCCAGTTCGCCCGGTCTTTGTGAGACGCAGTGTCAGCATGGGGTCCGGATATCAGTGAGAGGGGAAGTATGAAAGGGGTTTGAGAAAAATTGCTGCTTGGTCCCCTTTATTTGAAGGGGAGAGGGGAGATTTTGAGGAACTGAGAAAAAATTGAGGAAAGGGGATTAGAAAGGGGATCTGGTGGATCTCATTTTTTTTGCATCTAATCCCCTCTATTGCTGGTTATAGGGAAAGAGGATTGGTTTTAATCAATCTGGTGGATTTGCTATAAGGCAAGATTTTATGGGTTGCTATAGAATAACTAAGTACCATATGCAAAGTGTTTCCCTAGTAACAGCATTTTTTCAATCCAATAGTTTCCTCAAGAATACTCTGAAGATAAGACATAAGAGCTCAGACAGAAGTATAGAAAAGAACAGTACAAATATCAATGGAGACAAGAAGCCAAGATTGCATACCATTTTTATTTAATCTGAAACAATTACCAGAACAATTAACTCTTTATATATAGATTGGGTGAATTCATACCTCACATACACACTTCTAGAAAAGGGTGGCTTCTAAATATTCAGGTGTGACTCACAGCCACAAGTAAAATAAAGTGTGATAGGCTTATATCACTTTAAGCTAACTCTGGTCCCCAAGTTTATCACTGCAGATAAGGCACACAAAGGTAGGAAGAGGAAGAGGAAGAGGTCTGGTTTTATGATGCAGCATACCTTTTCCGGCCTAATATCTGAGCAGCTTCACACCATTTGTATGATGAACTTCAGACCTTAGTTACTATTACAATTCAACAATTTGAATATTACTTCATGAATTTCAGCAAAGGTTTCATCGAAGAACAATATACTGAAGCAAGCTAGCATACATTTCATAAATCACAGAACTACATCAGCTACAAGTAAAAGGTACCAAAGACCAAAGTATAATTAATGATGATATCAAGAGATTCACGCCTTTCTTGATTATTTGGCTCCTTCCATGACTGATAAAAACATGTTGAATCAAAGTAAAGGCGAACGCGACATCTAGTCGATTCTGGGTCTGGGATCCTGATCTTATCTGACAGATAGATTACCTTTTATGCTGTTAGTGGTAGGTGGAGCTGCATGCATTATTACTAAAGTTATTGGCTTCAAAATAATCTAGATGGCACTGAAGGTCGCAAATAACTAGCCATTTTGGACATTTAGGCCTCAAAATGGCACTTCCACTTCTCACCTGAATCTACAATAGAATTAGCCAACAGGGATCTAAAAGGGCTCAGATTAGTCTGAGGATACAACTTACAGGTAATCAGGACAGCTAAAGATCCAATATGCACAAGAGATGTTTCTGTTAATATGAATTTGGACTTATGTGCCACTCTACCTCACCAGATTGAGAAATTCTAAATTTGTCCTAATTGAATTGACTGTAACTCTCGACAACAATTCTAACTTTCAACGACAGTGTGCCCCGATAATATAACAGAGGATCTCAGGAGGAATTGAAGAGAGGCTGACGCGAGCTCACCGAGCTGGCGCTTGGTGCTACCGACGAGGCGACAAGGCAGCGGCAACACCGCGCCGCGAGGACGCCGATCTCCCTCTCCCCCATGACCTTGTCGGCTGCGTCGACCTCCTTCGCCCCTTGCAAGTTCCACCACCAACCACCTCGTCACCTCGGCGGCTCCAGTTCCTCCGGCGAAGGCTCCGCCGCCGCCTCCACAATGTGGGGCTGTGGCCTGTGGGCTTCTGTGTTGTGGGCTTGTGGCTGGTTGGCTTGGCAGTTTGCACGATTCGTCTAACTGGGCCTGCTGAGACACAGACAAAGCCCAGCAGAGGATATCACCGTTAGGCTGTTTCGGTGAAGACCCAGGAACGAAAAATTCTTGTCGTTGAATTTTGGAACTAGTTACTAGACATCTTAGGGCCAGTTTAGATCAAAAAAATTTGGCAAAATGACACTGTAGCAAATTTCATTGTTATTTGGTAATTAGTGTCCAATCATGGGCTAATTAGGCTTAAAAGATTCGTCTCGTCCATTTTGTCTAAACTGTGTAATTAGTTTTATTTTTTATCTATATTTAATGCTTCATGCATGTGTCCAAAGATTCGATGTGACGGGGAATATTGAAAAATTTTGCAAAATTTTTTGCAACTAAACAGGGCCTTACTCAGATTCCACAGTCCCATATATACGGAGCCAAAAGGGACAGATACGACTGCACGGAGGCGGGACTGGCGACTCCGCCGCGACGCTGCGGCGGCGGGCGGAGGGATCTGACGTCGGATTCTCCTACGTAATCCTCCCTGTCTTTCTCCTGCTCGGGCTGATCAAGCGACTGCCATGTGCGTAGTTGCCCAGCCTTGTAGAACGGGACCTGAGGTTTGGGATTTGGGGAAGCCGATCTCGATGGCGATGACGGAAGCAAAGTGGAAGGACAAGAAGAAGAAGAAGAAAGTGAAGGTGCGAAATAGCAGCGGTGCAGTTCTTTCCGAGGAGGGAGCCCGTCCAGCTCAATAAGCTGCCTAAGCTGGAATTGTCGTGACCTCGGTAACGCCGCAACACTAAAAGAGCTTCGCGAATTGGCGAGGCGTTTTGCCCCATCCGTGCTGTGCGTTCAGGAGACCCAAGTGCACAAGTCGTGGGTGGAAAATTTGAAGAACACCTTAGGTTTTGATCATTCGTTTGCTATAAACAGTACAGGGCGTAGTGGTGGTCTGGGGATTTTTTTTGAATAATGATGTGCGAGTGGAACTGTTACCATACTCATAGTATCACATTGATGTTATTCTTACAGAGGGTGATAGAGAACCCTGGAGGCTTACATGTGTGTATGGAGAGACGCAACTAAGCGAGCGACACAAGACGTGGAGTTTGCTTAAATTTATTAAATCATCGTCCCCACTATCATGGGTTTGCATTGGTGATTTTAACGAGGTTTTACATCAATCGGAGCATAGAGGTGTTCAAGAAAGGAGCAGAGCTTAGATCGAGGGCTTCTGAGAGATGGTCGACGTATGTGGCCTGAATGATTGGTGCAACAAATTTTCTCAGGCAAAAGTTTAGCATTTGGCAGCTGCTGCTTCAGATCATGGGCCGATTCTCCTAGAGTGGAGACCGGCGGTTACTAGGCAACGGCAGGTAAACGGTTCAGGTATGAACAAATGTGGGAGACACACCCGGATTTTTCAGGCACGCTAGCAGACTCCTGGCAACGGGAAGGCGAGGCAACATCACTGAGCGAGCTACGAGAGAAGCTGAAAAGTGTGTCACAGCACTTGTCTGTTTGGGAGCGCACAACCTTTGGTCAAGTACGACATGAGCTCTGGAAATTAAACAAGAAATTAGAGGAGATGCATTCGGATCCAGGACGGTTGGGCCCTTCCCAGCAGGAATTAAAGTTGGTTGAGCGAATTCAAGAGCTTAACCACAGTGAGGAAATTATGTGGAGGCAGGGATCTCGAGTTTTGTGGTTGACAGCCGGAGACAAGAACACCCGGTTCTTCCATCTGAGGGCGAGCCGGAGAAGAAGCAGAAACAAGATTTCATGACTAAGGAAGCTGGATGGGCAGTTTACGGAGGTTGATCTTGAGCTCCGTGCAATTGTCACCAATTTCTATAGCAATTTGTTTGCTTCTGAGGTTACGGATAATATGGAAACTATTTCAGTTAAGGTAACACCTGAAATGAATAGGACCCTACTTGATCCCTACAAGGAGGGGGAGGTAAAGGACACTTTGTTCCAAATGTTTCCGACAAAAGCACCAGGTCCCGATGGCTTTCCGACGCACATCTTTCAGCGACATTGGGAGCTTTGCGGCAAGGAAGTTACAACTATGGTGCTGAAGCTTCTTAATGGCGAGGAGGAGCCAACGGGCATCAACAAAACTTTGATCTCGTTCTGGTCCTGAAAGTGGCTAGTCCGGAGGAAATTGGTCAGTTTCGACCCATTAGCCTGTGCAATGTTATATATAAAATTGCATCCAAGGTGTTGGCGAATAGGTTGAAGATTTTCTTGTCCGAAATTATTTCTGAGGAGCAATCGGCCTTTGTCCCTGGCCGCCTCATCACGGACAATATCATCTCCGCTTATGAGTGCCTACATTTTATGAAGCTGAAACAAGCAAGTGATCTGAGATGCTGTGCTCTGAAGCTGGACATGAAGAAGGCATATGATTGAGTCGAATGGAAATATCTCGATGCGATAATGTGCCAACTTGGTTTCCATCATCGTTGAGTGGACACAATCATGAGGTTTGTTAGGTCGGTTTCATTTTCAGTTATATTTAACGTGACAAACTTGAAAGTTTTAGACCGACACGCGGCATATGACAAGGAGATCCAATTTCTCCCTACTTGTTCCTTCTAGCAGCAGAGGGCCTTCGTGCATGTTAAAATCAAGAATTCAGTCATCAGTGCTCAAAGGTATTACGGTGGCACCATCGGCTCCGATGGTGAGCCACCTTCTCTTTGCAGATGACAGCCTGCTGTTTTTTCGAGCAAATCGGGAGAATGCTTTGTTGATGAAGGGGGTCTTACAATCGTATTGCTTAGCGTCGGGACAAAGGATCAATATGGAGAAATCATCCATACACTTTGCAAAGGGCATTAGGTAGCAAACCCACGATGTTATCAAGAACGAGATGGAGGTTTACAATGAGGGTTTGCGTGAAAAATATCTTGGTATGCCTTCAGATGTTGGGACTGCTACAAACGGGGCCTTTAAATATTTGAAGGACCGGGTTTGGAGCAGGGTTAAGGGATGGCTGGAACAGTGCTTGTCTGCGGGCGGGAAGGAGATCTTAATAAAAGCACTGGCGCAGCCTGTTCCAACCTATTCTATGTCTTGTTTCAGACTGCCTAAGGGTCTTTGCGAGCATTTAACAAGCTTGATGAGGAATTTTTGGTGGGGCTGTAAGGATGGCAAGAGAAAGACATGTTGGGTGGCCTAGGACCAGATGATCAAGCCTAAATCTATTGGCGGCCTGGGCTTTCGAGACATGGAGCTATTTAATCTTGCTTTACTAGCGAAGCAAGCTTGGAGGATATTACGAGAACCGAACTCCCTGAGTGCTAGAGTTCTAAAAGCTGTCTACTATCTAGGGAGGCGGGATTTTCTGGAGGCTTATCATGGTTCCTCCCCGTCACGCATATGGCGGTCCATTGTTGATGGACGCGAAGTGCTAAAGGAGGGCTTGATAAAACGCATAGGCATGGGAGAAAAGATGGCAACCTGGACTACGAATTGACTACCATCGGAAAATTTGCGACACCCTATCAGGTTGGCTAAACCAAACCAACCTCAGTTCGTTAGTGAACTAGTCAATCAAGTTGAAGCGGCATGGAAAAGTGACATGCTAGAGTTCTTCACCCCTCTCGACACGATGACAATTGCTAATATCCCACTATGTACAAGAAGGCAGGAGGATTTCTGGGCATGGCACTTCGACAAATAGGGCAACTTTGTGGTACAATCGGTGTATTATATGTTGGTTCGTCGAAGGGAGCAGCATGACGCGGCCGTGACGAATAATGCAGGCCGGTCGGATCACCGAGCGGATGCGAGGGAATGGATTTCGCTGTGGAAGGTGAAAGGTTCCCTCGAAAATTTGTATTTTTCTCTGGAGATTAGCGAAGCACTCGCTACCAACCAGAGACGTACTTCGCCATAGGAAGATGGCATAGTGCAGCGCCAATTTCTTCTGTGGGATAGAGGACTCGTGGAGACACTCTCTGCTGGAAGGTACTATGACGAGATGTATTTGGGCGCTGGAGAAGGAAGAGACATTGGAGCTCCTGAGTGGAATTTTAGAGAATGATGCTAAGTCTTGGCTGGCTATCATGATAGAGATCTTACCACAAGAGGACGTCGTTAGAGTGGCGATCACATTGTGGGCTACTTGGTATGCACGGTGGAAGGCGATTCATGAGAATGTTTATCAAAGTCCTATGTTGACGCATAATTTTGTGGATAAGCTTGTGTTGGAATTAGGAGAAGAGGTGCATGTGCAGTGGCCACAGGCTCGGGTGTGCGAACGGCGGACGACATGGATCGTACCCCCCTCTGATGTCATTAAAATCAATGTTGATGCAGCTTTGTCCAAGAATGTTTCCATGTCTTCGGCAGCAGCAATAACGAGAGACGAGGATGGGTGTTTTATGGGCACCTCGGCGTTGGTCCTTCATGGCATTGTTGATCCAGAGGTGATGGAGTCTATCGCATGCAGAGAAGGGATGGCTCTAGCTGTAGATTTACGAGCTAATAGTTTCAAATTGGTTAGTGACTGCCTGAACGTGGTGAAGAGCATCCGACAAGGTGATCTCGGGATCTACGGACAGGTTATCCGGGAGATCAATGAGAGGAAGACAACTTTTAGTAGTGTCGAGTTTGTACATGAGCATAGGGACTCAAACACCGATGCTCATAGAATAGCTCGTAGCTCGATCCATGCTGAGGTAGGGCGGCATGTGTGGTTCTTGAATTCACCTAATGGTGTGTGTGTAATATGTACAATCCTCCTATTTGAATAAAGAAGATGGTGTTGCTAAAAAATAGATATGTTACTCTTTATAACTCTTATAAAATTATTTAAGTTACCTTATGTCCTTTAAATTACCTTTGTATCCAGCTTAGAAGTAGTTTTCAAGGTGATTTTATCCTTTTCATTAAAAGATCTGATAAATCACTACCCCAGATACATTTTTTCCCGTCGGTCCAAACCTTCCCCCTCGGCCCCGCGTCCTCCGTCAGCAACACTCAAGTATCCCTGGCATGGCACCAAAACCGTCTGGAGAGTTGTCTCCCGTCGGTGGGGCACCGTTAGGAAGCTGCCTGGTGCTTTTCGCACGCAGCAACAGCACTTGCACGTGCTTTCCTCAAGTCTTTCGCGCCCAGCAATTGGATGAGCGCGCACACGCGGATCCGTCTGGCCCACCAACAGAGAGAGCGAATGGAGCAAATTATTATGGCCACCCGCCAAACACCCAGCCGTGACCTTATCTTTTCCCCTCCCCAAATTCTCTCTCCTCGCACATCTAGAGCCGCCGCCGCCCCAGTCAGTCCTCACACATCCAGAGCCGCCGCCGACCCCATCCAGCGTCGCTGCCACCAGCCACTCTCCGGCGCCACTGCCGCACAGCCCCTATGGCCAAGCCACCTGCACCGGGCGCCGCCTAGCACACCACGCCACCGCTGCACCTTCCTCCGACGGCGGCTGTCGCCCTAGCGACCGGCGCGGGCGCACCCCAGAAACCAGCAGCGCCGCCCGCTGCCCCCATCCACGACGCCGTCGAGCCAGCAGCGCGACCAAGCCTCAGGCAGCCGCTCCCTTCGACGCCCCAAGGTGCTGACTTCGATTTCGATTTCTTTCCCCAGCGATTTTGCCCTATTTAAATCATTTGTATCTTCTTTGTTGATTGATTCATCTGATTTGGTTTTGCCTCCCATTTTGACTACTCGCTTCAGGGTTTGTTTGTATTTGCAGCAGCCAACGTCTCGCAGGAGCAACCTGGACACCAACTCTCTCACCCCCATCTGGAAGAACTCTCCTGTCACTGTCGAACAGCAAGAGGTCAGACAACGACTTGTCTCCCCTTCCTAGTTTCCTTTCTCTCTACACAAATCATTATGTAGCATATATGTTCTTCAATTGTGCTTGATGTGCTGAATTAGCTGTTGTTTAGTTGATAGCTGTTGTGATCCATACACCAATATGGCACTGTCGAAGCTTGGTTGTAGCAGTGACCTGAGAATTTCACTTCCCATTCTTTCAATGATTGCATCTTGATGTGCTTTTGATTGACAAAATACATTGACTAGTTATGCTGCTCTGTATATATGGATTAGTTCACCTGACATGTAATTTTGTCAATCAATTTTGCTGTTATATTTTGCGCAAATTTAGATATAACAGTAATCTCAGTGACTAACTTTTCTTTTGGTGCTCTGTTTTTGCATTGTGATTCACTAGTTATGGTGTACTAGCTGGATAGAAATTTGTTATTATGTCTTTTAGTGTTCTATTATTAGTAGTTGTATATGAATTTTTATTTTGTTTGACTAAAGCAATTTGTTTTATTTCTAAATTGTTAACAAGTTCCTCACTGTGATTGCCTGTTGCTGTTTTATTTGGTGCTCTCTGTGGTTTGTGAGCTGACCTCGAAGTCTTGGACAACTACTGTGACTCGGATAGCAGCTGGTTAGTTCATATCTTCTTATACAAGTTGGGAGATAAGATATGGCAAATCGTGATTGGATGTATAGTGGTTGGAAGCGTGGTAGGATATCAAATGAATGGGTTGATAAAACAAAAGAGTTTTTGGAGCATGCCTTCTCAATCCCTAAATTAGTTGAGTCTGATACAATTAGGTGCCCTTGTTCCATGTGTCGAAATTATTTCAGGCATAAAAGGCCTAGGGTAGAGCTACATTTGTGCCACAATGAGTTCAAGGAAAATTACCAAACTTGGACAGAACATGGTGAGAGGCTGGGAAATCACAATCTTGGGACTAGTTCTGCGGTAGAAAATGAGGGATTTGGTGAGACGGATCGGATGGATTCTATGCTAGTTGACTTAGCTGGTGAGCACCCACCATTAATTGATGAAACACCAACTCCTTCTGCCCAAGCCTTCTACAGAATGGTTGCTAGTGCAGATGAGCAAGTGCATGAGCAAACCTTGCACTCTAGTCTCTCTGCTGTTGCTCGACTATTGGCCATTAAATCACAGTACAATCTTTCAGTGGCATGTTATGATGATTTTGTGGAACTCATGCATGAACTCCTCCCTCCTAATTGTAAGATGCCTAAGGACTTCTATCGTTCCAAAAAATGCTAGAGGGCCTTGGTATGCCATACCATAAGATTGATGTTTGTGAAAAAAAATTGAATGCTGTACTACAAAGATAACGAGAATAAGGATAAGTGTGACATATGCCAAACCTCCCGCTATAAGGAAGGATCAAATAAGGTTCCTCGTAAAGTATTGCGCTACTTGCCCATTACAGATAGGTTAAAAAGGTTATATCTACATGAGGGCACAGCAAAACTCATGCGTTCACACAAAGAAAATCCACTAGCAAGTTCTAGTAAAATGTTGCATCCATGTCATGGAGAGGCATGGAAGCAATTTGATGCCGATTACCCAAACTTCAAAAAAGATGCTACGAATGTAAGACTTGGTTTTGCAACTGATGGATCATCTCGTGCTTCAGCTAACATGGACAGGGAGAACAGTGATGGCCATTGAGTTATGAGGTGGCAGGAAGTATTTTGTGAAGCTGTAGTCTTTTGTTTATCTACTAGGGCTGATGGCAACAAACAAGAAGTTCGAAGGCCATGCATGTGTTATGCTGGGTATTTTGTGCAAGGGAGGTATTTTGGTTGTGGATTCCATCGTGCTTCAAGTCATGCATGCTAGTTGTGGAGTGGCAGCTACATGTTGCCTATTCACTGCATGTGCCTTGTGCAGATGAGGGTGCATACTGCCATCAAAAAGCAGATTGCTACCTGTAGACTTCCTGGGTCAAGGAATGTTGATTTCTTTTGGCTATCTTGTGCACAAGTGGCTGTATACTGTCATGAGATAGCAGCCAGCTACTAGTTGTGTTTAGAGATAGATAGCAACTAGTTGGAGGTTAGCACTTTTAACTTGTGCTGCTCCCTGTTAGGTACCTAACTAGAAGGCACTAATTATTATATAGCTTTGTATTCATGTACAACTTGAATGAGGTTCTAAGATTGTTGAATATAATATTTTTTACTTAAGTGTGGATGAATGAATGGCTACATCAGTTGTAATAGTGTTTTTTAGTGACTAATTAGTTGTTGTGAACAGTGGCCTTATAATGGCTAAATAATCAATTATTCTTGCCAGCCAAATGACTGGAAATATCTTCCCTGATGGAAGGATCCCAGGCCTGACGGTTGGACAACCGACGGGAAAGCCATTTTCATACCTGACAGTTGGTGAACCGACAGAGAAAGCTTAAACAATCCCTGACGGTAGTGAACTGACAGGGAAAGTTTGAAATTTCGCTGACAGTTGGTTGGCCGACGGGAAAAATTGAAACTGTCCCTGACGTTCCGTGACCGTCAGGGAAACTCTTCCCTGACGGCAGAATAAAAACCGACGGTGGACATTTTTCCTGACGGTCTCAGCCGCCAGGGACTATTTCGTGACGGGTTACCGTCAGGGAAACTTGACTTTCCCCGTCGATTTTTCCCTGACGGTAACCGTCACGGATACCCTTCCCTGACGGTTTTCGTGACTTTTCCTGACGGAACGGGCCGTCAGGAAAAAACTGGACTGGGGTAGTGAATACATAATAAGGGTTTTTAAATCACGAAATATGTCTCTAAGATTTAATTTTGAGAAACGTTTAGAGATAGAATTGGACAAAAAAATGAAAATCAAATACTTAGAGTTCATGAAAATACCTCTAGAAGGTTCTAAAATAGATTTGACACTAGAAAAATAAGAAGAATTATACCAAAAATTTAGAAAATTCTCAAAACATTATTGATGTCTAAATAAATGTGTTTTTAAGAATTTTCATTACCAAAGTATAAGATGCAACTAACAAGAGTGCAACGTACGCTTGATGTTGAATGTATTCATGGTACATATTCATGATAGTAGGCACGGTATTGGTGTTGCCGTGCTTGGTGAAGTCATGTTTGACTAGTCGCCCATACGTTGTCCTGTCCGATTGGTGTACTATAGAGCTATAAGTCCCTGACATCATTGGCCACAGTTGGATCTGAGCGGGCGACCATGACGCCTCCGTCGAGTCGGGAGGGTGGGAAAACGCCCCCCTTCCAAACTGGTTAGGTGAGGTCACGCCAACGTAGTGGCAGGCATGCTATGCAATTTGTGCCGCTCGTCACTGTGCCTAACGCAATTTGAACCAATCTAGGGCCTTATTTAGATCGAAGAGAGAGTGAAATTTGGTACTGTAGCACTTTCGTTTGTATTTGGCAATTATTGTTCAATCATGGACTAACTAGGCTCAAAAGATTCGTCTCGTAATTTACAATCAAACTGTGTAATTAGTTATTTTTTATCTACATTTATTGTTCCATGCATGTGTCTCTAGATTCGATGTGACAGATAGAGTGTGAAAAAACTTGCGATCTAAACATGGCCTAGGTGTGGGGAGTATTGTAGGCTTGTAGCCTCCCTATCGTGTTGTTGCCGGTCTTCATTCTTGTATTTGACTTTCGAGCGTCCTGCTGGCTAAGGCCATGGAGTTTTCTGGTTAGGCTCCCAGCCAGGGGTGGATCCAAAAAATTGAGTCATTGATGTCATAGTGTAATAAGCTTACTAAAATCATAGTATCATCTCTTGTACAAGCAGTGTTTACAAGGTAATTTGTCCAAGTTCATTGCTTGAACTGTGGCTCCGCCCCTGCTCCCAGCCAAAAGCCCCCGAGCTCCCGACCAAGCATGCTGACTAGTGACTAAGCACCTTGTCGTGGGTGAAAAACCCTCGAGTTGGAGGCCTTATGGATCAATTGGCTTGGTCAACCTAGTAATCAAGTAGCGCCGTAGCGGTTGATGTTTTGGTGAGTACACCAGGCACAACCATGAGCATTGACAATGACGCTATGCCAGATAGATCAAGTACATCATATATACATGCCCTTGAGTGGCATTATTGTTTAGCAATTCTCCTGGAAAGACAGGTAACTATTCCCTCCATTCCAAATTATAAGATATTTTGGCTTTTGTAGCTACATAGTATTTCCTATGTATATAGATATATACTATGTCTAGATATGTATATAGTAAAAGTAATGTATCTAAAAAGCCCAAACATCTTATAATTTGGAACGGGAGAGTACAACTTTTTGTTAGATCACGTGTCCTATCAAGTACATGCAACCAAGTAACCATATGTATCTAATTTTGAGAAGGTTCCCATATGGTTGTATTTTTAAGTTCTCTACTAATAATATAGTAGCAAATATTAAGCCTAGCATTTTTGTTAAATGTATGAAGCCATCAGAAATCGAAGATGTTTCTTTTGATGCCATATCGCTTGATTCTACTAAGTAGAAATTAATATAAGTACAACATGTTGCCTTAGAGTTCTACTGAAAAGCACATTGAAGATAATGATATTTAAAATACCAAAAAGAATACCGACAACTACAAACTAGCTTATGCAATTGTGGCGGTTCCTAAGTAAAACTCTTTTCTATAGGGAAACACTGGTGCAAGAGACTACAACCATGGCGATTATTATGATTATGATGGTCCATGTTGAAGACTACAACCATGGCACTGGTACTGAACAATTTGTCTTATGCCTAATGAATAATTGTGCCTTAGACAAGTACCTTCATTAATTCTAATATTAGTTGTCGAAGAATGTTATTTGCTATTTTCTTAATATTTATCGTTTCGTTACTTGTTGAATTTGGATGACCCATGCAATATAGCGCTAGTTGTGAAATGATACTAGAATGGTCAACATACAATATATTTTTTATTGTTTCTCTTGGTGACATATTTTGAGCGTCTATTAACCATCGCAAACCCAATCACCTATTGTGATATAATAAAATAGAAAATGGTCATATATACTTAAATTCCAATGATCCAGAAAAACTATCGCATATTGTTGGAGCCTAAAACAGATTAAATCAATGGATAATAATTAAGAAAAATATCGTCATTAAATGCATTTCTCAATAGGCGAAACAAACCATCAAAGAAAAGGTCCCCAGCTGGGGTCCTAATGGCAAAACATGCCAATTGTCAAACCCAACAATAGCTAGGAACATCGACCATCAACTTACCGATGGTCCACCATCAACAACTTACCATTGCCCTCTAATTTACTACTTGCCCATTGGCAAAAGGGATAAAACCCAACCAAGAGTGGTTGACGAGAACTTGTCAACAGTGTATGCTCAGCATTGTCTTTGCCGATGGTGGAAGATAACGCCCAATTGTTTAATACTTTTTTGCCAATATTTATCGAGTTCTAGTGGTGTTTTTAGGAACAAAGAGCTTTTTGGTGAAAGGAGATGTAGTTTAATACAAGTTTCACTGTAATAGGCTAATAAAGCCGAAGATACAATTTGTTTGAAACATTTTCTTCTTTTACTTGTGCTCTGTAAACCAACCAACTTTTGCTATATGATATGAGATGCTATAATAGCTACAATGAAACCGGTTATGGTTACATCTCATTTCATCAATGAATTGTAAGGACATAGAAAAATGATTTGATAAATTAAACAATAATGTCATACTACCTCCTATTTTTAATAATTTATGTTGGTTAGCTTGAACTAAATAACGTCAATTATTAGAAGTTGAGGGGAGTACAATTAACATTATGGACAGGGACAATTTATATAGTATGGGTTCCATAACATAGACACAAAAGAATGAAGAAACATTTTGATGTAAGACTTCATCAACAACATGATCCAAATGGATTACATAATTTATTCAGTAACATATTGGTTGGACATGATAAAGTATGATAAGAAAAAAGGGACTCTCTCCGAAGTAGCTATTGAGATTTTGATCTCTTGCGCAGAGTTGAACTGCATTCTTACTAACTTAGGTAAGTGTTTATCTTGGTCTTCGCATCAAAAATACCACGGAGGCGATGCTCCATCTTGACCTGATGGCATAGGTGCATTACTCGGGGTGGCATGATATGTGGTCTTGGGACCTTGTTCAGATGGTGAGATAGCATTGTAATTCGCCGGTGAGGGCGCTATAGCTGAATGCATCGATTGAGATGGTGGTGGGAATTTCCTGTGGCCACGTGGTGGTGGTGCCTTACCATGAGAAGGCGACGGTGGTGGTGGGTACTTTTGTGTTGGAGGTGGCGAATTAAGCGGTGGGTAGCGTGCTGGAGGCGGGGGCAGGAAGTGGTGAGATGGGGGCGGTGGAGAATAATGACCATGGGGTGGAGAATAAGGCGGTGGAGAATGATGAGCGGGAGGTGAAAAATGAGGCGGTGGTGCATGGTGAGCTGGTGGTGCTGGTGAAGAATGAGTAGGGGGCAAAATATGAGGTGGTGGTGAATGGTGAGCGGGGGGTGGAAAATGAGGCGGCGGTGTGTAGTGAGTTGGTGGTGGTGGTGCATGGTGTGCAGGAGGAGATGGAAAATGAGGTGGTGGTGTGTAGTGAGCCGGGGGTGGTGGTGCGCGGTGTGCAGGAGGAGGTGAAAAATGAGGTGGTGGTGTCTGATGAGCAGGGGGCGGTGGAGGGTGGTGAGCCGGGGAAGGGCTTGGCGGAGCTTCATGGCGGTGGTGGTGGTTATGATGGCCATGGTGGCCATGATGTTTGTGGTTAGGCGAGCCATGGTAGGACGGTGGCTCGACCGGCGCCAACGACTCGTGGTGGTGGTGCTTCCCATGCTCAGATCCAGGGTGTGCAGCCAGCGGCGCCTCGGCATAGGGCGCATGAGCCGCTGGTGCTTCTACCGGTGGGAAGGCATAGGGAGAGTACGCAGCGCTGCAGCACGAGGAGAACGCAGCGGCAAGAGCAACAAGGAGTGCGATGCCCTTCATGTTCGTGGTGCTGGTGACCATGCTTTGGTCTTGGTTTGCCTCCGATGCTCGGCCATTTCGCGCCTTATATAGTGGCAGTGGCCGTTTGAATCTTGAGTTTGATGTTTGTTACCAAACCCATTATCTTGGGTTGGGTGCTGCTGGTGGACAAACTGCAGTGCAAAGGGCTTATCCCAAGAATGTGCGAGCGCTTGACTGGGCCGTGCTTCACGGGGACGGGGCCGCGCAACTTCCGTTTTGTTGGACTTCGAAGCAGGTATTTTATTAGCAAAATCCACGGCTGTCTTGTCTCTTGAAAGTGATGATGAAATGAACGTTAAACCTGGCCTCGCATACTCTCTGTGTTGCTAGTAGTAATACAGATTTGAGATATAGGGATTTGGATTTCTTTCTGTGGTTTTAAAGTCTATAGGCATGGTTAATATGGAACGACTTCAACGTAACCTTAGCACAACAACTGCACAGACATCTTACACATTACTACTGCATCTGCATACACAACCAATTAAACGCTTTCTTTTTAGAGTCCCTGCATCCATTTATACACTGTTTTCACTTATTCAGTCAGAGGCATGAAGCAGGGACGAAGCTACGGCTTCCCAGACCCCGACGAAATTTGATAATATTAACGGAAAAACGCTGTATGTAGTGCTAATACTAATGATCCCACCCATATTCAGATAAGAAGACCCAGTGATTATCTGGCTTGGATTCGCCGGGGCGATCGGTTAGATTTGACAGCTTCTCTACCCCTGAACGGAATGGGAGTTTAATGGGCTTTGGACCTACGTACCCATCGGTCTTGGTTGTGCTGCTGCAGGTGTGTTTGGACCAAACTACACCTAGTGGGCCTGGACCTTGGAGACCTTGCGATATCTGGACCCAAGAATTTTGTGGACGGAGGACGGCTGACTGGCTGATAGTTCCGTCGTCGGCAGTCCGGCAGGAATCAACTTTTTGGGTGCGTCAGCTGACAAATTGGCCTTGCCGTTCCACAACCGTACTGTACATTTGACTTGTGCTGTTGTGCAATCGTGCCATTTTATGGTTCACGCGTGCTGGGTAATGGATTAGTTACAAGTCCTAACTCCTAAGTATTGCAAATATGAACAAAAGATGACTCGTTATCTATCTTTTGCTCTCTGAGCTTTTGACATTCCTATTCCTACGCTACTACAAAATTGATTTCAAAAGACAAACCTTTTTATTTACAATGGGGTTATAAGAAAAAACTAGAGTCTCAAGTTTATTATTTGGAGTGTCTCTCATGTAATACCTCTTTTTATATAAAAAAATTAGAGGTGGACAACTAAAGAGGCTTATTTCTGAAAATCGTTCATTTCTAATACCTGCCTGCAGTTCTGTTTTCACGTGCGTATATCATCTCGCCTCAGAAAATATCGTCCACCTCTGAAAATCTATGATTTACAGAAATTTCCTTGCTGATGTATGCCGCCTTTGCTAATAGTTTAATACTAAGGGCATGTTTGTTTGAGCTACGTATTTCTAGCTTGTAGCTGAAAAGCTAGCTTTCTAATAACTGTCAAAAAAATTTTTTGCTTTTTTTCTAAAATTTGTTAGCACACCAGAAGCCAAAAAAAGATCCGCATAACTTGTTTTTTAGCTTTTATTAGTTTATTTCCTTGTAAATCGGTTTTTAGCTTTTAAAAAATCAGCTCAACAGTTAGGTTGTTTATTTCAGCTTTTAACTTATAACGGGTAGAAGTTAGAAAAAGCTAAAACAAACAGACCTTAAATGATGTAAATGTAATTTGAATTAGTGCTACTATGGCAAGTGCCCTCTTGAATTCTAGCTTTTTAAAGTTTCTGTTAGTTATGGATCTCGAGCAATATTATGGGGCATGTTTGGAAGAGCCACGAAAACATCTCTAGATCCACCTTGTTTAGCCAAACACTTCTAGATCCACGCTGATCCACCATAGAGCAGCTTCACAAAATCCATGGATTTACCCTCAAATCCATGCATTTCGTGGAGCACATCAAAGGTGTTATGAAAAATTACCCACCACGGCCAGTGTGCACTCCCCCACCTGAGCCTGGCCGCGTGACACCCCCCTCCTCCCACCCCCCGCGCGCGCAAACTTGTGGCTAGCGCCCCACCCAAGCTCCAACCACGACCAGGGCGCCTCGCCCTCTCGCGCCCCACACGTCCCTCCCTCTAGCGCTCTTCGACCAGTGCACCACCACCCGGTGCCTCACGAGTATCGTGGTATTTGCGATTATCGCGGATGGAGGCAGAGGAAGATGAACTTTTTTTATTTTGACGCTTGGATATTTTTGAAGATTACATGTAAGTTCATGTCAAAGCTGGAGCTCTTCCAAACAGACGTGTGGGAGCCAAGCTCTATGGTGGATCTATCTAGAGCTGGTGCTTTAGATTTTTTTATACTAAAACTCTTCCAAACATGCCCATAGTTTGGATTTTGGACTTTTGAGATCTGCCCAAGCCCAACACCACCGCGCGCGGTGATTTTCTTCTGATTGTTCCATGCATCTCGCTCATGCCTAAAGGGCAGCTGTAGTAAAATACACCGTTAGTTTGGTTTGGAGCCATGTGAGCAGCATGAGATGGCACTACAGGAAACTGGCCCTTTGCCGACTGCAATTTTCTTTGCCAACTGTTTTTTTTCGACACTCGGCAAAGAGGTCCCTTTGCCAACTGGAATTTCCTGCAGTCGGCAAAGCAGGATTTGCCGACTGCCAGGCAGTTGACAAAGCCATGGCTTTGCCGACTGCCAGGCAGTTGGCAAAGAATTGCAGTCGGCAAAGGCAGGCCATGGTTGACGCCATCCACACCGTCACCTTTGCCGACTGCCACTCCGTCAGCAGTCGGCAAAGGTGCAGGCTTTGCCAACTGTCATCTCCCTGGCAGTCGGCAAAGAATTTTTTTTTTTTTATTTTCGATCCCAATTTTTTTGTGTTGCCTTGATACAGTAAGTACATGATATATTCCAAGTTTGGGATCATTTTGATTTATTTTGCTATATTCCGTAGATTTTTTCTGTTTCTTTGATTTTTTCCCGGCAGCTCCAGATTTGAGCTGCAGGTACATGAAATAATGGAATCCGGCCATCCAGAAAATGATATTCATGATGTTTGGAGCATGTTGAGGCCGTGTGCGGGGCCTCGCGTGAAATTTCGACCGTGTTGGTGTCGGAACACGCCGAGGCACGCGCGTGAAAAGTGTTTTTAAATTTTATAAAATCGAAACGGAGTCCGAAAATAATGAAACTTGACGACGTGTCTTGTCATCGCATGCGGAGGCTGTGGTAAAAATTTGAGAAAGTTTCGAGCAAGTGGCGACGTCGGGTGGCTAAAACCTGGACATCTCCACATGTGATAACAGTTATCACATGTGGAGATGCCCAGGTTTTAGCCACCCGACGTCGTCACTTGCTCGAAACTTTCTCAAATTTTTACCACAGTCTCCGCATGCGATGACAAGACACGTCGTCAAGTTTCGTCATTTTCGGACTCCGTTTCGATTTTATAAAATTTAAAAACACTTTTCACGCGCGTGCCTCGGTGTGTTCCGACACCAACACGGTCGAAATTTCACGCGAGGCCCCGCACACGGCCTCAACATGCTCCAAACATCATGAATATCATTTTCTGAATCACCGGATTCTATTATTTTATGTACCTGCAGTTCAAATCTGGAGCTGCCGGAAAAAATCAAAGAAACATTAAAAATCTACGAAATATAGCAAAATAAATCAAAATGACCCCAAACTTGGAATATATCATGTACTTACTGTAGCAAGGCAACACAAAAAAACTAGGATCGAAAATCGAAAAAAAAAATTAATTCTTTGCCGACTGCCATCAGTGGCAGTTGGCAAAGAGCCTTTGCCGACTGCCAGGGAGGATAGCAGTCGGCAAAGAATTTCTGAGAAAAAAATCAAAAATAACCTTTGCCGACTGTCAGGGAGCAGAGCAGTCGGCAAAGTATTTTTAAAAAAATTAAAAAAAATAATTTTTGAAAAAAAATAATAGACCTTTGTCGACTGCGTCACATGCTGGCAGTCGGCAAAGGGAAAAAATAAAAAAAAGAAAAATGTCGCCTTATCCGCTCGGCCCGCTCTCCCCTCCCCAAAATCCCGCCCGCCTGCCCCAAATAACCCGCTCGCCCGCCGCTACAGTAAGTACATGATATATTCCAAGTTTGGGGTCATTTTGATTTATTTTGCTATATTCCATTGATTTTTGCTGTTTCTTTGATTTTTTCCGGCAGCTCTAGATTTGAACTGCAGGTACATGAAATAATGTAATCCGACGATTTAGAAAATGATATTCATGATGTTTGGAGCATGTTGAGGCCGTGTGCGGGGCCTCGCGTGAAATTTCGACCGTGTTGGTGTCGGAACACGCCGAGGCACGCGCGTGAAAAGTGTTTTTAAATTTTATAAAATCGAAACGGAGTCCGAAAATGACGAAACTTGACGACGTGTCTTGCCATCGCATGCGGAGGCTGTGGTAAAAATTTGAGAAAGTTTCGAGCAAGTGGCGACGTCGGGTGGCTAAAACCTGGACTAACGTCGGGTGGCTAACTTGTTATCACATGTGGAGATGTCCATTTAGTGGCGTATATAAATGACCTGCCTATCTAAAAGCATAACCTAGCTAATTTCAGGTGTGGACACGACTGCCACATAGTCGAGTGGGTTCCATATGCATATTTTTCTTTATTCCCATGTATTCTGGAACTAATATTAATATTAAAAAAAGAGTTAACGTGCAAAGGGATTGAATGCAACGCTCTCATGAATCCAAAGGAACAACCAACCACTCATTACTTGAAACTGCATTTTTCCTATGTGCCATGTATTTTTTTACGGGCATAAAAATACCCATAGAGAAAATTTGTTTAACCTGTCGGCTCGTCTGGTACACAGAGAAATATCAATAACCCTTTCACAGAATACACAAAAAAATTTGGCTCACAGGGTAATTAAACTAACATTACTATGTGCTTTATTTTTTTATCGGATTTAGCACACAGGATACTTCAAGGCTCACGCGTTGTATTTGACACGTAGACGCGGGTACGCGAGACGCGTCACATGAGCAGCTGCCCCTGCTCAGCCTGGGCACATTTTTACCAAACACCGAAAACCGAACCGAACCGATCCGAAACCGAATCGAACTGTTGGTTTTTCGGTTTTTCGGTTCGTTTTCGGTTTCATGTTTTATGAAGTTCGGTCCTCGGGTTCGGCTTCGGTTCTTATCTCCAACCGAACCGATCCACCGAACAACCGACGTTTAGACTGTCCGCAGTGGCATACTCTAAATGATACTCTAAAGTTTTAGAGGATGAATATAGAGTAAAAACTGCTGCACTGGATACTCTAAAACGATACTCTATCTTTTCTCTCACTCTATATTTAGAGTAGTACAGTGTTTACTCTATAGTGCGCAGTGGCGGGTCCTACTAGTTAAACCAAGAGAAAAAATGCTATAACTCACAAACCAAAAATTTAAATTAAATTTTGATTGCACCATTAAATTCGTCTCAATAAATCCTTCAAAACTAGATCACTCATGGATATATTTAGATAAAGTGACAAGTGGGTCCCACAGTAGATAGAGTGGATAGAGGATGGATGGGTGCGGGAGAATTGAGTATAGAGAAGAGAATCTTGCTGACTAGGACGTATAGAGGATGAATATAGAGGACCATGAGTGCGGATAGCCTTAGTTTGCAAGGCGAGAAGTCCACAGTCAAGTATGCAGCGTCGCAGCCAGCCCACCATTTACGGCCCACTAATACACCCAGCCCCCTCCAGCCTCACGCATGTATGCACCACTGCCAGCCGCACTCTAACCCTATCCTTTCCTTTGCTCTCGGAGTTCGTGGCGGCGGCGCACCTGGGAGACGGGCGGAGACCAGCGGCGGCGGCGCGACGCTGGACGGGAGGTGGAGGTGCCGAGGCAGGCGCAGCGGAAGATTGACGCGGCCACGCGGGCGTTGGCGCGGACACCAGTTGGAAGCGGCGAGGCGGCTGCAGCGCAGTGGCGTGTCTGCAGATCCGTCCGAGGAGTAGCTGCAGCGGAGGAACGCGTTCTTTGCGAATGCTTGCTTGCTTCCTGGCGTGAATCGGTGAATGCTTTGCCTGTGCGAATGCTTGATTGCTTGCTTCTGTGCGAATGCGCTTGCTTCCTGGCTTCTGTGCAGATCTGTCCGTTTGCAGATCTGTGCGAATGCTTGCTTGCTTCCTGGCGTGAATGCTTTGCCTGATAAAGTGAACTGTTCGATGTTCGTGCGCTGATTTGCCGATTTGCTTCTCACTGCTGTCAACGCTGATTCGCTGATTCACATACTTCTCAAGCTGTGTTGTCTTCCAACGGTTTGTTCGGTTCCTCCTCTCCTCTTCCGATACGGACCCTCCGTCCCTCCCCATCCCATTCTTCTATGCTACGATTTGCAAGCAGTGGGGAGCTATGGAGGCCCTGCACCTGGTGACGATGCAGCAGCGGCTCCCCTGCCCTCACGTTTTCCCTTGGGTTGTTTCCCCTCCGGTGGCGGCGGCGCTAGGGTTCGGCGTCCGTTGCGGCAGGGGCGCAACACAGTCAGCGGCTGGGGCTGGGGTGGCTGGATCCATGGCCGCTCGTGCAAGGTCGACGGGATCCATGGAGGCTCATGTCAGGTCGTTAGGATCCATGGCTGCTCCTCCAATGGCGGCCGAATCCGTCACTACCTAGGTATCCCCAAACCCTAACACTTCTCCCGTTTCGTCTTCCTTCTAGGACTTGGAATCTCCATGGATCCATTTGCGTGTGATATTCTCTAATGTCTCATGAATCTGCCCTTGGTATACTTGGATGTCGTACTTCATTTTAATATTTGCCTAAATCTGTCAGGTTAGTGTCTTTTCCAAATCTGAATAGCAAGTGCCAAGTGCTACGTTAGCTGAACTGAATAGAAAGTGCCAACCATTATGTATTTCCCTTGCTTTCTGCAATGATAAATATCTGCTACTATATGTGATTGATTAAACTGAATTGGGATGTCTGATGTTGGTTACAAGCCTACATACTCTGTAATTTTTTATTATTCATGTATTCATCATTTATTGAACTTAGAAAAATGTTTTTCATATTAGTTAACAAGGCTGAAACTGTTAGTTGGTCTGTAATGTTAGCTGTTCTGACTTTTGAGTACGATTTAGGCACATGATCGGTATAGCTAGCATATGGTTACTCTATAAGCTAGCTGAATGGTAACTTCTAAATAAGTGGTTGATTGTACTAACTACGACATGCAATGCTTATGTTACAGGTTATCCTACAGCCTTCAGCATGCAGACTGTGTTTTTTTTTCCACAACAACAAAGCCAAATTTCATTACTTGAAAGCAACGAAATTACAAGAGCTTGTAACAAAATAAGCATGCAGATTGTGTTGGCGTTGTGTTCTATTCTGTCACATGTGCATTAGTGGTTGCACAATCTAATAATGGTAAGCCTATGATCATTGTAGAGTTGGGAACCATGTGAATCTGAGAGATCTGCTTGTTTTACCTAATAGAATAGGTATACATTACCGAAGATATCCACCTCTGAATAGTAGTTCATTCATTGATCTGCAATGTAGCATGCCCTTGTAGTCACTTCTTTATTTGGCTGTCATTAGTTTTGCAGAGCACAAGAAGCTTTTAATGGAAAATGACTAGGATGCTCTTTTTGAAAAGGATCAGGTAACTTTTCTATCTCATTAGGAACGTGCCTGTGCTTGGGGGTGGGGTGGGGGATCTGTAATTACAATGCTTGTTGTATGCAATTCTCTACTTGTGCTCTGATGTTAAAGCAATAAAACATATTAACAAGGATATCTCTTTTTTATGGTTAGCCTTTTCTTTTACTGCCCAACAGTCAGCCAAACTGCTCAGCTCATCTTTTTGTTGGTTCCTGCTAGGTTTTCTCCTCTGCCATTTTCTGCTATCACTTGGACAGGAACTGGAGATCTCCTTGTCCTGGTGTGTTTAGAGCTAAGAAAATCTTGTGCCTAACCAAATTTCATTTGCCTTGTGCCTAACAAAATTAATTACAAAAGAATAGAAAAGAACATAAAAGGATAGCTACTGGTTTGTTTTTTGTTTGTCGATCCTTTTTATTTGCAATATTGTTCATCAGATTATTAAAGATGAACTTGAGTTATTTAACTTATAAGAGTATTCATGTTTTGTACCTCCTAACAAGTTAAATACCTTAGAGGAGATCATACTAGAACTAATCTGATATCTAATCTGTTCGTGATATGTAATCTGTAGATGGTTAGAATGAAAATCATGCTAGAACCGGCAATTTGAGTCATCTGTTCTTTGTATTTTTGTTTTGTTTTGCTGAATGATCCTGTGATGTCACCAATTTCACTCTATTTTATAAATTCAACAGATCTTCTCCAACTGCTTCCAAACGGTCACTCTTCTATTGCACCTTATCTGGACACATTAAACTTTCAAATGGGAGCAGCATGTTACTAATTCTTTATTTCTGATGTGCAGTTGCTTTCAAGACTGAAACAAACAGGAAACCATGTAATGCTCTCCTTGGAAATAAATGCGTCTTAAAATACTTCTATCACCAACCACAGTTCCCTGTTTCCACTGCTTTTAAGGTACATTCGTTAACATTTTCCTCGACTATTGCATGTCTGCAAATTGCTCAAATATTTGTTTTTTTTACTCATTTACAATTTTATAGAAATAAACTCTCCTTAGGCATATACATGTTTTCATTTGCGTTCATGCTGTTTCAGTTCATCTAATTAAAACATTTTCATGCGTCTCAGGAAGAAACACCTCTATGACTTCCGATGTATTACCTTCCAGCTTCAGTTTCATTTATCCAGCAAAAGAAGAAAGATGGCGAAAAGGGTTTCTATTAGCAAAACACAAATCTGCCTGATTGCCTCTAGTACTAGTAGCAGTAGCAGTTTGGCAGCCATATAGGTACGGTTTGTGATTTTGTATAGACAACCATTTTTTAGCAGTAGCAGTAGCAGTAGCAGTTTGGCAGTTAGACAACCATTTTTTCTATTTGTTTTCAGTCCAAAGACAATGGGAACTTAGGTGCAGTGAAGAATGTCCAGACTGTTTGTAGTCATGATTTGCATGTTTTAGACCCAAAAACTATTCCCTGTCATTCAAAAGAAAATCAATTGGATGAAAATGTAACTCTTGATTTGGATCGTACTGGTTAGTATCGAATTCCTGATTGCTCATTTATTAGCTGGGCAAAAAAAAACCCGGCCAGAGTCTTTGCCGACTGCAATGGGAGGCAGTCGGCAAAGAGGTCAAACCTTTGCCGACTGCAACTCCGAAAGCAGTCGGCAAAGAACATTTGAAAAAATATTTCTTTCTTTGCCGACTGCAACTCCCAAAGCAGTCGGCAAAGAACATTTTAAAAAAAATTTCTTTCTTTGCCGACTGCAACTCCGAAAGCAGTTGGCAAAGAACATTTTAAAAAAATATTTTTTTTCTTTCTTTGCCGACTGTAACTCCGAAAGTAGTCGGCAAAGAACATTTCAAAAAAAATTCTTTCTTTGCCGACTGTCGAGCTGGCGGCCAGTCGGCAAACAATTTTTGAAAAAAAATTCTTTGCCGACTGTCGAGAAACCAGCAGTCGGCAAAGCCTGCCGTCAGGGTTGACGGCGCCACGTGGCTATGCCGACTACTGGCGTGGCAGTTGGCAAAGGCTTTGCCGACTGTGTGCCACGTGGCAGTCGGCAAATCCGCCTTTGCCGACCCAGGCTTTGCCGACGGCTCTTTGCCGACTGCCACGTGGCTTTGCGGTCGGCAAAGCCTTTGCCGACTGGGTTTATGCCTTTGCCGACCGGGGCAAGCAGTCGGCAAAGAGGCGTTTTCCTGTAGTGTGGCTGGTGAATGTTAGGCGAAGCTAGACACGAGTCAGTTCCGGCATGGACGGCACTGTCTGCTGGCAGTGGCTTGGTCAGCCGGCGTGTACGGGGTACGTAGGGCTTTAGGTGGATCCGATCACGACTCGATGCGCAGTTGCATAGATCTGGAACGCCTTCTGTGTTTTCCCGTAACGCTTTTGCATGTGGTGGAGGTGTCCGGCCACGTCCTACTAGCTGCTGCTAGAATATCGACGATTCCGAAACTTGGCGTGTTAGTGCACGGTGCATGATACTGTTGTGTCGTCGTAGCTACAGAAAGAGAAACGGTGGCCCGTTACTGGACCATGCATGCATGTGTGCAGAAATAATAAACCAGCTAATAACAAGTATTGTGAATCGTGTCATTCGGTTGGTACCACAGAGTACGGATTAGAACATCACTAGTGATTTCGTCACGAAATATGGGCAATTTATGGATCCGAAACCGCGGCATGATTCTGCATCTCGGCACGCCCTGATGGTATACAGCTGCATGCGGCGCCGGGCACTCGACCGGGACTGCTCCAGTGTCGCCCGTCCATTGCACACCGATCATATCCCTGCGCGCGGGCCAATGATTGCATGCTCGCACTGGACGGAAAACTTAAAGTCTTCAAGTAGACAAAAAAATTCGAAGCCAAATTAAAACGATCACTTGTGTAGTAGCAAAAAAAAAGTTGAATTGTACAGGTACAGGGGGTGTATAATGAGGCAGCTCGTCGTGGCACAAAGTTGGAACACTGTTGTGTGGACAACTCACGCAGGTGGCGTGTCCCTAGGAGTAGGAGGCTCCCCTAGCAGCTTCGCCATCCCTAGGCGCGGATGGATCATGGCTGGAGTCATGGAATAACGGAGGTGGAGCCCATCCCCGATTCCCCGTCGCCGAGTTGTTGTCTTCTCCGCCATCCACGGCTCCCTTTCGCTGGCCTCTCCCACTCCACTCACTAGTCACTCCACGTTTGAGCTGAGTGCCATCCCATCTGAAATCCCAATCAACGCGCCGGGCACGCTCGTTTCATTCGCCGCATCGCACTCGCATAAAAATAATTGCGGTCGGCTTCCTGGCCGCGTCCTCGTGTCCTGACGTGACCCGCGCGTCCGCCCCCACCCCCGACGACGGTACGATGGAGCAGCCGTGTTCCCCAGTGGTGTCCACGTACTCTAAGGCAAGTCTTGAATATATTTTACGGGGATTTTATGCATATTAAATCGGATGTCACACGTATACGAGGAGGAGAGAGAAAGGAAACGTTTCGTGGGGGACGAAACGAGTGAGCATTGTTTCCAAAACGTTGAAAATCGGATAAAACCCGCATCGAGAACCTTTAGTTCGTTTCATCCCGTGGGCAACTTCCTTCCATCCAGCGCAGACATGGACGAGATTGCCGCTGGCGGCGCGGGAGGTGAAGGCGGGCTCCCTCCACTGGGCGCAGGCGGCAAGGGCGCGACGAGGGCGGGAACGGGGAAGCCCAGCCGCGGGCGCGGGCGGCAAGGGCGCGGCGAGGGTGGGGACAGGGAAGATCTCGGCGCGGGAGGGGAAGGCGGCGGGGGCAGTGGGCTAGGCGGAGCAGTGGTCTCGTCCATGCCCGATGGCCATAGGGTTCCTCTGCGCCGGTCATGGGGTTCCTGGCAGAGTTCCTGGCGACGGAGGCGGGAGGGGATGGCAGGCGTGAGAGAGACATATCGGTGGGACTCACGAAAAGCTAAAATAACCATATAAAACTGTGCCGACGAAACTATGCACCGAAAATGTTTCACGTGTCGTAAACTGGTAGGTGAAAACTAGGCCTCAGGGCTTGTTTAGTTTCCAAAATTTTTCAAGATTCCTCGTCACATCAAATTTTTGGACGCATGTACGAAGCATTAAATATAGATAAAAAAATAAAACTAATTACACAGTTTAAACGAAATTCACAAGACGAATCTTTTAAATCTAATTAGACCATAATTAAACATTAATTACTAAATAACAATGAAAATACTACAGTATCCTTTCTTTAAAAATTTCACGAACTAAACGGCCCCTGTTTGCGATGCGCTCCCTCGGCTGCTTCGGCTGCTTGCGGGTCAAAGCTCCCAGGCCCCACTGCCATCGCAAGACTCATCACCTCACCGCCCAGGGCCTCGTTTATTCCAAAGTTTTTTCACTCTCTCTTCGTCACATCAATGGGCTGGTTCGGCAGGTGAAAAATCGGCTGGTTTCGGCTGATTCAATAGTGTTCTGTGAGAGAGAATAAGCTAAAACAAACTGAAATAAGCCGAAACATAACCAGCAGAACAGGGCCAATTTTTAGCCGCTTGCATGGAGTATTAAATATAGATAAAAAAATAACTAATTACACAGTTTAGTTGGAAATCACGAGAGGAATCTTTTAAGCCTAGTTGGTCCATGATCGGATAATATTTGTTAAATAAGACGAAAGTGGTACTATTCATTGGGTTGCAAAAATTTGCAAAGCCCTTGTTTAGATTCCAAAGTTTGCCTCCCAAATTCACTATGCAGAATTCCTATTCCCCATCACATCAAAATACCGGCACATATATGGAGTACTAAATATAGATAAAATCAAAAACTAATTACACAGTTTTGTTGTACTTTGCGAGACGAACATTTTAAGTCTAATTAATCAATATTTGAACAATTATTACCAAATAAAAACAAAATTGCTACAGTGTGATGGGACACTTACTATGCAAAATTTGCCTCCAAACTTTGTCATCTAAACAAGGCCAAAGTAAACGAGGCCCAGGTTCCCTTTTTAGAAGATCTGCAGCGGGAGTCAATGATGATGGGAGGGCCCCGCGCTCGCAGTGTCGAGGAGGGTCGTCTGCTTGTTGGTTGTTTCGGTAGTGTTTAAATGGTGTAAAAGTTGGTGTAAAGTTTCTGTAATATTTTTCGTTGTTATTTGATAAAATTTATCTAATCATAGACTAACTAGGCTCAAAAGATTCGTCTCGACATTTACAGACAAACTGTATAATTAGTTATTTTTTTATCTATATTTAATAGTCCATGTATGTGTTAAAGATTCAATGTGACGAGAAATCTTGTAAAATTTTTGAAATTTTGATGAAACTAAACACTGCCGAAGGCTTGCGGGTTTCCTACCCGGTCAGAGCGTTGTTTAGATCCCAATTTGGGGAGTGCCCAATTACTGTTGGGTACTGTAGCAGTGTTGTTTTTATTTGGTAATAATTGTCCAAACATTGATTAATTAGGCTTAAAATATTCGTCTCGCAAAGTACAACAAAATTGTACAATTAGTTTTTTATTTTATATACATTTAGTACTCTATACATATGCCGACATTTTGATGTGACGGAGAATCTTCTTTTTACATACTCCCTCCGTTCCAAAAAAACATGTAAATCTCGTTTCCCGAGAAGTCAAATATTCTTAATTTTGACTGAATATATATGACAAAGTACTAATGTTCATGATACGTAATAAGTATCATTAGATTAATTATAGAATATATTTTCATAATAAACCTAATTAACGATATAAATGTAGATAATATCTTCTAGAAACTTAATCAAACTTAAGATTCTTTTAACTCCTCGTAAAATGAGATTTACATGTTTTTTAGACAGAGGGAGGGAGTAGTAGATTTTGGACGCCAATTTGGAAAACTAAACATGGCCCAGGTCTATCGGCGTCTGCGCCCATCCTGGCCATTTTTCCCGATCCTTCTCATGCGTGCTCCCCGGCCATCCGCAGATCGATCCAGCGGCTGCGTCATGTCTGTACTGTACCCTGCTGCACTGTATCGTCTCGAAGGACACCGCGTGGTGTGGGGGTGGGGCTCCGACGACTGAACCGCCGGATTTTTCGCTCCGACGACAGAGCGTGTACAGTACTACCGTACCACGTACTCCATGCTAGGACATGTTTAGTTTCCTTTCAAATTCTAAATTTTTATACTTTCTCTTCGTCACGTTGAATCTTTAGATACATACATAGAATACTAAATGTAGCACGTTGAATCTTTAGATACATACATAGAATACTAAATGTAGATAAAAGAAATAACTAATTACATAATTTATCTGTAATTTATAAAACGAATCTTTTAAGCCTAATTAATCTATAATTGAACACTAATTATTAAATATAAAGAAAAGCACTACCGTAACAAAAAAAATTCAAAAAACTTACAATCTAAACCAGGCCCTAGTATACTGTGATTGGACTGGACACCGGCGCGATGCGTGCGCAGCCGCTCCTCCTACAAGTGAGCTCGGCTGCTCTCCGTCCTTTGCCTTACAGTAAAACATTCGTGCCAAACCAGTCGCTTTCCGACACCACTCTTTGATCTGCTGTTTCGACGCACGCAACGTCTTTTATTTTGTTTGTCAATCTAGCCGTAGACTAGACTCTGGATAGCCCAGTCTATCTGATGAGTCTACGTATAGGGTACACCATTGAATAAAAACACGCTCTCAAGACCAAATGGCTTGGATGAGTATTTTATTTTCAAAAATGAATAGGTCCCAGTTCAAAAAAAAAAATATGTTGGTTTACTTTCTGTTTTTTAGAGAAGATTATCTTCCGTTCGAATTGACCATCTTCTTCTACGTGAGCTTTCCGGCAGAACAGGCGCACCACGGCACCAATAGTTCGACGACCTACCATATACGGAGTACATACACTACTCTGCTTTCTGCTACGCGTGCTCGTACAGTCGTACACACGGTGGTTAGTTTCAACCTCTTTCTGATCGACCAATATTTAGTGGACAGGCCGGTGCTAGCCATGTTACCACGAATCGATCAGTATCGCTGCTTTACAGGCTTGGCCACCGCGAACAAGCCGTTGAAACCTAAGGCCATTTGATTTTCAGAAAAAGTTTCCCAGGCACTTAACACCGGAAACAAAGGTTCTGGTATTTTAGGGAGGGCACGAACGCACTATAGATATCACTAACGCATGGTTTGGAATTTGGAAAGAACCACTGAACCACACGACAAAAAGTTCTAAACTACCACCTCCGTGTCACTAGGGAGGTGTGCTTGTGAGGACAGTACGGTTCCCAAGCGATAGACATTACGGGATGGACTAGTATTAATTAACCTGATAGTAGGATTCAATGTGAAGCGAGGTCAAAGACAACTATACGTTTATATTAGGCCATGCATGGGAGGTCACGGTCAGTGACCGGTACCAGATCACCAAATCAGATTGACACGCATGCATATATCTACGACCGTTACGCAGTGTGTGGAGTACTTCCACAATTCGATCTAAAAAACCGCACATTTTATACCTCTGATGAAGTAACTCGGTTTTGAAATTTTTAGTTAGCGAACTGCATTAGCAAAACCAAATTCTTATCGGACAGCGTTTCAATTCGATAAGACGACAAGTGTTTTTGTTGCTATAATTGCCGCAAGTAGCTAGCAAGTTGACTATTGACTCGCTCTAGGCTAGAGCACGTTGTAGGGTTTGGTTAACCTTTTGACGGATCATCTTCACCTTAACTGATCAATTCAAGTGTCCTGTTCTACCTTGTACGGCGTGAGCTTCCGGGCAGGAGCAGGACAGGCGCACCATCAGTATACGTTTTTTACCCTGTCTGCACGTACACGGCTCCTTTTGGGCTTTTCTCATCGGCTGCGAAAATGTTCGGCACGGGGAGGACACGAGCCACGTTACCACTAATGAAAGCATGCTTTCCTTTCTCATGCACGATGTACTACTGGTTGTACTGCTTGCTCACCGCATTCACGCGCCAGTCATTATTACACACTCCACAGTCGGCCCTGTTCCTTTTCAGTTTTGGGTGGCTTTAGATCCATTGAAAAGTGCACTATGCAAAAAAAATTTCCCGTCACATCAAACTTGCGATACATATATGGAGTACTAAATGTGGATAAAATCAAAAACTAATTACACAGTTTGGTTGTACTTTACGAGACGAACGTTTGGGGTGTGTACGATGAGGAAGGTCGTCGTGGCTACAAAGCTGAAACACTGTTGTGTGGACAACTCACGCAGCTGGTGTGTCCATTGGCTAGGCTAGGAGGAAGCTCCCCTAGCAGCTTCGCCATCCCTAGCTAGGCGCCGCGGATGGATGCAGAACGGAAACTGAGTGATGGAGGCGGAGCCCATCCCCGTCGCCGCCATCCACGGCTCGCTTTCGCTGGCCTCCCCCCGCCCATCCAAATCTGAAACCCCAATCAACGCGCCGGGCGCGCTCGTTTCACTCTCCGCATCGCACTCGCATAAAATAATCGCGGCCGGCTTCCTGGTCGCGTCCTCGTGTCCTGACCAGCGCGTCCGCCCCCGGCCAGGGTTAAAAAAACCGACCGGTTTACCGCGGTAAACCGCGGTTACCGCCCTAACCGGACCGGTCCGGTTCCGGTCCGGTCCGGTTAGGTATTCCCCAAATTCAAATTTAAAATTTGAAAAAAAAATGCTGAAAAAATTCCTAAAAATAGTTCATGATTTATAGAAGCCAATGGTGTAAAAATTTTTCAAATTCGAGTTCGTTTAGTATTTATTTATACGTATAGAAGTTTAAAAAAAAAGAAAAAAAATCCTGGTCCCGGCCCGTTAAGGCCCCCAAATTCAAATTTAAAATTTGAAAAAAAAAACAAAAAATGCTGAAAAAATTCCTAAAAATAGTTCATGATTTATAGAAGCCAATGGTGTAAAAATTTTTCAAATTCGAGTTCGTTTAGTATTTATTTATACGTATAGAAGTTTGAAAAAAAAAAGAAAAAAAATTCCAAACTCAAACCGAGCGGTAAACCGGTCAAACCGGCCGGTTACCGCTCCAAACCGGCCGGTTTACCGGACCCGAACCGAAGCGAAGCAGGGTTTGAATTTGATTTTAAATTCGGCCGGTTACCGACCGGTTACCGGTAAACCGAACCGGTTTACCGCTACCGGAGCCCGGCGGTTACCGGAAACCGGTCGGTAAAAAAAACCCTGCCCCCGGCCCCCGCCCCCGACGAGACGGTCCGATGGAGGAGGCGAGGAGCCGTGTTCCCCGGTGGTGTCGGCGGAAATGCGATGCGCCGTCCCCGCGGGCGGCTTCGGCTGCCTGCGGGGGGTCAAAGCCCCGGGCCCCGCCGCTCCCATCACAAGAGACGAGACTCATCATCATCTCAGCGCCGTTCCGCTCCGACCCCCCGATCCACCGCTCGATCGGCAGCGGAAGTCAATGGTGGGAGCCTGGGAGGGACCCGCCTCGCGGTCTCGAGGAGGATCGCCATCGCCTGCTTGTTTGTTGCTTCTTGTGTGGCGGTGGGGCTTGCGGCGGGTTTCCTGCCCTGCCGGTCCGGCGGCGTCTGCATGCATGCGCCCGCTCGTCCTGGCCTTTTTCTCGATCCTTCTCGCCCGTGCACCCCGTGGCCATCCGCAGATCGATCCAGCGGCTGCGGCTCTCATGTCTGTACTGTAGCACACCTGCTGCACTGTATCGTCTCCGAGGACACGTGGTGGGGCTCCGACGACTGGACCCGCCGGGTTTTTCGCTCCTCCTCCACGACCCACAGGCTAGCTACAAGCGTACAGTACCACCGTACCACGTGCCCACATACTGTTACTACGGAGTACACCTCCGCCTCTAAATATCTGTCTCTAAAAAAATTGTATTTCCCTCACATATATGTTTCCCGGACGACCAATATTAGGGACGGAGTAGTACTAAGTATGTGATTGTGATCGGACTGCACAATCAGACAGTAACCACAGTTGGGACCTATTTAGTTCCCAAAATTTTGTAATTTTTTTCAAGATTTTTCGTCACATCGAATCTTTAGACGCATGTATGAAGTATTAAATATAGATAAAAAATAAAACTAATTATACAGTTTAGACGAAATTCACGAAACAAATCTTTTAAGCCTAATTAGATCATAATTAGACACTAATTGCTAAATAACAACGAAATTCTGCAGTACCATTTCTAAAAAAATTTCGCGAACTAAACCCGGCCTTAATTGTTACTGTCGCTTAAAAAAATCGTCAGTGAACCCGATGGAGCTCTCGGCTGCTCTCCGTCCTTGGCCAATGCCAACTAAACCGGTCATTAGTTCATTACCGAGCGCACTCTTTCATCTGCTGTTTCGACGCAACGTCTTTAATTTTGTTCGTCGATCTAGCTAGACTCTCTAGTCTAATGTTAGCTGGTCGTCAATCCAAGTTAGGCCTATCTGAGGAGTGTATATATAATAAAGCACACCATTTTTAAGGAAAAAAACTTAACGTTTCAATTGACATTAATTATTACTGCTATCTTCTTTCTCCATGATACTGCTACTAGGAGTCTAGGAGCTACTTACCTACTGTGTTGCTCCCTCCGTCTAGAAAAGAATGTAATTATGGGATCCGTACCGGTTAAACTAGCTCAAGTTTGACAAAGTTTATAGCAAATAGTATTAATATTTATGACTTCAAATAAATTTATTTTGAAATTATATTCTATGACTAATCTAATGGTATTAATTTTGTATTATGAATGTTCATTTTTTTTTTTTATAATTTTGGTCAAAGTTCATATTGATTAACTACTCGAGAAACGAGAATTGTATTCTTCTGTGGACGGAATCAGTCAATCAGTACGTGTTTTGCCTTTCCTAAATACTCCTCCACAGACCACGTGGACGTAAGATAGCTGATTTTTTTACAAACTTCAATTAGCCAGCCATTTTATTTCACCGTGAACAACAAGCCGTTGAACCGAAGGGCATTTTTTACTTTCTCAGGAAAAGTTTTCCAGACAGATGACACCGTAAAGAAGATTGTTCTAGTATCTTAGGGAAGGCATGCAAGCACTACAGATATCACTAACACATGACAAAAAGTTCTCAATTATTTTGACCTAATACGATTCAACGTGACGCGAAGTGAAATTAAGGACAGCTGTACGTTTATTAGGCCATGCATGGGAGGTCACGGTCAAAGACGGGTACTAGACCACGAAATCAGATTAGCATGAAATTGAAATTGGCTGATATCGTGACAATATTAGGTAGTATAGATATCATTATGGAAGTTGATCGTTGAAATTATAATAGATAGGGTAGAGGTAGAAACTATTAATTCTTTTTCGAAATCGGAATTATTACAAGATATCTACGGAATTATATAGATTCTACCAATGCTATACGTCCTAACATAAATACACATCTCATATTTTGACATGTCAATTATTTTTAAATTCGGTAAAGCTAACCATCACCCGAGTGTTTTTGGAGCCAGTGTCACCCAATTTTTCCTGTACCTCTGACGTGTAGGCCCACACACCACACACGACTCCAACTCTTCCCCTCCCGGCTTCCAGGCCTGCGAGCGGACGCTCCTTTCTCTCCCTGACGTTCCTCGCTCTCTCTTCCTGACACTGCTCCCTCTCTCCCTGGCACCGGCGAGCCCTCGATGACCTCCTCCAGGCGAGCCCCATCCGCGCCTTGGTGAGCTCCTCCCGGCGAGCCACATCCGCGACCCAGCGAGCTCCTCCTGGCGAGCCCCTTCTGCGCCCGCGCCCCCACCCGCGTGTGAGGTTGCCGGCCATGGCAGATCTGCCGAGGTAGGCTGGAGGAGGACCAGCGCCGTCCCGCATGGCCGGAGCAACGCAGGCGTGAAGAGGCCCGACAGGGGCAAGTAACCGCAACCCCTTTCCTCGTCCTTCCCTCTCCTTCGCGTCGCCGGCGGTGATCGTGGCAGGGAGTACGACACCTGCGGCCCAGTCCTCGTCGACTACAACCACTTCCTCGTGCTCCTAGTTGTAGACTACATGTTACTATAGCATATTTTACTCTTCTGATTTGGGTGTAAGTTCTGTGTTCAATTGGTGTAAATTGTTCATTTGTAAATGAGAATGGTCATTTGATTACTTGAACACTTCTATGTTTTTTTTGCTTTGATTTCTCTTGTCTTTTTTCTCTATTTGTTTGATCTGTTCATCTTCTAATTTGCCTTTCATAGAAAATATCTGATTAAATCTGTATTTTTCTCTGTTTCTTGATTTAATCTTCTTCTAATTTCCATAGAATAGATCTGATTAAATCTGTATTTTTTATGTTTTTTTGCTATGGTTTTGACATCTTTTATTTTGGTTCGTTGGATTTTGATGTTTGGATATGGGAATCGAGTGACATAGCTACTAGAATCACTCGATTTGTGTTGTCTGCTAAAATCGAGTGATTTTAGGTCCTCTGTCACCCAAGTGACGAGAGGGTGAAAATCACCCGAGTGACAAGTAGACAGATCCAACTTTTAAATTTGACCAAATATATTAAAAAAATACTATTGTGTATGATACAAAACAAATATTATTAGATTATTATATTATATATTTTTTATATTCAATCTATTTAGAGATACAGTTGTTAATATTTTTTAAAAAATTAACGAAACTTACGATTGATTGGGTTCTTGAAATACCAAGTGTGCACTTATTTTAGTAGGAGGAAGTATCCCACAAATCTGACGTTATATGCACAGTGTAGAGTACTTCCGTAATAATTCGGTTTTGATTTAAAATGCACTTCTTATATCTCAGAAGTAACTCGGTTTTCATATTTTTTTTTAGTTAGCGAACTGCATTAGCAAAACCAAATTCTTATCGGACAGCGTTTCAATTCGATAAGACGACAAGTGTTTTTGTTGCTATATTTGCCGCAAGTTGACTATTGACTCGCTCTAGGCTAGGGCACAACAAAAGTCAGTAAAAAGCACGTTGTAGGGTTTGGTTAACCTTTTGACGGATCATCTTCACCTTAATTGATCAATTCAAGTGTCCTGTTCTACCTTGTACGGCGTGAGCTTCCGGGCAGGAGCAGGACAGGCGCACCATCAGGCCTTGAGCCTGTTTAGTTCCTTCCCAACCTAAAAAAGTTTGCGCAGTACCCGTCACATCAAATTTTTGGACGCATGCATGGAACATTAAATATAGGTAAAAAAAATAACTAATTGCACAGTTTGTCTGTAAATGTCGAAACTAATCTTTTGAGCCTAGTTAGTCCATAATTAGATAAATTTTGTCAAATAAAACGAAAAGTGCTACAGTAGCCGAACCCAAACTTTTTCACCAACTAAACAACCCCTTGTTTAGTTGGTCAAAAAGACCCAAAAATTTTTTTTGCATAGTATCCGTCACATCGAATCTTTAAATGCATGTATGGAGTATTAAATGTAGGTAAAAAATAATTAATTACACAGTTTATCTGTAAATGTCGAGACGAATCGTTTAAGCCTAATTAGTTTATGGTTGAGCAAATTTTATCAAATAATAATAAAAAGTGCTACAAGAATTTTACAAAAAAAATTTTGGAATCTAAACGAGGCCTCAATATACGTTTTTTACCCTGTCTGCACGTACACGGCTCCTTTTGGGCTTTTCTCATCGGCTGCGAAAATGTTGGGCACGGGGAGGACACGAGCCACGTTACCACTAATGAAAGCATGCTTTCCTTTCTCATGCACGATGTACTACTAGTTGTACTGCTTGCTCACCGCATTCACGCGCCAGTCATTATTACACACTCCACAGTCGGCGCTGTTCCTTTTCAGTTTTCTCGCTGCGGTCACCGTACGAGTTGCATTACATCGTTTTCAAGACTTTCGCTGAGATGAAATACCTATTCTTAGGAGAGAGTTTCATTTTATATTTTTATAGGTATTTAATTTTAAGATTTACTAGCAAAACATGCCCGTGTGTTGCACCGGGTTGGACAACTTGCTGAGTGGTTACATAGATAACGATTTGGAGATTTATATAAGTATAATGGGCGCGTTATCTGCTCTAATACATCTTGAAATCGATGTAATGTGTAAACTATAAGGACCGGTCAGCCTTTTATAAACCGTATATATGGATTGAATATTATATAGTTCATTTTAAACTTATATGATGTAGCAAAAGAAGGTTCCTTATTTTATTGTTGATGACAAAAGAATTTATTGGTCGTGGTTAGTATACTATAAATAAACCAGGTAAAGTATTTTTCTCGACCAAACCTCTTGGGTGACGGCGAGGGGCTCGATTAGCGATGCGGGTCGGCACACGTCTAGCTTCCCGGACCACGGGATCAGCGAATGGAGCACGGTCTCGTCGTGGTCGCATGTTGACAGCCCCGCGCTGGTGTCTTGTGCCAGCTGTGTCTTCAGCGTCTGGACAGGCAACAACAACGCCACCTGTGCGTCCACGATCTGCCCAAGTCACTTGTAGTGGACACAATGATGATAGGATCCCCGGGCTGGTGAAGGACCCTCCATGAGCACGACCCTTGCTGTTGACCATGAACGAATAGGACAAGTAGGCAAAAAAAAGTGACACCTCTCTTCCATTGCAAAGCACATAATTATTTAGTTATAAGTATATCTTAAGCATAATCTAACAACATTCACTCAACATTTATGAATATATCACATTTTTATCAAACTAACAAAACTGGTCTGGTATTTTTATGATTTTTATATGATATTTGGTGAATTTTGCAAGATCTCTGTTTTTATAAATATCGAATTTAAATATTTTGCATCACGAACCCTAATATATTTTAAACTAATGGAGGTCCTTCCTCTTTTTTTTCTCTCTTACATCTTTACATTTGGAACCCTGTATTACTTTTTATTCTCTCCTCCACACTTCTAACGTGAATCAGCCCAGCCCACCGTGACCTGCGTACACGAGCGGATGAAAAGCGTGGGCGGACAGAAATTGCCGACAGTAAGAAATGTGGACTAAGTGTGTTTCATATTTATTTACGTTTACCTGTTTTGCAAATTTTATTTAAAAGGCTATATTTTCTATAACCACAATATCTATAATATAAGTTAATATATTCATAATAATGTCACATTATCCAATCAAGTCTATATTAAACTAAAATATAATTTGGCAGTTTTTTCCTTTCCATTGTAAAGCACAGAAATGTAGAATTAATCCCTATCCCATTCATCCCGTGGGAGATTGCAACTTTTTCCCAATTTTGTTACTGTAGTACTTTCGTTTGTATTTGTCAATTAGTGTCTAATTATGGACTAATTAGGCTAAAAAAATTCATCTCGTGATTTACAATTAGTTATTTCTTTTACCTACGTTAAGTGCTCCATGCATGCGTCTAAAGATTGATATGATGGAGAGAGTGTAAAAATTTGGAATTTGAAAGGGAACTAAACAAGGTGTTTCTCATGATTCATGTAGCATCAATGTAATCACCCAGAAAAAACAACGTAACATATTCGTAGAAAAATAAACACCATTACAATGTTCACGATAGTTTCTTAGCAGCTTCGATGAATATAAATTTTAAACGATGATTTATGGTACATTAGAGACAAAGTATATGATTATATTTTAGGATATCATTGTCAAATATTATCCGGTTCCAAATCTCCCAACAAATCAGCCAACATTATTTTCAGTTATGGCTTCTCAAGCAAATGGGTGCAGTCGTACTAATGTATGTAAATATACTCCATTTTATTTTAGGTATAATATTCAGGTACATATAAATATTTCTTTTTGTTGTGTTTTTTTGAAGGAGCTTTTTGTTGTGTTTTATATATACATAATAAATACCATTTTTATATATGGCGTGCAGTCATCACCTTAAAAAAGGAAAAAAAGTATGAACGTGCACGTACTACCATATATACATATGGACATATAAACTCCTAGCATGTGTGCAATTTTGAAAAGGTGGGAGTGTCTGATCCTAATCCGTAAAGGATTTTGTGGTTGCTTTTGACAAACCTGATTAGAACATGTGGGAGTTGGTACAGGTGGCAAGAAAAAATATCATGGCAGAAACTTTGCCAAATAAAATAAGATTTTTCCTAATTTATTTTTGCCACGGGTGTGACCTGGTCTGGACTCTGGACGTCAAGCACAAGCGCGCGAAGCAATCACGTGGCGCGGGGAGTCCAAGCTCCAAAGTCCATAGAAAACACGCTGGTTTGACTTTTGGAGAGGAGCAGATGGGCCTTGGTGCAACCAGGCCTCAACCAACCGCACGATCTTGTTGTTGGCAGACAGAAGCGGAAACAAAAAAATCACAGAAATTTTCTCTTTTAAATATTAGGTATAGATAGAGAGCTGATAATCGTGTCAAGATAAATCCATTTTCTCTCTCTTTTTTAATACAATGACATGTCATCTAAAATACCTATATATCAACCTATTTAATACAAATGAAACTCACGTGAAACTGCCGCTAAGACCAGTCTTAATGGGGGTTTCATGTCCCAGTCAGTTTCAATACATCCTATTTTGGAAATAGTGCAGAAGAGTTTCATCCCATAAAACTCTCTCTGCTCTTATAAAACTCTTATCATCTCTTTTTTCATTAATACAGTGCCACAACAGCATATTTAATGTCCATAAATTCTGATAAAATTCTATTAAGACTGGGCCAAGACTCGCCTACTCATTTTGATCGACAAGGCAAAGACATTTTGGCCGCTTCGTGTGGCTGGGGCTCCTGAGCAAATGGAAATTAAAAAATGAAAAGAAATCAGAGTAGCAAACCAACGAGGCTACGTGCCCCGGCAAAAACCTTGTGATATATCGAACTGCCACGTGCCCCGGCGAAAACCCAAATTCTTACTGTACTCAACAAATCATTCATTAGCGTGAGCACATTGTTTTCTTCCTCTTTTGCATGTTCCTGCCATTTGCCCCTTTTTTTTCTTTTGCAGTGAGGCTGTGTTTAGTTTCCTGAAAAGGGATAAAAAATACTGTAGCAAGTTTTGGCTTTATTTGATAAATAGTGTTCAACCGTTGACTAAATAGGTTTAAAACGTTCGTCTCGCAAAGTACAATCAAGCTGTACAATTAGTTTTTGATTTCATCTACATTTAGTACTCTATGCATGTATCGCAAGTTTGATGTGATAGAGAATCTTTTTTTGCACAGTACTTTTTGCCGGTTTAGATGCAAAATTTTTTGCAAAATGACACTGTAGCAAATTTCGTTGTTATTTGGCAATTAGTGTCCAATTATGGTCTAATTAGGCTTAAAAGATTCGGCTCGTCCATTTCGTCTAAACTGTATAATTAGTTCTATTTTTTATCTATATTTAATACTTCATGCATGCGTCCAAAGATTCGATGTGACGGAAAATATTGAAAATTTTTGCAAAATTTCTTGCAATTAAACAGGTAGTAAACACAGCCTGAGAGGGATGGTAAGGCAAATCTCTGACATCCATCGACATGCGCATGTGATGTGAGCATGTGGCCACACCGCCACACCGAAAACGATAATATCTCATCCGTGTGAACTCTCAAGTCGACCGTGAGCGGTATAAATAAATTTACATAAATGTGGTGTACTGTGCGAAAATATGATTAGTTTCCGAGCCGTGCCACGTGGGCCAGTCCGCAGGTCTCTTGGATGTTTTGAACTAAAATTGTATACAGTACTCCTATGTCCTTCGTATATCTCAATTCTCATGCACAGTGTAATACGTACGGAGTACTAGTAATGTTTTTTAACACGGATAGAAAAAAATGGTTACAGGTTTACAGCAATGGGTAAAGTAATCATGCCGTACACCAGCGTCAGCGTAGCAACTTTTTTTATAGCGTTCCACTATTTTTTTTTTCTCTTGGCACCATGCTGCCTTTCATTGCTACTAGTACTAGTAGCTAGGAGTAGTAGGAAATGTGGGGGCATGGATCTCACTCTGGTTGCAATTTGCACCGAGAGCTGCGTCATTAACCCTTTGATCTAGGCCTGGTTTATATTCCAAATTTGAGATCCAAACTTTGCATAGTAAATGTCCCGTCACACTGTAGCAATTTTGTTTTTATTTGGTAATAATTGTCCAAATATTGATTAATTAGGCTTAAAATATTCGTCTCGCAAAGTACAACAAAACTGTGCAATTAGTTTTTGATTTCATCTACATTTAGTACTCCATATATGTGTCGATATTTTGATGTGATGGAGAATCTTCTTTTTTATAGTGAAATTTAAGGGTGAATTTGGTATCTAAACCAAGCCCTACTAACCACATCGTCTGTGAATGAAACAGATTAATAATAACAACAACACCGAACTGCATTTGACCCTAGAAGACACGGCAAGCATCTCGATTCGTCCTGCTCCACACAGTGGATGCATCTTTCTGTCCATCGCACGCACTTCTGCTCCTATAGTTGTGTTTCCGTCCGTAGCTGGAATGCACCTACTCCCTTCGTCCCAGAAAAAATGTCGTTTTAGGTTTTTCAGACATCGTGTTTGACCGTTCGTCTTATTCAAAAATTTTATGCAAATTATAAAATAAATAAATCATTATTGAAGTATCTTTAATGATAAAATAAGTCATAACAAAATAAATAATATTTATTAAAAAATTTTGAATAAGACGAACGGTCCAACACGATGTCTGAAAAATCTAAAACGACACTTTTTCTGGGACGGAGGGAGTAGACGCATCGTACACTCGAGGATCTTTGGGTTTGGGCACTGTTTAGTTACCAGAAAATTTTACAAAATTTTTCAGATTCCCCGTCACATCAAATCTTTAGACACATGCATGAAGCATTAAATATAGATAAAAAATAAAACTAATTACACAGTTTAGATGAAATAGACGAGACGAATCTTTTAAGCCTAATTAGACCATAATTGGACAATATTTGCCAAATAACAACGAAAAGCGCTACGATGCTGTTTTGCAAAAATTTTTACATCTAGGCCTTGTTCAGATTGCAAAAAAAATTTAACCTGATGAATAGTACCACTTTCGTCTTATTTGACAAATATTGTCTAATTGTGGACCAACTAGGCTCAAAAGATTCATCTCGTGATTTCCAACTAAACTATGTAATTAGATATTTTTTTACCTACATTTAATGCTCCATACAAACGGCTAAAAATTGATGTGACGGAAAGAGTAAAAAAACTTAGAATTTGGATGGATCTAAACAAGGCAAACTGGCCCTTAGGCAATCGGTGGTGTCACCCAGCATGAGTGCTCTGCAGAGCAGAGGGATGGGTAGGCGTCGTCGCGTCTAGCGAGACTGTAGCAGCGCGCGACAGCTCACGTCGCCGCAGACTTGCTCGCATGCATGCAGCCATGCTTGCTGCACCACCGCGACCTTGGCCGGTAGGCCCAGTCTTTTTTACTGTGGAGGCGTGTCCAGATGCGTTGAAAATAGGTGAAAAGTTATTGAAGCATCTTTCATGGTTATTTGGTAAAATTTATCCAACTATAGATTAAAAAGCTCATAAGATTTGTCTCGATATTTACAACAATTAGTTGTCTTTGTTACCTACATCGATATTTATAATAATTAGTTATTTTTTTACCTATATTTAATACAACTAGGTACATGCGTCTGCTGCCGTGTGCGGTGCGTCTACTGCCGTGTGCGGTGTGCCCCCGTGTGCGGTGTGCCCGTGCAGGAGTATCTGAGCTCTACTGAAACATCACATCTCGTCACGTCACCGATGAAAAAGAGCTACTGCAGCGAGGGAGAAGGCGATACGGTGCAGTGCAGACCGCAGAAGATACCAGAAACACTAGTAGCCCGTGTTTAGATGCAGGGCCCAACTTAAAACAATGTATGTCAAATCGTACTGTGGCAATTTTTGTTTTTATTTGATAAAAATTATCCAAACTTTGATTAATTAAACTCAAAATGTTCTGTCTCGTAAAGTATAACAAAACTGTGTAATTAGTTTTTAATTTCATCTACATATAGTAGATCATACATGTGCCGACATTTCGATGTGACGGGAAATCTTCTTTTTGCATAATGAAATTTGGGGAGAAGTTGGGAACTAAACAAGTGGGTAGTACCTTTTCCTTGCATTTCCACATTTATTATGGTTTTACTACACCAATAGTTGCAATACCATTACCCACACAAATACACCTGCTAACACATTGACGAACACAAAACTAAACGGGAGGACACAGGAAACAGAGGGAGCAGAGCTCTGCATTATTCTCCTCTAGCTGGGATGGATGGCAGCACACGCAGAGGAGGTAGGACTCGGCGACTCGCCTCTCATCATCATCAGCTCATCTTGGCCGGCTGTCTAGGACTCTTCAATCAATCACCTTCTGCAACACAGTAATTGTTAGTAGGAGAGAACATACACATTAGACAAACTTGGAATGAGAGGAAACTACGACACATTTCTTGACACAAGCAGAGAATAGAAAATGTATATGTGTGGAAGCATATGCATGCTCCTTGCTCCATTCTGTACATACCTAATGCTCCGAGAGATTGACAGCAGAGTGGTAGACCTCACTTCTAGTAGTAAGGCGGCGGCGGGCTGGGGGTGTGAGACACCGGCGGCGCCTTGTACGCCGGCGGGGTGGGGGTCGGCGGCTTGTACGCCGGCGGCGTCGGCTTGGGCGCCGGCTTGTAGGTTGGCGGCGTGGGCTTGGGCTTCGGCGTGTAGGCCGGCGGCTTGGTAGCCGGCGGAGTGGTGGTCGGGGGCTTGTACGCCGGCGGCGTGGGAGTGTAGGTGGGCGGCTTGGTAGCCGGTGGCTTTGGTGTGGGAGTGTACGTCGGCGGGGTCGGCTTGGGTGTCTGGTACGTTGGCGGCTTGGTGACCGGTGGCTTGGGGCTCGGAGTGTACACCGGCGGGGTCGGCTTGGGTGTCGGAGGCTTGGTCGCCGGTGGCTTGGGAGTAGGTGTGTACGTCGGCGGGGTCGGCTTGGGAGTCGGAGGCTTGGTCGCCGGTGGCTTGGGGGTAGGGGTGTACGTCGGCGGGGTCGGTTTGGGTGTCGGCTTGGGGGTAGGGGTGTACGTCGGTGGGGTCGGCTTGGGTGTCGAGTAGGTTGGCGGCTTGGTAGCTGGTGGCTTGGGAGTAGGTGTGTACGTCGGCGGGGTCGGCTTGGGAGTCGGAGGCTTGGTCGCCGGTGGCTTGGGGGTAGGGGTGTACGTCGGCGGGGTCGGCTTGGGTGTCGGAGGCTTGGTAGCTGGTGGCTTGGGGGTAGGGGTGTACGTCGGCGGGGTCGGCTTGGGTGTCGGGTAGGTTGGCGGCTTGGTAGCCGGTGGCTTGGGGCTAGGGGTGTACGTCGGAGGAGTGGGCTTTGGTGTGGGCTTCGTCGGAGGAGACGGCTTGGGAGGCGTCGGAGTGGGAGTGTACGTCGGCGGCGTGGGCTTGGGGCTCGGGGTGTAGGTGGGAGGAGTCGGCTTGTGCTCCTTGGGCGGCTTGTGGCCGTGCTCCTTGGGCGGCTTCTCCGGCTTGGGCCCCTTGGTAGGGGGCTTCTGCGGCTTCGGGGTGGGGGTGGCCGGCGGCGTCGGCGTCGGGTAGCCGCCACCGTAGCCGTAGCCGGCGTCGGCCTGGATCTCCACGGCCAGGCTCACGGCCACCAGGGCCAGCAGCAGAGCGGCCTTGCCACCCATCATCCTCTCACTCTCACTCTCACTCACTGCGAGCTCTTTCTCCTGCTTGGCTCTAGCTACCCACGTACTGTGCGTGGTGTGGTGCAGTGGTGATCTGAGGAAAGACGCTCACCCTGCCACTGCTTATATACACGGAGGAGGGGGCTGGGGGTGGGGGCCTCGGATGCCCACTCGTGACGCCCTCCGATGGAGTGAGGCCAGGGGCAGGGACAGGGGCAGGGCACTGCGGCGAGAGGGATTCAGGCATGCATGTGGGGGCGGGACGGAGGCTTCCCCGTTGGTCACTTGGGCTGCCCCCGGCTGCCCGGCTGGGATCACCGCTCACACTGGTCCAGCACGGGCCAGTCCGAACCTGTTGACGCACGGCATCGAATGGATAGAGCCGTGAATAGCTACTAGGGCGGGCCCTTGGTGGAGCAGGTGCATTGACATCTGCCGTACCCAGGCCACATTATTGTGTGCATGCATCACTCCGCCTTGCACTGAAGTAGCAAGAAGAGCCATGTGACGTTTGTGCAGCTCGCCGAGATGATCAAACGACGTGGATCAAGCACAACTGCACGACAGAGAATGCTTCGTATGTACAAGTAGATGGGTTCAGTAGCAGTTGTTCTTAGGAGTGGATAACTTGATACACACCGTTCATATTATCATTTGGTAGCTTCGGGCATTGGTCGCAAAGAGCAGCAATTGTGGTTTCCCTCCACATATCCGACCATTTTAAGCATGCTAGCTGGCCAAAGGAAGTGTGTGCACAACCAGATCTTTTGTGACCACCTTTTTAAAGCCATTTTTCTACATAGGGCGGTAGCTATATAACGACCTAAAACAAGGAGCATATTTCCGTTCCCCACACCGCACATTTGTTCCCGAGCATGGGATCTGATCGATCTCACACGGTCACATGCCCACTTTACCCTCGTCGACGGTAAAATTAATCTAGCTGTCGTTATATCTACCAGCAAACTCCAATATATGGCATATCCCATCCCTCAACGACCTTATTTTTTCTTAGAAAATAATAAAGAAAAATGTATTCGGGCCTCCCAATAGTTCTGCATCCACTTACCCTCAATAACCTATATATATTTTCTTTCTTTATTGTTGGAAAAGCGGTACAATGTGTTCAACCAGAGATATAATTTTTTCGAAAAGACATCGACAAGAGCATGCCGGGCATGTATTAATAGAGAATGAGCCAAGTACAATCAAAAGAAAGGAAAAAAAACTCTACACTCACGAAGGTGACAACAAGATCACCACCAAAATAAAAGCAACAACCACCCTAAAACGCCACCAGAAACAAGCTTTGTAACAGGGAAAGGAGGGAGGGGGTTTCCTCGGTGAGTCCTCCAAGGAGGGGAACGACACCAGGTGCCGCAAACGTCGTACGGAAACCAAGGTTTTTCAACCCAAACTCCTCAAGGGTAGAGGCCTCACTGCAATGCCTCCAATGAGGGGAATGACGCCAAAGACATCACCATTGCCGGCCACAGCAAAAGCCTAGGCAGGGCTTTCGCCCGAAAGCCCCAAACACCCAAGACCCAAATCCTGCCACGATGATGAACCTCGCAGCTGCGCCGAACCATAGTAAACCACCACCCTCCATCCTACATGACACTAGCCACCACGCGAAGTCACCACTTGCTCCTGCAACGAGCCAAGGGAACCGCTAGAGCTGCTGCACATCACTGTCCACAAAGCTTCAAGGGAAAGCAACGGGTGCTCCCGCCCAGACCGCCATCCACAACGAACCACCTTCAGTTGGTTATCGCAACAGATGTAAGCCAGCCACAGACATGCGTAGCACGTCACAGCCGCACCGGTCGACACGGACCGCAGCCAACCCACCATCACTGGCTCAAAGAAATCGTCTAGGAGAGAGACCCGCCACAATCACTATCAACCTGCAATAGACAACGTCATAGATCACCACCTACCAAACTCCAAGAAAGGTCGTAGTCGCCACTGACGTAACCGCTTAGCCTCATCAACAGAAGGAGCCACCTTGGCCACATCAAACTGACCACCGCTAAGCAGGACCAGTCGCCATGGACACGACTCTGAGGAGCCGCCGCAGACCCACTGTCGCTGCCACACCAAAACAGCACTGTGGAGGCAGCACTATCCACTGCAGCGTCGGTCGCCGAGGATCGCTGACAGCATGGCCAATACCAGCCACCGTGAAATGCTCCACGATGGAAAGGGGCCTCCCGAACAGCTCCACACAGCCTCACCCAGCCACCGCTGGACTTCACCGGCACCGGGAGAAAGCTGTCGCAGCACTGCACCACCACCACCAACGGGCTACGAGCGGATCTGGGGTCCGCCGTCACTGCCGCGTAGCCCCCGCGAGGTCTCCGTGTCGCGTCACTGAGCAACACACTCGTGGCCTCCGTGCTGTCGCTGCGCAGCCCATGCTGCCGTCCCGCAATGTGACCCCGCCACGCCGCCGCCGCTACGCCATCCACGGTATCCCGCTGCACCGCGGCGACCACGCCCTTTCGTCGTGCGTCGTCTCCGCCACCATGAAAGGTCCAAATTGGCTAGAGGAGGGTGAATAGCCTAAATTAAAACTCTACAAATCACTAGAGCAAAGATTAGTAACACAAAAGGCGATAAATGCGGTTTGCTCTAGCTCTAAGTGTTAAGCAAGCCACCTAGTTGTAATTCTAGTTACCTAATGTCTCTATGTCACACACAAGCTAGGTTGCTACAACTACTACTACCTAGAGAGTTAGCAACAAGAACAAACACAACTAAACAAGCTAAAACACAAGGTAAAGTTGCGGTAAGTAAACGATGAGAAGATGATTTTATATTGACGTGTAGAGACAAGTGAACCAATAAAGAATACCAATGTGAAGCCAATCACCGGGAGACAATCAATTACAATATCAAGAGAGACACCAAGATTTTCTCCCGAGGTTCACGTGCTTACCGACACGCTAGTCCCCGTTGTGTCGACCAACACTACGTGGTTCGGCGGCTTATTGGGAATCTACACCCAAGCTCTCCAAGAGCGCCGCAAGAACCTACTGCTAGTGAGGTAACTCAATGACACACGTAATATATTAGAGCTACCTTATGGCTCTTCGCCGGGAAAGGTGCAAAGCCCCTCACAAGTCACCGGAGCCGGCCACGAACAACCTCCAACTCGTGCCGGACCTCCTCCGCTGCTCCAAGCCATCTAGGTGGTGGCAACCACCAAGAGAAATAAGAATCTCACAGCAAAAGAACACTCAAGTGCCAACTAGATGCAAACTCACAAGCAAATGCACTTGAGATCACTCAATCTCACTTTGATTAGGCAATCAAGCAAGGGAGATGAGTGGGAGGGGATATGCTCAGCTCAAGAGGATGTTAGAGAGTCAAAATGTCCAAGAGCATCCTCCCCAAATAGGCCAAACACATTATTTATAATCAGCCCCAAAGAATAGAGCCGTTAAGGACAAGTTGCTGCTGCTGTTGTGCCGACCGGACGCACCGGTCAATCTGACCGGACGCGGACACAACGTCCGGTCGCGTCTCGCACCACCGCCCAATGTTCGCCATGTGTCAAGTTTTAAATCCCGTTCGTTCGATCGTAACGGTCACTTAAACGAAGTCTCACATGCTCAGAAGTGACAGAACGCGCCGTTTGGTTTGATCGACCGTGCCCTAACGTCCGGTCGCAAATGCTCGCGCTGCTGAGAGGCCTGACCGGACACGCCGCTTGTTCTGACCGGACGCGCCATAACGTGACGTCCGGTCGAGTACAGAGAGCTACCAGAGAGGGTTTTTCGCGACTGGACGCGTCCGATCGTAACTGACCGGACGCCCCACCGTGTCCGATCAACCCTCGCATTCTGCTGTCCCTCTAGGCGCCTGACCGGACGCGCCAGTCCCGCGAGTGACCAGACGCGCCGGTGGCAAACCCTAGTCTGCGCGCTCCTGCTGCAGCGTTGAACTGACCGGACGCACGGACGCACCAAGATCAGCGTCCGGTCAATGTAAAATATGCATTTCACTTCCCGGAAATCGTCGAATCCCACCCCAAACCTATCTCTACCGCTCAAACTCTATCTCCTTCGCAAATGTGCTAACACCACCAAGTGTATATCACCATGTGCATATGTGTTAACATTTTTTGCAATCATTTTGAAGGAGTTAGGTTAGCTCTCCACTATAACTAAATGCATATGCAAATGAATCCTCATCTAGTGGCACTTAAGTGATTAAAAGCCCCGGAAATTCCCATCTTTATAGTACGGCTATCGGTCCTAAGTGTGATCACACCCTCTATGGTGTCTTGATCACCAAAAGCAAATCTTATCTATACCTTTGCCTTGAGCTCCATAGGATTTTGCCTCTTCTCCTCTCAAGTAGGCTCTTGATCACATTGTGGTCATCACCATCATCACCATGACCATCTAGGCTTCATCACTTGGCATGGGACTTTTATCATTTTATATCTACACACTTAGCATAATGATTAGTCCCTAGGTTTCATCAATTATCCAAAACCAAACTAGGGCTTTTCACACCGCTGCACATCGGCTACTCCCTAGCCAGATCCGAGTGGGGGGGGGGGGGGCGGATCCGGACTGTGCAGTGCCGGATCCGCTGCGTGGCACATAGGAGCTCGACGCCGGTTAGCACCACCGCTCTGCTCTCCCGGCTCCAGCCACTCCCTCTCAGATCCAGGTGGGGGACGAGATCCCCGCCACCGTCGTCCTTGGGAGCCACATGGACGTACTGCCTCCGGCGGCGGCGAGGCGCAGGGGGAAGGTGGGGAGGGGCGGCGCTGGCAGCTATGAGCTAGTTGCTGCCCGTGTCGCCCATACAGAGAGCGACGCGGGGGCCTGGGGGAGTTCCAAATGTACCACTACCGGAGATATAATAAGCAGTGAAGTGTGAAGGTGAACTAATGGATTGAGATCGGAATGGAACTGAACAAGACATCTGCCTCACCTTGTAGGATTTCTTAATCTGAAAAAAATACCAGGCCTCCTTTTAGGAATAATGGGCTAAAGTGATTAAAAATGAGGCCCAACTAATTGGAATCATTAGTATGCTTTTGTGCATTTCGGCCCTTGGTTTACCTTACCTAGAGGCCAGAGCATTTCATCATGTGCTCTCTCTTCTACCATGCTGTGTTTAGTTGCCCTGAAAAGGCTGAAAAATGTACTGTAGCACGTTTTAGCTTTATTTGGCAAATAGTGTCTAACCGTTGACTAATTAGGTTCAAAACATTCGTCTCGCAAAGTATAACCAAGCTGTACAATTAGTTTTTGATTTCATCTACATTTAGTACTCCATGCATGTATCTGAGTATTATACTTCAATACTGACACCCACTCATTCTGCAAGGAGCTCGTGTAGTGTGAAAAGGTTTAGGGCTAGGGACGAATACAGTATACGCGGTTGTGCAGAAGGAAAGGGAGAGAGTGTTGCCCACACCCACAAATGGCTGACGACGACGAGAAGCATGTGCATTCATCTGAGCAAAAGAGGCATTTTTAGCTCATAATATGATCGTCGCTGAAAAAGCTGAGCCGGTTGTCTTCTTCCCACCTCCGTCCGCCCGCCGAACCAAACCACAGGAAAACAGGCGAAATCGATCATTTACACGGAAATCGAGATCAAGATGCTCTCGTTCTCCTCCTCATGGCCCGCTTGTCTTTATTGGTGTGGCTGTGGCCACGCACAAACACCGCCCGTAGAAACGCCCAGCAGCCAGCACTAGAGTGTTGTTTGGCGGACACCATCAATACTTCCTCCAGAACCAAAATATCCGAGGGTAACAGTGTTCAAATCCATAGGAACGAGAATTCTCCACTTTTCCTTTGGAATTCCTATGATCCAAAGGAGCCCTAAGAGATAAGACTGTCTCGGTGGACTGCAACCTGTCGGTGGGAACCGTCGTATTAGATAGTAATTTTTCGTATAACCTATTTCATGTACAAAAAAGTATACTAGCTTCTTTTGCCCCCCAAAAAGAGTATTTTACTTTCAGAAATATGCGAGGATTTTCCTAGAGATAATAGTTGTCTGCTAACAGTAAAAATCTTTCCATTCCACCTACTTATGTAGAAATTTGATCACATGTCTTTTGAAGGGTTTTTTTTCTGCTGTACGTTTTGTGAGATTTCTGTGTCCCAAATGTGGCCTTAGCAAAGTGGGGTCGGGAACTCACAAGATTTTTTTTAACATGCAGCAATGCTCGAGTGAGCTCATCAGCAAGGCAACTAATACATACATGCATATGATGCCACACCCGCAATTTCATCCATTCACACCACCGACGACTGATATACGTCCAAAGCTGTTGCTGTTGCTGTTGCTCAGCTAGGTTTGGCATGCATTTCGGTGCCCTGAAATGGCAAGAAATTAAAAAGATCTCGCGCGCCAGCTAGCTAGTACTCCTATCTCATAGCAATGTTACCGCAAGGTAGGAGAATATGCTTTGGCAAATGGCAAGGCTTGGTTTGGTGCCACTGTGATTGAAAGCTGCTCTCTCGCTGCACATGCAAGGCCTGAAAATAGCATCGCTTTGCCAGTAGTATATACGAATATGAAAATGAAAGCACATTCCCACAGGAGGTCTGCTTTTCTTTTTCAACCCTTTGCAGGGTTGCAGATTTGCAGTCTCACATATCACTTGGTAACATGCATGACCATCACGAGAGTACGCATAAATTACGAGTGCAGTGGGTCCTTGCATTGCCTATTTGCCTGCACAGTAGAAAGGTTGACTGCTTGACATATCTTGCATTGCAGTGACAATTAACAGCGCTTTTCTCAGATCCGTTAAGGGAACATTAGGCCGAGGGCACGTGCTAGGGTTCTGGATCTGTAGATTACAAGCCTGCAAAAAACTAGCGCTATATATATAGTACTGCCTTGTATACCGTTTAGTGTATGCATGATTGTACTGTGAAATTTTTAACCCACACCTCCTGGCATGGGCATACATGACAGTCCTTGGTGCTGGTGTAATTCTTTCACTCGGGCAGATGAGATTCTCACGTACTTCTAGAAAGTTCCCGAGAGGCCATTTCTCTACCGACCCCGTGAAAAAGGGAAGCTTGGTAAGCGCAAAGCATGACGTATTTTATGGTCGTTTCCAGCAAAGTTAGGCGCCGGCCGCGTGGTGAACGATCATATGCTTCGACCTTGTTTCTTTAGCATACTTGCCGTAGCTAAGCTTATGTCTATCTAGTAGCATGGTCTCGCTGTAGCGCTCATGCATGGATGCATGCAAATGCAATGCGTGGTCGATCGAGGGATCGTTGCTGCGATGAGTAGAATGGATCCATGCATTGGATGACCGACGATAGGATAGGAGGGAGCACCCTTGCATTGCTTTTGAAGCAAAGCACGAGCGCCATGATTCGGCGTGGTGTCCTTTCTATGAGCCACGCATGGGATGGGAGGGGCGCATGATACGTGTTTCGCCGGCTTAAGAACAAGTATAATAACATGTGATAAGCTGACTAAATGTTGAGGTGGAGAGAAGAGAGGAGAAGCGGGCTGTAAACTTATAGCGGGCTTATGGCACAAGAACCAAAAAACTCTGCGAAAGAGATAAGCGGGTCATATATTAACAACGAAAAACTAATAACTACTATATAAGTGGGCTAAAAGAAAATTATAAAAAATCATACAAGCAGCAAGCCGGCTGTATTATTAGCCTGGCTCACGGTAGGACGTCAATACTGCTACTAGTGTCAAAATGAAAATGGCACAAATTAAAGGGGTCCCAGCTTTGCCTTGTTACGGTTTTAGCATGCGTCGCTGCAAGCTGATGAAGTTTCGTCCTCTGCATGTCTCGCACGCAATCAGTGATCACAAATAATGGACCTTTCTGGAAGCTGAATACGGCCAGCCAGATAGTACCAAGCAGCTAGATAGGTGCTACTTAGTATTGGAAGCCTCATCACAACGAACAGGACCATTTCCACTCACTGTAGGCGTTGATCTGAAGGGGCGTCTTCGTTGCTTGGGTGTTTAGACAGTGACAAAGCAAGCAAGAAAGAAGATGACAAAAAGGTGCACCTCCTTCCCCGAGCGCTCCCCAGGGGCTACTTCCTCGGCAGCCTAGGGCCTCCCCCTCCCCCACCTCCTCCCGGCCGCCGTCGCCGCCCTCCGGTGTGTGGCGGCAGCAGCGGCCCGTGGCAGCTGGCAGCGGCCCGTGGCAGCTCGAAAAAAGATGCCTGTCGCAGCCCCTTTCCTCCCCATCTCCTCCCTCCCACCCCTCCACCACCATGCCTCTCCTTTTCCTTCTTCGGCGAGTCGACGGCCGACACACTGGATCCGGGCTCTTGGGGGCCAGATCTGCCATCCCCATCACTGGATCTACGACCTGGGGTGTTCGCCCCGGCTGGTTGCGGCAAGCTTCGTGCGGCCTCCTGGCGCGCGCTTGGCCGCTGGGGCCTGGGCAGCTGGCGGTCGGGTGTAACACCTCGGGTGTTATAGTGGCTAATTAACCTGCCATGTCATCATATTGCACCGCAAAACATCCATGATTAGGTCAACCATGTTATGCATTAACTAAAATGAGTTTACCTTTTTAGGTTGGATGTGCTTCTCAGTGGTGTGACTCGAACCCAAAACCCTAATTTCGAATGTCACCACAAATACTTAGTTTATGCCCTGCGTAATTTGAGGTGTGTGACTGTGTTACACACTAGTGCCAAGTGTAGGGTATGAACTCAAGTACAACACGTAAAATGAAGCTCCAAGTTTGAGTTTGAATTGGAATCCAAAACTTGTCGCGAGTTTTCTGATTCGAATTTGAATTCAAATTTGGGAAGTTATTAAAAGATTTTCAAAAGTTAAATTGGTCAACCAAGAGTGGCATTTAGTCAACTATGTGATACTTGACCCAATGATACCCTTGGGTGATGGTTTGATCACTAATAATCACCAATTAAAGTAGCAACAAGTTTCAATTTGAAATTCTTCCGAAAACCCTAAATTTCAAAACCCTGATTTGACCCCTTTTGAAATAATTCAAAATCTAAGCAAAATTTGGGAAAAAGTTTAAAACCAAGTTTGTAGATCTTTTCAAGGGATACAACTTTGGTGTTTTGAGTTTTCAAAGTTTTAATGTAAAATGTGGAGCAATTTTGAAAAGAAGCAAATTTCAAATTTGACACCTTTTTATCCCCAAACTCAAATTTCAAAATGGAGGCAGAATTTGAAAATGGTTTGAATAGGAAAGTTGTAGGTCTTGGCTAGATGTACAACTTTGGTGTTTGGAGTTTTTGAAGTTGCAATATAAAATTCAAAGTAATTTCTAAATTACCAATTTTTAGAAAGTGTCCCCTTTTGATTTCAGTTCGAATTTGGAAAAGTGTTCAGTATAAAACCTGTAGAGCTTGAAATTCTGAAGATTTTATATCTTGGGAATTTTTCAAGTTGCTACATGATTTTGAGAGTAATTTGACAAAACAGTTTGAAATTAAAAAATTTAGGGGGGGAGCTACAGTACCCGATGAATTACCGTCGGGCACCGAGCGGCATGGGCACCGGCGAGCTACCGGGCTGCTTCCAGGCCGTTCCTGCGGGCACTCGATCGCCACCTCATCCGTGCGCGCACCTTCTAGCGCCGTTGGTGACCCCCTATAAAAAGCCGAGCACGCCGCTCTTCTTTTTCTTTTTCTTCTCTGTTTTTGGCCGTCGCCACCGCTTAGCTCCGCCACTCACTGCCGCCGCCGTTGAGCCGCCACCAGCCACGCAAACCACTCCACCGAGTTCGCCTCGCCCTCTCGCATCTCTTGGTCCGCCTAAACCAGCCCAATTTCGCCCGAATTGCCCGCACCACCGTTTCCTTTCCCAACTGCGGCAACTAAGCGCCACCGAGCTGCCTCCCGTGGCCAGCCCTCTCCACCGCCTCCCAGCGCCTCCTAGTTGCTTCACTGCACTCACTGTGAGCTCCTGTTACTTATCGTGTATTCAATTTAGTCACTACCGTCGTGGATCGCCGGGACGCCGTGAGCCGCGATCACCGTGCCGCCATGGCCGGTGAGGTGCTACCTCTAGGGCGTTTGTGGTCGCGTGAGTGGTCCAGTGAGGTTCACGATGAGGAGTAGATCATGTTGGACAGTTTGGTTGGGTCACCGATGTCATGGTCGCCGGTCGGCCACCGTGCCAACGCATGGGAGAGAGAAGAGCGGGAGGAAGGAGATGACAGGCGGGGCCGAGCTGTCAGCGAGTGAGAGAGCGGGCGAGTGCGCGCGGGCAGGCCGCGTTGCTGGGCCGGCTCGTGCTGCTGGGCCGCGCGAGCGCGTGACGCAGGTGAGCGCGGGCGTGGGCGCGAGTGCGCGGGTGGGCCGCGCGTAGCCGGGCCGAGCCAGGAAAGAGGAGGAGCGGCCCGATCGGTGGTTTTGTTTTTCTTTTTCAAAAAAGGTGAATAGTAGTAGTATTTGTTTATTTCACTAGATTTTTTTGTAGAGCTCCAAAAATAATGAAAATTTTTGTGTAAGCTTTTCAAGGTGTAAACTAATTAGGAAAAATATTAAATGCTAATTTTGATTACTTTTTATAAGTTATTTAATTAGCTCAATTAAATATTAAATACAACTTCTAGGAATTATAGTAATTAAAATATTAATAAAAAAATCAGGAAATTTGTTGTGACACTGTTTTAGTCCATGATTAATCTATATATAAAGTTTAAGCTCAATCGGTTCGAATCGTCGTTGCTCCACGAGAAAGGAGTCTTGACCTTGCACCAACATCGTAGTTAAGAACTAGAATTGAAAGAGAATAAGAAAGATCTTGATGAGAATTACTTTGATCTAGATTAGGATCATTTAGAATTGGTTAACGAACCATCAATGATAAAAATAAAATATTGAAGGTAAGGACTTACTTTAGTAAGCTTTTCAGCAAAAGAAATTTTGATTCTTGAATACTCGTACCTTAATTCCCTAAAGCTAGCATGCCTTTGGAGTATTTTCCTTAGTCGGGTAAGTCTTATTGAGTACTCCCGTACTCAGGGTTTGTTAAACCCCTTGTTGCAGGTGCGGTTCATGAACAAGTTTGCTTTGAGCCATGTTGCATGACCGTTGTGGTTGAAGAAAGTGACGACGAATACGCTGTGTGGCCTCTGGGCAAGGCACCTCGTTTGCGTGTTGTAATAAAGTTACTACCGATACTTTCCTACTACTGGTTTGTAATAATGTTACTTAAGGTTTAAAATTTAGAAACTGTGATTTGTAAACTTAAGTTATTGTAAGACTTTCGCTACTTTACTCTGATGGTATTTTGAATAAACTGTTGTAATATTGCAATACTCTTGTAATTGGATCCTGTTCGGAGAAAAGCAGGCCTTTTAGGTTATGAGGAACATAAGTACGGCTGTCAGAGGTAATTATGACAATGACAGGTACATGTGGACCATCATAATTAGGATATTCTGTGACATCGGGACAGGGGTGGCAGCGGCCAGCGGTCGAGCAGTGGCTGGTCTTCGTCCTGCCTGTGGCGGCGGCGGTGGCCCCCCATCCATCGAAAAATAGGGCGACTCACCTTCGCCAGATCTGGTGCAGCTCGCTTCTGTGGCCTCTGCGTGGTGTCGACCATCGTCGGGGTCTTCGGCGGACGGGTCGTGCTACGGCTGGCCAGGGTGTCCGCCAGGGCCGTGGCCCGCTTCCCTCCCTGCTCGTGGCGGTGGCGTTCGACTCCTTGCATGCCGGTGCGGCCGGCCGGCTGGTCACCTCTAGCAGTTCGCCTGGGCCTGGGAAGGCTCGCTCCGATTCCACTATCCCCTGCGCAGTGGCCATCTTGGGCGGACGTCCACCTCCCAACCCACGGTGTTTTTGCCGGCCTATTGGCCGTTGGCCGGTGGGCGGCGTCTGCCTGGCCCTGGGCTGCTTAGGGTGAAAACCTCGCCAGGCTTCTTGCCTTCGGGCGACGACGGTGGCGCGCTAGCGTCATCACCTTTTTAGAGGCGTCGTCAAATGCTCAGTTCGTTGTTGGGGTTGCTAGGGCAAGTTCGGGGATGAAAGTCCCTTTTGGGTGCTCCTCCCAACGAAGTTGGCACCCGTGGATGTCAGCACCTTCTTGAAGGCTTCGTTGATGCACCCCGCTTGATCCCACCGCGCCGTTCGCCGGAGTCGGCCCTTATTGTATTGTGTCTATGTGTGCTTCATTCTTTCTTCGCATCGGTCTACCCTGCCTCACTTGATGTTGCTGCTGCAGTCGCCCCGCTCCTCACGCGGCTACCTGGTCGCTGTTGATGTTGAAGCCGTAGTCACGCGGTTTACAACAGCTACCTGGTCGATGTTGATGTTGCCACTCCAGTTGCTCGGCTCTCAGCGGATACCTGGTCGCTATTGGAGTTGCCGATGCAGTCGTCCGGTTGTTCACAGTGGCTACTTGGTCGCTGTTGTCGCCGCTATCTTGGTTCTTATTGGTGGATGCTTTGCCACCGTGGCTTCGTCTTCTGAGTGGACAGCCTTTGTGTTGATATTTTTCTACAGGTCCAGTCGGTTAGGTCTATAGTGAAGGGTCCTCTGTCTTCGTCCTTTCTTGCTTGTTTTCTTGTTTTATTGTACCGGGTGCTTGGGAGTCTTGGTAATCTTGGGATTACCTGGATGCATGTTGTTGTAACTGTTTAACAACCTCTGCTTCCTCTTGATGAAAAACGGGCTAAATGTCCGATCTAGAAAAAAAAACAAAGCACTATATGATCAATGCTGAGCAGGTCGCAGTTTCACCATGTGCACTCTAAAATGGCTGTGTCCTCGCTTATTTCAAAACAAGCAGACATGGGATGTCAGATGGCTTGGTTAACTTTAGCCACATGGAAGTACTCCATTTAGTAGATTAATTACCAGTAGTCTACACAGTACACGATGCCACGGGGATGCAGTGCTGTTGGACGGAATTTCGCTGAGCACAAGGTTGGCAGGCAGGCTACCCACGCTCCCATGCCAGGGGTGTCTGTTAATGTAAATGTAGTCACCTGTACCAGATGAAAGCGGGGAGCTAGTGCGACCAGCAACCAGACAACCAGTACTGGTACAGGTATTTCGTTACTAATAATATATTTTACACCTGTTGAGATTTCTGCTCCTGATTCCTGAGCCACGTGCCGGCGAGGTGTCGTTTTTTTCCGTACGTTGCGCCATGAACCCAGCAAGTACTGTAGGAAGGAGTAGCAAGGATCGAGACACGTCTGAGAAAAAGGAACCAGAGTAGCATGGCTGGGAGCTGAATCCTGGGATTTTCAGCCCAGAAAGCGCACGCCAAACCCGGACGGCGTCCCGCAGCGGGCCACAAGCCCACACCATCAGACGGACTAGCCTACACAAATAGACGGACTGCGGGCTTTCTAATTTAGTTATGGGAGCGGGAAGGCTTTCTAATTTAGCCTACACAAATAGCCCACTCCATCAGCGGGCCGCGTCGAGGAATTGCGTTTTCTTTTATAGCGAATTAACGAATGCTTTTCTAATTTAGTTTTGACCTTATCTTTGGTAAATTATAATGAATCATGTAGGTGTCCAAAAATTTTGAAATCAATTTTGTTAGACTCCTGAAACTAGGCTATATCTGTTGGTGTATTTAGTTTGTACTTACATATGTTGGCTTTAGGAACCATCAAATTAATTGAGAATGCTTAATATTACGAAGGTAATATTTGTAGGAATTCTTGTGGTAAAACCGTGATAGCTTTGACTTTGAAAATTTTATAGTAGCTTCCTGGAAATATTGGATACTTGATGTAATTTTTATATCCCTAAACAAGATTGTTAGGTATGTAGCTATATATATCTATTAACAATTAAAAGGAATGAGAGCATAGTAGTGATTTATAAATAAAACACCTGTATGGTAAGCTTGATCTTTGTTTGATGAGGATGATAGATAGTTAGTAGCTTAGCCATTAGAGCTAGCTTATTAGTGTAGTTTATGTGTTATAAGAATTGTTGTTGCTTAAATACTAAATTGTTGCATCATCGTCATTGCATGCATGTAGAGAACGAGTTGGTGGAGTTCGTCATCGCGGGAGATCAGGAGTACGAGTCGAGGAGTACGAAGAGGAGATTCTCGTGCCGGAGGAGATCCCAGAGCCATCGCTGACTGACCTCACTGACACCCCGCCTGCCTAAGGCAAGCCTCGGTGTATAACCCGTATTTTTTAAAATCCTTACACACATATATAAGGAATTTCATGATACCTACGAGTCTCACTAGTGCAGGATCGTGTTGCTGCTTTGCTTAGGTTTATCAGTAGTGGGAGTAACATGTCGTTACTCACAATAATGGTTATTATTATTATAACTCCCATGATAAAATGATGGAAAAGAAAATGGTGACCGGACAGAGATATGGTATGGGTATTGGTGGGTGTAACAGGTTGTGTCCCGCGGCCACAGGGCAGAGCTTGGTTGCACTGTTTCCCTGTCCGTTGCAGTTAAGGACCGTCCGTTGTTTGGACCCTGGTCAAGTCCCAGATTTATTATCCCAAGTACATACTTACTTATGGGAGCGGGAAGGCTTGTTACTATCTTATCATGGGCTCCCGCTCTTTCCAGACCGACTGATTGGAGGCGAGGATAGGTGGAGGTCTGAGCACCACTTTGAGGCGGGGCCTCAAGTGTGGGGGCTTGGAGTCTAAGTTTGGACGGGGACCCGAAACCTGTGACAGGAGTGGAACGGGTTGGTCTCGCTTGTGCCTGGGGTGCAAGCGAGGCGTGTTTTTCGGGGTACCCAGCTGGGCACATTGATTCGCGAATCGCCGTTTCTACGTGACGGTACGACTTGACTATGATCTGGCACCGTAGTAAGAACTGACATATGAAAGATGGAAAAATGATTCTGATTGCTCAACCTTTGCTTGATAATAGAACATGTGCTTACATAGAAGGCTGGATAATGAATTTAACATGGTTGCTAATAATCTAATGAAATAAGGACTCACTCTTAGTATTGCTTTCCGCAAATATGAACCCACAAGCCATAAAGCCTATCATAACCCTTGAGAGTCGGGAAATATATTCCCAGTCGGGTAAGTCTTGCGAGTACATTGTGTACTCAGGGTTTATTTACCCTTGTTGCAGGTGCTGCTTGAGAAGCTAGCTGTTGTGTGGAGGATTCTTCTAGTGGGCACAGACGGATCCTTGTACCGCTCCGTTAGACGTTATTTTATTTTATTGTTTAATTTATCGCACTCTGAACTTTGGTACTGTAATAAAAAATTTCTGAGGCTCTTTGTTGTATGAAATGGACTAAGTATTGTAAGCTTGCACTCATTATTAGATCCCGTGTGTAAAATTGTGGAATGTTTTGAGTCCTCCCTTGGGGTGTGCTCGACGGAACTGTCTGGTTTAGCTCACTTTCAGGGTACTTAGTGTCTAGTGGAAGACAAGTGTCTCTGAAAGTGTGTTAATTCAGGTGGTTCTACAACACTCGGCTGCTAATGTAGCCACCAAACCCAATGTTATCAATGGGGACGCTAACTTTGAGCTTAAACCAGCGTTAATTACGATGGTTCAGGCTAGTCTATTTTGTGGGAAAGCCATGAGGATGCAAATGCTCACCTCCAACACTTTTTGGAGATTTGTAGCACATTCACCATCAAGAGAGTGAACCAAGAGGCTATACGTCTTCGTCTTTTCCCCTTCTCTTTATTAGGAAAGGCTAAGCAATGGTTTTTCTCTAACCGCAATGCCATAGACACATGGGACAAGTGTTCCAATGCTTTCCTAGTTAAGTTTTTTCCTATGGGGAAGACTAATGCTCTTTGTAACAAGATCTCTAGTTTACAACAACTAGCAGATGAGTCGATTCCCGAAGCTTGGTAACAAATGCAAGAGTATGTCTCCGCATGCCCACGCCAAGGCATGGAAGACCGGCTTTTGATCTAGAACTTCTATCATAGATTAGTGCTGTTAGATAGGAGCCATTTAGATGCTGCTGCTAGTGGATCATTCTTTTCGCTAAGTGTTGTAGATGCAAAGACACTGATCGAGAAGATGGTTTCCTACCAAGGATGGAGTGATAATTGACTCCAACCCCATAAATGAGGTTTGCATTCAGTTAAAGAAATTGACATGCTTGTAGTTAAGATGGATCTGCTCGCAAAGCGAGTAGAACATTATGAGAAGGTGAGTGTCTAAGAGACACTCAAAGCCATGGAATCCCACATGACTTGTGAAGTCTGTGGAGATGTTGGATATTCGGGCAATTCCTGTCCCGAGACCCATGAGGACCTCAACTTCATCAACACCGACAACGAGTTTCGTCCACAACAATATCAAGGCTGGAATCAGCGCTCCAACAACCAGAGAGGTAACAATTATTACTCTTCCCCTCGCATAAATAATCAAGGTAATAATAGTTATGCTTTCCTTAAAGATCTTGTTTATAGTCAGAGTAGAATGACTGATAGCATTAATAAAAAGTTGCACGCTCATGCCCATTCTTATCTCTTTAGGAGAACGCATGGCAGGAAGAGGAGAAAGCGGCGGCCAGGGAGGTGGCGCACCCGCGCCTGCACATCTGTGGCTAGGCAGCGGCTGACAGCAGTTTCATGCCCACGGCCTATAGGGATAGCGCGGCAGCGGCCAGCAAAGTGGTGCCCGCGCTCCATGGTCTGCAGGGCCGGTGCGGCGGCGCCTGTGCTACTCCTCATGCACTCGTCCACGCCCCTGTAGGGGGGCTAAGAAGTGGTGGCGGCCAACCTGCGGTCCGGGCCAGGCTGCGGGGCCGTGCCTACGTACGCAGGCAGCCGGCCAGGCAGAGCCGACGTTCGCACCCTCCTGTGTCACACAGCGGCAGCGGCTCGACGACTGGCGGCCGTGCCCAGGTGTGCTCGCCGGTGTGGCGGCCTGCAGGGCCGGTTCGTGTGCGCCCCTCCCCGCGCTCGCTAGCAACCGGAGTGGCGGCCAGGCCCGCGTCCATACACATGGCGGTGGTCAGCTGGCCCGGCTCGGTCAGATCGGCGCCCGCGGCGGCTGGGAACGGCAGCGGCCGGCCGGGGTAGGGCAAGTAGCCCACGTCTGTGCGCCCATTGGCGGCCGGGGTGGCTGTGGCGGCGGCCTGCTAGTCCGAGCCCATGGCGGCCAACCGGCTAAGCTCTGTGCACCCGTTGACTGCCGGGGTGGCTACGGCGGCGGCCTGTAAGGCATGCTCGTCCGCGTCCATAGCAGTCAGGGGCAGCAGGGCATCCGCATTTCTGGTGGGGCTAGCGGCTCCCACGCAGTCTGCGCGCCGATGGCTATGTCTGCTGCCAGCGGGGTTGGCCTTGTTCTGCTCGCATGTCTTCAGGACGGCAGCCATCAGACCCATGGTGCGAGGATTCGCGACCGTGTCTCGGTGCTTAGCTCTTCGGGGCTGGCAAGCTCGTCTCCAACATTTGGATGACATTTGGATGGCAAAGGCGTTAGTGCCGCCTTCTGTTGCTGAGCATTGCCGAAACGCCACTGAGTATGTTATTTGGTATTTTCTTGTCGAAGTCCGGTTGCTTCAGGTAACCAGTGAGATATGGCTTAACGCCATGCTCAACTACCGTGGTGCTTGCATGCACATCCACAGGTGAGGAGCTTGTTCGTCGCATCCGTAGGTAGGAGAAATGATTTCTCACCTTCTTACCGTTAGCTCCGTAGAACTTGTGTTGATAACGTGTTGAGAAATCGTTCTCAAAGATGCACACACAGGGGCATAGAAGGAACACAATATGAATACAAATGAAGGGAGGAACACGGGAGCTCTCTTCATTACTACTGATTGCTATATTACAACGGAGACAGCCGGTCTCCTATTTATAGAGCCGGTGGGCAGGCAGCGTTGCCCGTCGGATTCTCCCGCTAATCTCCCACACGTGATCATTACGCATCTCCGTGCGTTTTGTCTTTATGTGATTAGTAATCACGTGTTTCCACAGTGATTACTGTTTCAACAGTGATTACATATATCGAAATTCATCCACACCGAGGTAATCACATTTCACAACAATTAACTACAAAATTGAAAAATATATTGAGAGCTATAACTTTGGTGTGGACCACGTCAACATGTGAGATGGTTCAAAGAAACAAAAAAAATGAATTTTAGAATTAGAGAACTTAAAACTAATATTTAAGTCTCTCAACGATTTCGGATAAAAAAGTTGTCACCTGTCATAGATCTTACTGGAACCATAACTTTGAAACAGACTACCAACATCCGAGGTCCTTTGAAAAATTCAAAAAATTAAATTTTAAAATTAAATATTTGAGCCTCTAAAATATATTCAGCAACCAACAATAAAGTGTTTCTGTCCCAAGCAAGTCTGTAGTTCATTTTTTATGGTAAATGCAGAGCCGTATTTGCTAGATAGCAGTACAATACAGAATAGTGTTCAAAAGTAGCAATGGTAGGTGAAGCTAAGGATGTAAATGGTACAAATATTCTTTAATACCATCCGAAGAGTCTCTAATATTGATTTAGATGTTTTTTCTTAGATATTTGAGATATTGTTAGCAGATATAAATCCAATCTAGATACATTGTGGGGATATCTGATACAAATAAAATATTACAAATATTAGATATCTAAAAATTAGATACAAATAAAATATACCCAATATCATATATCTAAAAATTAAATCAAATGTATCTGACTAATATCGGACACCTATTAAACATTTTTTGGTTCATCATTTTTTTATTTGGCAGAATAGCCATTTTGGTCCCTCAAATATTACTCATGGCTCAATTTCATCCCTAAACTTTCAAAACGGCAGTTTAGGTCCTCAAACCTTTAATTTAAAAAGGAATTAATTCTTCTTTTGAGCCAAAAAGCCAACTACTCCCTCCATCCCTGAATAATATAAGGCATGCATGTATTTTAAAATTTAACTTTGTTATCTTTGATTAACAACTAGCCTAATTATATCAAAAGTCTGTATTACAAAAGTAGTTACATTAGATTTGTATTTACAAATACTTTCTAATGATCAAACTTTTTTTTTCCTCTAAGAGAAATTATAAGTCAAAATATGTTCTAAAAAATCACACCAAGTCCAATAACATCTTATATTTAGTTACGGAGAGAGTATAACTAATAATTCAATTCAATCTCACCCAATATGACCAAGGGCATGGATGAATCGAACTACGGATGTTGCCCGGGGTGACTGGAGCTCACCTCCCGCCACCCTCTGCTCTGGCTGAACAATGTGGGACTAAGGGCCTGTTTAGTCGGCTATAAAAGCTAAAAAAGTTTGTACGGTATCCGTCACATCGAATCTTTAGACGTATGCATGAAGCATTAAATGTAGGTAAAAAAAACTAATTGCACAGTTTGTCTGTAAATGTCGAGAAGAATCTTTTGAGCCTAGTTAGTCCATAATTAGATAAATTTTGCCAAATAACAATGAAAAGTACTAAAAATTTACCCAAAATTTTTTCACTAACTAAACAGGCCCTAACTGGCAGCATGCCCTAGGCTGCAACTAGGACGGGATATTAACTGTTGAAGCATACATACATGGATTCATTTCCCTTGTCAAGGTCCAGTCAGAGACAACACATCAGGCCTAACGTGTTGCTTGTTCTTTTGTTGTTTTCTCTACCTTTTTCTAATAACTCGAAAAATTGGTTTCCACACCATCAGATATCATCAGTATTCTATACAAATCCTTGTAAAAAATCTCCTAAACTAAAACAACTTTTTATATATAATTTCAAATCTATTTATACAAAGTGCAGTGGTACATGAAAAGATGGCAACCATAGTGGAAGGCAAAATAGCAAGAATATGCCCAAATTCTTTTAGAAGCATCATGAATGAACGATATCTACCATTAAATTGCGTAGGTTTGGAAATGTGGGATGGTCGATTGATTACGGCATGTGTGATATATATGGATGTTGCTTTTACTCGATATCCGAAGAATATTCGTGACGGATACTATCTGCATTCTAGTCATCCCATATTCGACACACATTTATTCGTATTTGTATAACCAAGATTTATCGACATTCATATCTATATTCTACAACTATCTACATCCGACTCTGACTTTGAATCTGAAGAAAAATGTGAAAACAAATATACAATTGTCAATATCCGTTCATGTCTAGTCTGGCTACACCTCTAAGCTAACGTCATGTGAAGCCTGATCAAATGTGATCTTAATATCCATGACACTGTACACTAGGAATAGTCATATGATTTTCTCACTTGGCGGTTCCCTTCCCCCCCCCCCCCCCTCCTTACGTTGAAGAAGACGACCCGCGTCAAAATGCTAGATGTGGGGTGGAAAAAGGACGCAGCAAGCGTACTTTTTGATGGGGAGTGCGGACTCCTGAGTGAGTGAGTGTAAATGATGACTCTAGCTTTTCTTTAACTCAATGATCATTTTGGAGTTACTTTCTCTAATCACAAATATGAGTCCATCTAGATTCGTATTAAGCCAAACTTTTTCTTAGCTTTTTTAAGATTTGACAATCTATGTGTGAAGACCCATATAGATTGACAGTATAATAGTGGTACTAACATATTCACCATAGCATATAACCCTTTTTGTCTAAGATAAGGTATTTATTGCTACATATATGTAGTCAAAATGATACATCGAATATCATGTATCTGATTAATGAACTTATATTGTGATGATAGAAACTAGAAAGTACTCCATCCGTTCAAAAAAAAATGTCACTATGTGATTCATGCCAGTCATTTTTCTTAAAGTTTGACTAGGTTTGTAGCATCATCTGTATCTCTAAATAAGATTATTATGGAAACATATTCAATGATTTATCTAATGATACTAATTATGCACCATAAATAGCAATATTTACCATAATGTTATAGTAAATCACATTGTAAGGAGTTACTATAATCTCATAAATTAGCATAGCAATTATCGTAACTCAAAGTGGCTACAGAATAAGTTATTTTATAGCTAGCTGTAGGGTAATAGCTATATATATATATATATATATATATATATATATATATATATATATATATATATATATATATATATATATATATATATATATATATATATATATATATATATATGTAAACATTTGACTTCTCGGAAAGTGAGAATGATATTTTTTGGGATAGAGGGTGCTAAGCAGGAATCCCCTAGGTGTGAAAATAAGCCTATTCTTGTGAAATGTGTTCAAGTTGGTAATTAAACATGCAACATGGTGTAGCAAACGTTCCTTTCTCCGCTTTTCCGGTGGGCATGGGAACAAGCATTCTGGTTTATAAATATTCCAATAGTGAAGACAACTTGAAGGGGATGTAGCTGTGAGCAAAAGTTAAAAGCCGTTTGGATTTGGATGATTCTATCAGACAGTCTTGCTTTGGGATTACATAGCTGGGTTACGATTAGAGCTCACCAAAGACATCTCTGGTCTCATGACTTGTGGGTCAGTCATGAGTGGGTGGAGTGATCTAGTACACGTGATGCTCCACGGGTCAAATCCATCATGGGCTCTGGTCAGCGGCAACGTGGACGTGCTCCATCCAGGCTTTTCTATCCTAACTAATGACTACGGAGTAGTGCGCATGCTGTACCCATCTTGATCTTGCTTTCAGACTACTGATATGTAGGAGTAATCTGTCCGATAGTCCAGACCACGACATCCTGCATTAGGCAATTCTACAACTTGTTGCCTGATAAGCACTTTCTCTCGCTCGTCTCATGAAAACCTAGTACGTACGCATTACCAAGTGCAGGCCAATGATTCGAATGAAATCATTCATTCATTTGATGTGATCGTCGTCGTTCAGCTTCTTCGTAAATTTTGATCTGAGGAGCAATAATCACTATTGCTTCCAGTTGCAACCTTATCATTCCACATCTCCTGTCGATAATCATTTCTCTGAAAAATCGCAAATCTTCCAGGAAAAGCAATTAAACACTCACTACAATTTCTTTGGCCTGAAAATCAATTCTTTGATTAAATTGTCCCCTGTACCTGTTCTGATCATGTCAAAACTCTCTACCATGTACAGATTATTATTATTCTTCTCCCCTCCATGAACCAATTGTTCTTTGTTTCTCTATCAACTTACATCAAAAGAAAAGGGAAAAAATCAAGAAACATCACAGGAACAAGAACACCATCCCCCTGTTCCATGCAATTCAATTGATTCATCGAATCCATTTGATCAGCTATTCAGCAGCCCAGGAAGGATTGCGGCAAGCCATTCTCGTCCGCTTCGCTTCCTCAGAACGGCATGATGTGGGTGGTCTTGGAGTCGTAGCCGGCGAGGCAGCTCTTGGCGTTCACCCTGTAAATCTTGAGCAGCTCCAGCGCCATCTGCCTCGCCGCCGGCGAGCACCCGCTCTGCATCAGCAGGAGCAGCCTGGTCAGCCCGCACTCGGCCGCCGCGGCCGCGTCCGCCGCGCGGCGGTCCCGGTACCGGAGGCAGACCGCCCAGAGCACGGCCACGGCGGCCTCGGCGCCGTCGCGCCCGGACTTCATCATCCTGCCCACCACCGCGGGGATGGCGTCCTCCGCGTCGCCACACAGCGCGGTGCGGCCCTCGGCGCAGCCCACGGCGGACTCGAGGACGCGAAGCGCCTTCGCGGACGCGCCGGGCTCCGTGGTCGTGGCGCGCAGGGCGCGCACCGCGGCCGGGACCGCGCCCAGGCGCACCATCTCGCCGCGCGCGGCGCGGCGCGACCCCGACTCGCAGATGGCGGCAAGGCATGAGAGGCCGGCGTCCACGGCGTTCCTGTCCAGGGCGCCCTTCTCGTCGACGGTGCCCACGAGCCGCACCAGCTCGGCCAGCAGCTCGGACGACTCGGCCACCGCCGCCTTCGCCGCCTCGTCGGCGGCATTGGCGAGCAGCAGCTCCGCCAGCCTGGCCGCGTCGACCCTCGCCTCCAGGCCGCCGCTCCCGCGGCGCATCACGCGCGCCAGCGACGCGGCCGAGGCCGCCGCGTCCGCTGCGAGGCCGGTGGCCACCCGCTTCTTGTTCGCGTCGTCGATGCCGTCCGAGGCCAAGATCGCGGCCAGCACTCTCGCGGCCGCCTCCGCGCCCTCGACGCTGGTCTCCTCGGCTCTTCTCCGGAGAACCGACGCGACGGTCTCGGCGGCGCGGCCGGCGCCCACAAGCGCGTTCTTTTCGAAGTCGTCGACGTCGTCGTCGGAGAGATAGGCCGCCAGCTGGCGGAGGGCCGGCGCGGGGTCGACGCCGGACGAAGCCACCTGCCGGACGAGGCTCGCGGGGGAAGAAGTCCGTGCCGAAGAAGTGTCGGCGCCGGCGGCGGTGGGGGAGCAGGAGGCGGCGGAGGCGGCCCAGTGCGCGATGAGGCTGCGGAGGGTGAGGTTGGGGACGAGGTCGGTGGAGCGGAGCGGGAGCATGGTGGCCGGGCAGGTGGTGTTGCCGGAGTCGAGCCACCGCTGGATGGAGGCGCGGTCGTAGGTGACGCCGGTGCAGAGGCTGACGGGCGAGCGCATGACGTCGAGCGAGATCGGGCAGCGGAAGAAGCTAGGGATCTTGACCTCCAGGCCCTGGTGCTGCGGGGGCAGCCTCATGGCCGTCTCCTTCCGCACCATCGGAAGCTGGCGACGGCTGCCGGAGGACGAGGGAATGCGGCCAGAAAGGGAAAGGGAAAGGGAGGTGGTGCGGGTGGTGGTATATGGAAGGAAGAGGAAAAGCGACGGTGGTGGACTGGTCGTCGCGCCGGGCGCCATGCTCTACCGTGCTCGTGTCAAACGTAACAGTTACTATTACAATTTTTTTTCCCTCCCGGAGAAGTCTTCACGTGTACCCCTCAAAGACCGCATATTTTCCTTCCACGCTTATCAAAACCAAAATTATTGTCCCCTAAAAAAACTAAAATTATTGACTCGAACTTTTAGTATGGAATATATTGAATTCATGACACTATTAGTGAATTCACGACATTAAGTTTCTCAAGCTCTACCAATCGACAATTCTAAAACCAAAACCTATAAAATGATATAAATACGTGTACTCTCAGCGTGTTTGGTTGCAAGCCACAACCAGCCCCACGCCATAGTTCACGACAGCCACACAAACTAATAGCGCCGCTGTTTGGTTTTGTAGCAGAGGTTGCGGCGTCCACAGTGTTTTCCAAGTCATTAACAGCCTACACCGCAACTTCAGTGGCGGCACGCACCAGCGGCATGACAGGGTGTGGCCGGGAGCCAAACAACCTCTCTATGTCTTAGGTGACTATATAGATACACTCTCTCTATGTGTAGATTATATTAAAAAAATGCACCAATATTCACATCATCAAATAAGTTTTACTAAATTCTACATGAAATATGTCTTAGTAGTATGTTTACTTCAACTTGTATATATTGATACGTGTTTTAAAAGAACTTAGTGAAAATTATACAATTTAACTTTTAGTATGAAATGAAATATATTGAATTCATGATATTTAAATGTCTCAAGCTCTTCCAATCGACAATTGTAAAGCCAAAACCCATAAAATGATATAAACATGTGTACTCTCAACGTGTTTGGTTGCAAGCCACACATGGTTTTGTAGCAGAAGTGGTGCCACCCACAACATTTCCAAGTCATTAACAGGCCGCTACGCCGCAATTTCGACAGCGACGCGCACTAGCAGTGTGCTAAACTGTGGCCTATGGCCGGGATCCAAACAACCTCTCTATGTCTTATGTGATCGGTATTAACCTAGACTAGACTATATTGATACACTCTCCCTATGTGGGGATTATATTAAAAATGCACCAATATTCACATCATCAAATAGGTCTTTATTAAATTCTACATGAAATATGCCTTGGTAGTATGTTTATTTCAACTTGTATATATTGATACATGTTTTAGAAAAAGAACTTAGTGAAAATTATATAATTTAACTTATAGCATAGATTAAACTAATAATTAGTACGAAGACCGGTAGCATGAAGTGCCACTCGTAGATCTTGTAAGATTCCATATCAATACCGTATCTAATTGACCGTAAAAAAGAATACAGTATCTGATCGCAGAGAGGCCACTTTGTTCCATATATACCCCCGAGTCCCCACGCCTCTACTAAACAAGCTGAATTCGCACCCACAGACCCATCATCATCATCATCAAGCTCAAATGCGAATTTTCTGTTCTCCAAGCGCATATTTGCAAACATGAGGTGTTTTTTCAGTCAAAAAACTACAAAAGAGGGTGTGGAATACATGAAAAAGAAAAGGAGGAGGCGATGTTCAAAGCAGGCAGGAAAGGTAGGAGGAGTCAAAGGAAGGAATTGAGGGTGACGTATGGGGCGGGGTGGCGGGTTGCTTTCCCGGCTGGCTTACTTTGGGTTTGGGTGCCCTCCCCTCCTCCCTGCTTTTAATTGGTTTCTCTTTCTCTGGACCGTGGACCCCTGGTCCACTCTCCGTTTTCCACACACTGCCAACAAAAACAAATTTGCTGTGTGGTGCTTCGTTTTTGGAATTATTCTGAGGCCCAGCCAGCAGGCGTGAGGCAGGGGGCACCCGGTCGGTCCACGGTCAAAGCCGGGTCGGTCGACGTCCGCGACGCGACGCGACGCAACCCGCCGCACAAGGCCAGGCTGCTGGTGTGGCGTCACACGGCGTTTTTTTTTGTCCCCCTGGCTGTGGCTGCGTCCGCGTCTCTCCGTGTCCCCTTTGTCGTCGCCGGCGGTGCACGTCTTCGCCGGCGCGGACGGGGAGCGGGAGCGCCGTGTGCGTGTGGTTCTTGTTCTAGGGCATGTTTAGTTCTTCAAATTGGGGTCCAAAATCCACTATGCAAGATTCTCCGTCACATCAAAATATCAACACATGCATGGAGTAGACGGGGAGCGGGGAGCGCCGTGTGCGTGTGGTTCTTGTTCTAGGGCATGTTTAGTTCTCCAAATTGGGGTCCAAAATCCACTATGCAAGATTCTCCGTCACATCAAAATATCAGCACATGCATGGAGTACTAAATGTAAATGAAATCAAAAACTAATTACACAG